>RXID01014964.1:0-339655 GCA_005019695.1 Trichopus zeylanicus subsp. travancoricus
TTTGAAAAAAATTTGATTAAATAACAATAAGGGGGTGTGGATAAATATTTTCGAAAATGGGGAGTGTGGGTAATTCCGGAAATTACGGGGGTTATATGTAATTAAGGCAAATTATAGAGACTTATACGTAATTATTCCTTATTAAAATACCAAAAAATAAATTATGAGGCCTAGAATTCGAACCCAACTGTTATACAATTAAATAACAAAAACTTAACTATTTTATTAAAAATGACCTAATGGGTCCGTTTAGTAATGAATTAAGGATATAGCTAATGTTAAAATTAAGTTTAATAAATTACTTTGTAAACTAATTTTTTTTTCACAATTGACTCTAATAACTTAGAGTACGAAATGCTAATTAATTTTTTATAATAATTTAATTTTAGAATTTTTTATAAATAATAACTTACTTTATCAAGAATTTACCAAAAATCACCTACTTTATCACTATTAGCAAAAAAATCACTTATATTATATTATTAATTTATAAAAAATAACTTCAATTAAAATATTTAAAAAATCTATTTTAATTTCATTTTATGAATTAAAATTAATATACAAATTAAAACTATTTTTATTTGATTTTAATATAAATAAATATTAAATTAACATAAAAATAGTTATTTTATTTTAGTTTTATGAAAAATCGGTTATCTGATTTTATTAAATTAAAATTTTAAATTTTAGTTTTGTTATATCGATTATTTGATAATTAGGAACTGATTATCAAAAATAAAACTGAATGAAAATAATTTTATATTTTATATTAATTTAATTGATACATTTAAATTAAATATATTTTTTTAATATTTTAATCAAATTTTTTTATAAATTTATAATATAAAGCAGTAACTTTTGGCTAATAGTAATTAAATAAGTAATGTTTTACAAACTTATAATTAAATATATAATATTTTGTAAAAGATTATTAATTTTATAATAATATAAAATAAGTCATATTATTTTTTTAAGTTAAGAAATATTTGATCGGACTAATTTTTTCTTAATTTCTCATCAAACAATAGCTATCGAACGAAAATAATATTTAAATAATAAATTAATGAAATTTTAAAATCTTGGCTGAACCTGGCCCCACCCTGCAACCCACATGGGATTTGTTGATTTGAAAATTTTTTTTAAAAATCTGCTTTTATTTATATTGATATTGCTGAGGTGTTAATTTATTGTGATGTGACTGGGGTGTCTTTTTTTAAGGGAAAATTATTTAGAATTTAGAATCAGGCATTATATTCTAAATATCTAAAAACATTCAAAATTCAAAATAAAATTTTCAAAATATAATGTTTTGAAATAAAAATATAATCTCATATATAAATAAAGTAAAATCTTTATATATAATGATCAAATTATATTTTTATTTCAAAAAATTTATATATTTAGGGGTTAATTATGAATTTTAGAAATTTGTAGAAATTGATCCCTAATTTCTGAAATATAAGAAGCTGATTATGAATTTCAAAATTTTTTATAATTTTTTATAATTTTTTCTCATTAGTGGATCAAGTCTGCCACAATTGGAATGCTAATTAATTGCCTTTCGCAATAATTGTCTATTGTTAATTAACTCTTAATGACTGAAGCCGGTGAACAGGTCTTTTCTTAAACTCGAAGGGTTATTCATAAATAAATCCTCGTGAAAAATTCTGCCGCCCATTTGTTTATTTTCCCATGTCTGACTTTTTCTCCAATGGATAGCGCTCACTTCATGGATTCATATTCTAATGATAAGATGCCCTCAAATTTTAGCAAACATATAGGGTGTTATATGGAAAAAGCCCCTTCTTCTTAACGCAATATATATAGCCATCCTTCCATTTTCTCAATTGCTTGTAGGAGAGTTTTGAGTTTGTTCCGCGAGCTCTTCTTCATTTTCCTCTGCTAGCTACAATGTTTGGCTTGGATTCTGCCATCAGCTTATTCTTCAGCCACTTCTACGAACCCATCAAGAAGCAAGCCAACTACATTCTTCACGTTCGGAGCAACGTGGAGAAGCTGGACAAGGCCAAGGAGGAGTTGGCCGATAGAAGAAAGGACGTCGAACACAAGGTCCAATTAGCAGAAGAAACACAACAGCAGAAGATCAAGCATGAAGTCCAAGAATGGGTGAAATATGTGAAAGACATAGAAGACAAGGCCATCGTGGTCCTGAAAGATTATCAAGAGACCAGCAAATGCTTCGCGGGCTGTCCAGTTAACTGCTGGTCGGGGTACAGAATTGGAAGAAGAGCATTCAAGGCGCACGCGGAAGTGGTCGAGCAGAAGACCAAGAGAGCATTTGCTGATGGAGTAGGTAATGTTGAAGAGCCCATCTTGCAGTACTATAATTATTTTCTTTGTTGATTTTCTTGTCAAAACTCCAAATCGATTTTCACGTGAGAAGGCGCTCCCTGATTCTGTCGTCAAGAAGCCTACCACATCGACGGTAGGTGCAGACTGATGTTGGGGAATATCATGCGCAATCTTTGAGAAGATGACTTGGGCATCATCGGGATATACGGTATGGGTGGTGTGGGAAAAACGACTCTTTTGATAAAGGTCAATAATGAATTTTTAAAAGACACTCTGATAAACGAGTTTGATTATGTTATTTGGATGGTGGTATCAAAAGATGATGAGTTGCAAAGAGACATATTGGAAAGGTTAGGTCAAGGAGACAAGTCGAGCACGCAAGTCCGAGCGGATGCTATTTTCAAGTGCTTGAATGAGAAAAGATTTTTATTATTGTTAGACGACATTTGAAAGCTTCTTAATTTAGAAGCACTCGGAATCTCTGTTCCCAAAAGAGGTAACAACAAAAGGTACAAAGTAATGCTTACAACACGATTCGAGGGAGTTTGTCCTAGAATGGATGCTCACAAGAGGATGAAAGTAGAATGCTTACAGTGGGAGGAAGTACGGAACCTGTTCAGGGAAAAGGTTGGTGAAGAAACCATCAATTCTGATTCGAAGATACCGAGTCTTGCAGAAGAGATGACCAAGAAGTACGGTGGATTGCTTTTACCTCTCATCGTTATCGGTCGGGCAATGTCAATCAAAAGAACAGTGCAAGAATGGCAGCATGCATTGACGACGCTCAGAAACTTACAACCAGATATTGAAGGTATGGAAGAAGATTTATTTTCCCTATTGAAATATAGTTATAATAGCCTTCCAAATGACACAATTAGAGGGTGCTTCTTGACTTTTGCTTTTTTTCATGAAGACTATGCTATAGAAAAAAATGACCTCATAAGCTATTGGATGGATTTAGGACTTATTGATGAATTTGATGATTTGACTGAAACAAACAATAAGGGGCACAACATCATTGGAATTCTCATGGAAGCATATTTATTGAATGTTATTGATAATGGTGAAGTTGTAATGCATGATGTGAACGGGGAATTAGCGATATGGATTGCCAATGAATGTGGTAGAAAGAAGAAATGGATTATTTATGCAGGAATCGAACTGAAAAAATTACCGAATAGTGATGGTTGGAAAGAAGTTGAAAGATTGTCATTGATGAGTAGCCGTTTGCCTGTAGTTATTGGACCAGGTTTTTTTGAATTCATGCGCACCCTCCAATACTTGGACCTATCCTTTACTTGGATCAAACGTCTTCCTAGTGATATTGGTATGCTTGTTGAGCTACAATATCTCAATCTTTCTTATACATATATCGAAATGCTTCCTGTCGAAATGGGTGGTTTAGTAAAGCTGAAGTGGTTGAATCTAGATTATACAGCTTGTCTTGGTACAATTCCAAGTGGGTTGATTTCCAAGCTTTCGAGCCTTCGCATGCTTACGATGTATGCTTGCGATTTTAAAAATTG
Organism: Trichopus zeylanicus subsp. travancoricus; assembly: GCA_005019695.1. Lineage (NCBI taxonomy): Eukaryota > Viridiplantae > Streptophyta > Magnoliopsida > Dioscoreales > Dioscoreaceae > Trichopus > Trichopus zeylanicus. The sequence goes on from RXID01014964.1 coordinate 3,840, forward strand.
GGTGGTTGAAGTCAGTAACATCCCCGACAACATTGACAAACCTATAGCCTTGAAAGAGTTTAAACAGTTGAAGATGCTGAAAAATGTTTCACTCAGTGTAAACGAATTCAACGTTTTTGAGTGGCTTGTTGAGTCTCAATTACCTGTACAAACACTTTAGCTAGAATACCGGAAGCATGACTCCGATCTACGATTGCCATCAACCAAACCTTGGAGCACCAAGATAATGAGCAGACTTGAAGTTATACAAATTCGGTTTGTGAAGGTAAATCTAACATTTGGGTCTTGGGATTAGTGCCTTTCTGCGCTCAAGAGTCTAGTGATTAAAGATAGTTTCGAGTTAACAAGCATTGTCTGGCAAGTTCATCCAAGTCGAGGCTTTCCAAACCTACGAAAGGTAGAACTTCGTGGTTGTCATAAGCTGAAGACAATTTCTTGGTTGCTGCAACTCTCCCAACTCGAAGACTTGTGTCTTGACTTGTGCAAAGAATTGGAGTGTTTGGTCGATGAGAAAAGCTACCAAGAAGTTGAACCAGGCATGAATCAAAGCCTTCCATAGGCTGAAGTCTTTGAAATTATATGTTCTTTGAAATTTAAGAAGCAATTGTAGTGATGCAGTGGCCTTCCCTTCTTTGGATTCTTTTATATTGTCCGGTTGTCCTCAGTTGAAGAGGCTTCCGGCTGGTATTCTAAGCATCCATAAGCAAATAAAGCTGATATACACTAATAAAGGCTTTCTTGAAGCACTGAATTGGAGAGAAGAAGAAGAGAGCACCAAGTCTTATTTGCTCTCTCTTACATCAAAGGTATATGTGAAATTTATCTTTTCGAGAGATCGTCCCCTAATAAATTACTTTTTGTTTTATTTTCTTCGTTCCAACATTATTTTGCAGAATTGGGCAAGACGGTGATGGCCGGGATTCATGCCATACTGCCCCAGATAGAGAACTTCAAGTTTGGCTGAGCACCATCTTGCTATACGAGATAAAGTAGTATGGTTATGCGATGTGGGCGCTTGGCCATCTGCACCACATGCTGAGCTACTGGTGTTGTGAGATGGAATAACAGGTTGGATTAAATGCGTTTTTGTGGTGATTATCTCTCCAATGTTGATTAGGACGAATTAATTAATTGGAAGACAGCAATTGGTTTGTGATTTGATATTGGAATGTCTCTTGCAGTACGTCCTATATGTGATTGCGAATGAGAGCAATCAATTATTTGCTTGGATTGCGAAGGGTGCTTTCAAATTGGTTTGCTAATGATCTTGTTGATCAGGATTGTGCTGCAAAATAATTGCTTCTTCGGCTAATCAGTATTACGAATGATGCATTTTTGCCCCTGTAATTCAATGTTTTTTATATGCCCCCTTTTATTTTTTGTTTGATGTTTGTGACGACAAATGTGCATGGATTGGAGTGCATTTTTCAAATAGATTAACGAATAAGAAATAAATCAGAGGAGCATTTGATAATAACTGATGATAATATCTCATTATCATTTATTCACTCAGCACATGCATTCAAGACCATTTTTTTCATTTCAGTCCATATGCTCCTTCAATTTGCTCCATCAAACTGCTTAAAATTTTGCAAAAAAAAAAACCTTAATTTTTTAAAAAATTATAAACAAACCCTAAATTTCTTAAAAGTTATAGAAAGGTTTTATTTTAAAATTTTATAAAAAGTACTAATTTTCTTAAAAATTTATAAAACCCTCTCATTTTAATAAAAAATTTGTAGATAAGCCCTTATTTTTTAAAATATACAAAGAATTATTGTTTTCTTAAAATTTGCAAAAAAGCCCTTTATTCTTAAAATTTAAAGAAAAGTCATTGTTTTCTGAAAAAAATTTACAAATATTAACTTTACAAAGTGTTATTTAAAATATTTATATTTTTATATCTTTCTTTCAAAATAGAACAAAATATTTATCTGCAAAATTAATTATCTATTTCAACAAATATCTCAAAGTATTATATGTAATAGTCTCCTGTTCGTTTTACAAAATAAAAAATATTACAATTGAAATGGGTATAATCCAATTAAAAAATGAGTATTTTCTACATATTTAAAAAAACCAAAGATTTTTTAAGTATTTTATGAAAATGATGATTTTTTTCTGTAAATTTTTATGAAAATAAAAATTTTCTGTAATTTTTATAAATATAAGAGCTCTTCTGTATTTTTTTTAAAAATAATGAGGCTTTTTGTAAAATTTTATTTTTACGAATGTCAGCCGTGTACATCAGAGAATAAGTGAATTAAGGAAATACATTAGTAATAGAAACGAACATGGAAATGAAAATCAACATGATAGAGAGTTTTCCAAGCTCAGCATAGCAAGAAGTGAAGCTGATTTAATTGCACAGCCTATTGATTATGCATGCGCCGTGTTTATATCAATTAAATCTGAAAGAAGTTTATTTGCGTCACTTACCAAATCAATCCCATCCTTCAACAACTCAGTAGCTTCCTGCAAGCAATTGGAGTACAAAAGTAAGAAAAAATATGAATCACGACATGTGTTTGATCTAAAAAAAGGAAAAAGTAAAAGAAAAAAGTTTTATCTGAAAATCTATACTTTATATTTACATGTGACATCAATATTAATAATTTTGACTTTATTAGAATATGAAAAGAAAACAAATAGACAAATGATTCAAAGCTCATAGAAGCCAACAAAGGGCATGACCACAGAGCCAATCCACATGCTCCCATTCCTCTCCTGGATCTCACTGATGAACCCTAATTTTCCTCTACCAACTCTTTCAAACACCTCCAAAACACTGCCATCCTCCTCTATCCTCACACCCAAAGCCCCTCCTCCCTTCCTCTCGTTCACGATCTTAACCAATCCATGGAGATCAAAGGGCACCCTAAGAAGCCCATCCCTTAGACAAGAAATAGAAAGAGCCCACTCCACCAGCCTTGTCCTCCTTGAATGCATTGCCACCCAGTACCCTCCTCTGGGACTCCTCTTTATGTTATCTGGGAACCCTTCAAGCTTTGCAATGACTTCAACATTATCCTTTCTGAGTTGCTTGAGCTGGTACTTCAATATCTTGCAAGTAGTAGTCTCTACTATGAGCAGGAATTTGCCGTCTCTGCTCAAAGCCACTCCATTAGGGAAAGCTAGCCCGTCGACGAGGACTTCGACTTCTCCATTTCTCGGATCGTACTTCATCACCCTCCCGGTCCTATCGCCGGCGATGATCGCCGACATGAACTGCCTTTAACGTCAACCTTCAATTAGCCCATTGAAGTTGTAACAATGTAGTATGTAGTAGTTAACTATTCAGTAGTATACCTTCTTTGGTAGCGCGTGCTACTGTCAGTGAAGTAGACGACGCCAGTTTCTTCATCAATGTCCAGGCTGTTGGTGAAGCGGAGAGGTCGGCCTTTTGCTTGCGTCACGACGGGCATCGGAATCTTGTCATCGTGGTCGATCTTGAGTAGGCCTCTGTATGCATCTGCGACGTAGAGATCTCCGGTCTTCTTGTTGAAATGTAACCCTAGAGGACGTGCACAGATATGTTCCTTTTGCGGGTCTTGTGAGCCAATGCACTCTTTGGCCCTTGGAAAACAAGCATAAAACTTTGATTTTTACTGTCGTAACATGTTGATGTATTGGTTTTTCAACTCATATTTGAGGAGAGATCAAACAAGAAGCACATGCGGCGAGGTACAAAATCATAAATTATGGGAAGTGGTGCTACGCGGTTAATGGGTGACTATCTTTGTTGCCATGAACGGCGATCGCCATGTTTTGGTTAAGAATATCTGTCTTGTGTCAGAAAGGAAAGAGGATGACAGCAAGCAGATGCCGGTTGGTGTAATTAGTCAATTACAACTAAATCACAGTTCTTATTGTACACATATAATAAGTTGCAAATGCTAATCACAAACCTAATTAACCTAATGATTTGATTTAAAGGCGCTACACCAACTAACGCTTGAGTACTCGGAAGGACAAACTCAACTTCTTAAACAATCTCAGGCACCAAAATTCTTTTATAATAGGAAGAAAACACTGAAAAAACCAATATCAGGTACTTTCTGAATCCAATGCAGCCAAGTGTTTGGCTTACTATCCACCGCGATAACAATGAAAAGAAAAAAAGCAGCAGAAACAAATGCTAACAAGCAAGTACACCACGCAAAATAGACAGAGATAGACACAAAAATAGAGAGAGCTTACATGTCTGGCGAAGTCGTCGCAAATTGGATCCATTCATGCCGCTCTGGCAGCCACTTCAAGATCCGACCATCAGAGACGCCGGTATAGGGTCCCTCGCCGTGGGGACCAAAAGCGATGCTCTCTGGCCCGGCAGCGCCGGCGAGACTCAACAGTTGCAGCCTGGCATCATCATGAGAAGGAGGTGGCTTTGCAGAGAAGATGACAGAGAAGGCTGCTGCAACTACAGCCAATAACACAACCCTGGCCTCCATGAGAGCACAGGAGATCATGCAAAATGGAACTCATATATAATGTATAAACACTATTATGGATTGGATGAAAGATGCAGTTTAGGCCGTCCATTTTTTGTGATGTGATATATATTTTTTAACTATTATTGTTACTGACAGCACTGTATTTTCATTAAAGCACTGTAGTAAATATTGTAGTAATATTTCAATTTTTTAATAATATTATATTTATTATGATGAAAATCAAATTAAACCAAAGTGATTAAAATCAAACTAATATAAACAAAAATAAGATAAAATGATCAAAATCAAATAAATATAAATAAAAAAAGTTATTATGATCAAAATTAATTATATATAACTAAAGAAAGTATATATATTTTTAATTATAATAACTTTTAAGTATATACTATTATTAGAGTATTGTTAGAGTATTGTTACAATATTTTTACAATATTTACATCTTATTATATTTATTATTATAATTTTTTTATATATATTATTATATTATTGTAAGGTATTACTATAGTATTTTTAAGTTTTTAAATTACTACTATAAACTGCTACAGTATTCCAAATTTTCTATAATACTGCTATAGCACTTGCCAGTGTTGCCACAATATTCCACAAGCTTTTTATGGTAACAACGCGAACGAAGAGAGATTTTTGGAAATGCGAAAAATCAAAAGGTCTAATTCGTCAAGTGAAATTTTCTAGGATTTATCTGAAAATTTTTCCGAAAAAAAAAAAGCCTAGCAGCACTTGATTAAGTGAGACTCCCGGTAAATCTGGTTTTCAATAGCAAATATAAATTACTAGTTTTTACCAAGCAAACAAAATAGAAATAGTTATTTATTTTTATTTTTTTTACTTTTTTAATCCTCTGCTAAGAACAGGAGCTCTCCAACAACATATGCCAAAATGTCCCCAGGCCCATGCATAGCTCAGGTTGAAATGCTACAACAACAGCGATTGGAAATCTCAAATTAATCAACTGTAAACGCTCTGTAGATTGATGCCCACATAAACTATGTTCACAAAATCGAACTAAGAGATCACAGAAAGACAGATATTGCACGATGAAATAACTATGTAGGATGCAGCTCGATTTTTCAATTCATCTTGCCACTAGCAAAGCTCTGCTGCCCTAATCTCTGCATCCTCTATAGAGAACTTCTCATTGCATGCCATCCGAAAAGGCTTGTAATCAAGTTCCCCCATCCTCTTTACTCCAATTGTTCTTCGATTTCCAGGAACTTCCCTCCCCTGCAAGCCCTGTATTATGCAAATGAATAATTAATACTGGCCACTAGTGTTCTCCATTTTGAGGGCAAGGATACAAAGTTTGATAAGCAATAAGTTGGTTTTCTCACAGAATCGCTACACATACCATAATCAATTCTTGGTGAGCCTGCCGCAGCTCACCATTGCTCAATCACTCTTTAACTACCAATGTTTGATTAAGGGCTTCCAGAGCATCCATTTCTTCAATCTTCTCTTTCAATTCTCCACTTAATTCTTCCATCTTTTTCTTGATTCCAGAATCATCTTTCATATGTCTCATGACTTGCATCTTTCCCTTCAATTGTGGAATCTCAAGCTCCAATAACTGTTTACTATCTAATTCTTTTTCTAATAGAAGGATTTTATGAAGTGCAACCTGCTTCTCCTTCTGTACAGATTAAATTGATGAGAACCACCACTGAACTACTAATAAATCAGATGTAGCCTTTGGTGTTCTAAAGAAAATCACATAAAAAAGGAAACGAAAGGACGAGAACAAAGGAACCAAAAACATTTTCATCAGCCTTCTTTTGCTCCAACGATGCCAAATGAAGTGAGCTGTTTTTCAATGCATTCTGCAGATAAAAATAATGATAAGATTTAAATCAGTCAATAAGTATACGGCAGCGAAAGATAAAACTCCTATTACTGTATAATGATATTTTTGATGAAAATGGTACAGTTAACAACTTGCATTAACAACATATAAGACAAGCACTGGATGTCAGATAATCAAATGGCTTATTGGACATGCCAATTGGATTGACACCAAGTCACATGCTTCCACTTGTGATACAAAATGAATAAAACATCATAACATTCAAGGAAATGCCAACAACTTGAGAAAGACACTATAAACAGGCAAAGTTTGTGACGGAAATAATTTTACCAATTATCCAAGTTGTGATACATCGAGTAAACAATTTTCAACAAGATTATAACCATAGAGCTAACAAATGAATGCTTCATGACAAACAAGAACAAGGTTCTGCAAAGTGGCAGAGCTAACAGCTTTTAAGTAATGGTTATCATGTGATGATAAGGTAACCAGCAGATTGGATGTTATTCCAAAAAAGTGAAAAACAAGAGTGCAACAGGTGGACAAGTAGACCAGCACAACTTAAGAACCTCTTTGTTCTTCTATTTAGGTTCAGCTGAGAGAATACCAATTTAATTTAATGTGGCATAAGTCCAAAGACAACCAAAATTTGCTATGAGAGTGTGGGTGCTGTCACCTTTTGTTCCTGATAATCGAGACTCCTCTTCTCGGGATCATTTCGAGCAACGAGTTGATCGAGTTGTTTACATCTTTCATCAAGTTCATTCGTTTTGAAATCCAACTCTGAGCGCAACTTTTTCATTTTCCTTGAAAATATTCCGCAAATGTCTAATAGCAAGGTTCTGCATCTTTTTCATCTCTGATGACCATCCAGAAGAAATATGAGTAGGACGACAATTTTTTATCAATTGAGAGGTGAAACATGAAGTTGTGCTTGAATACTTGCATCTTAAGTTACTACAGGAAGAAGACCTGGTTATGGCCTAATGGTTTCTAATGCAGCACATGATAGACAATTGGAAAGGGAGCTCTCAAAAGTGTAAAATACGAAACAGATAACTAATACCAACTGAATGCAGACAAAACCATATGCTTTAGATTCTCAACTAGAATCCTTTCCAAAATCTGTTAAACAAGTTTCAAAGACCATATAATAAAAGAGTAATTGCAGAAGAAAACTAGGCGCCAGAATAATGTAACACATGCATTTTTTCTATTTCAGAAACACCAACACCGAGAATTGAAATAAATAAAAATAAAAGGAATACCAGCTATAAAATACAGGTATTTGCTAGTACTCAATTAATAAGGATTATGTTCTGTGTATAATAGATAATAATACAATCAGTTTATAGAGATGGCCAGAAACATGAAGAAAAAACGAAAGTCATCATATTGATATCCATTTTTGTTGACTAACTTTGATTTAGACGAGGGCCCATGCACAAATATTTAAGGAAATATACTGTAGAAAAATCCCACTAAAGTGAAAGAATTCATTTCTATCCACCTTTATTATAATAATCGTGTTGTTCATCCCTTTCCTCCATCATTTTATCAAGTAAAATACAAGTCTCATTGTACTTGCAATTTAGTTCCTGCAAGTCATTTTCTCTCACCTCGATCTGGTTTGCAAAATCAGCAACAAGTATCCTGGTTTTGCGTGATTCTTCCTTCGCAACATCAGTAATGGTTCGCAAGTCGGATTTGAATTCGTAATAGTATTATATTAATCGGATCAACTCCAATCTAATCCGTTGATCCGTTTATTAAACGGGTCAACTTTCTCAATTTGAACTCAACCCAATTTTTAAATAAATAACTCGAGCTAATTTCAATTTACCCATTTATTAAAATGATTGAGTTTGGGTTATTATCCAAATTGACCCAAATTAACATATTTAATTAAATAAATTATAATTTGATATGATCTAATTTAATTTAATTTGTTCGAATCAACTCAAATTTGCCTAAATTGATCTAACATGTTCAATTAACATTAATAATTTTTAACATATTTTTAATAATTAAAATAATATTATTATTTAAGCTAATTATAATACTAAAATATTTTTTATTTTATAAAATAATAATGTTCAAAATAACTTAAAAAAATTATAAAAGTAAAATATATTAAATATTTTATTTTTGCTTAATTAATTGAGATAATTACCTATACCCCTGAGATTTCCCTTATTTACCAAAAACCCTCCGAGATTTTGATAATTGCCTACCCCTTCTTTTCAAATTTATTACCTATAACCCATTGATTGTTATTTGATCAAATTTTTTTCAAAAATTTCACTTTTACCCTCCGTAATTTCACATTTAAATCCCAAAAAATTAAACTTCTCACCCTCCACTCTTTCTCCCAAATAGTTACAGATAAACCATTTGAATATTTGTATTTATCAAAAAGTCCAAATATTAATATTTTTCAAATAAGCATTTATAAAAAGAGCTTAAATATTTTACAAATAAATCTTAATATTTATATATTTACAAATAAGCCCTTTGAATATTTTTATTTAAAAAAAAGTCCAAATGTTAATATTTTCCAATAAAAAATTATAAAAAGGACCTTAAATATTTTAAATATTTTCCAAATAAACCCTATATAAGAAATTAAATTATAAATATAACATTTATATATATATTTATAAATAAGCCCCTTTAATAGTTTTATTTATAAATAAGTCCAAACTTTATAAGTTTTTAAATAAAATTTTACAAAAAAGAGTTGAAGGTATTAAAATTTAAAATTTTAAAATACAAACTTAATATGTTGTCTATTTATAAATAGACGTCTCAAATATTTTTATTTATAAATAATTCTAAATTTTATCATTTTTTAAATAAAATTTCACAATATTGAAGTTTTAAAAATTAAAATTTTGAATTACAAGTTTAATATTTATATATTTACAAATAGACCCATTGAATATATTTATTTATAACTAAGTCCAAAATTTCATCATATTTAAAATAAAATTTTACAAAAAATACATTGAAGGGTTTAAAATATAAAATTTCAAATTATAAGTTTCCTATTTGTACATTTACAGATAGACCCTTTAAATATTTTTATTTATAAATAAGTCCAATTTTTTATCATTTTTAAGATAAAATTTTACAAAAAAGAAATTGAAAGTTTTAAAACATAAAATTTTAAATTATAAGTTTTATATTTATATATTTACATATAAACCCCATGAATATTTTTATTTATAAATAGGTCCAACATTTGGACTTATTTATCAATTACAAAATTCAAGGGCTCTATTTGTAAATGTACAAATATGAAAATTTTAAGTTTAAATTTTATGTTTAAAAACCTTCAATGTGTTTTTTGTAAAAATTTTAAAATAAAAATAATGAAATTTGGACTTAGTTATAATAAAAAAAAATTCAATGGGTTTATTTGTAAATGTACAAATATGAAACTTGTAAGTTTAAATTTTATGTTTAAAAACCTTCAATATATTTTTTGTAAAATTTTATTTTAAAATTAATGAAATTTCGACTTATTTATAAAAAAAAATAGTCAAGGGGTCTATTTGTAAATATACAAATATGAAACTTGTAATTTAAAATTTTCTGTTTTAAAACCATCAATGTATTTTTTGAAAAATTTTAATTTGAAAATAATGAAATTTGGACTTATTTATAAATAAAAATATTCAATGGGTCTCTTTGTAAATATACAAATATGAAACTTGTAATTTGAAATTTTATGTTTTAAGACCTTCAATGTCTCTTTCGTAAAATTTTATTAAAAAAATTAATAAATTTTGGACTTATTTATAAATTAAAATATTTAAGGGGTCTATTTGTAAATGTATAAATATTGAAATTATAATTTAAAATTTTAAGTTTTAAAACCTTCAATGTCTTTTTTGTAAAAATTTATTTTAAAGATGATCAAATTTTGGACTTATTTATAAATAAATATATTCAAGGAGTCTATTTGTAAATATACAAATATTAAACTTGTAATTCAAAATTTTAATTTTAAAAACTTCATTATTGTGAAATTTTATTTAAAAAGTGATAAATTTTGGGCTTATTTATAAATAAAAATTTTTGTGTGGTCTATTTGTAAATATATAAAATATTAAGCTTGTATTTTAAAATTTAAAATTTTAATACTTTCAACTTTTTTTGTAAAATTTTATTTAAAAAATTATAAAGTTTGAACTTATTTATAAATAAAACTATTCAAGGGGGTTATTTGTAAATATATAAATATTAAATTTATAATTTAATTTCTTATATAGGATTTATTTTTAAAATATTTAAAATATTTAAGGTTTTTTAAATCTTTATTTGAAAATATTAACATTTGGACTTTTTTATAAATAAAAATATTCAAGGTTTTATTTATAAATATATAAATATTAAGCTTTATTTGTATAATATTTAAAATATTTAAGCTCCTTTTTATCAATCTTTATTTGAAAATATTAACATTTGGATTTTTTATAAATAAATATTTAGAGGGTTTATATGTAAATATTTGAGAGAATGAGTGGAGGGTGAAAATTTTAATTTTTTTAGTGGTTTAAATGTAAAATTATGGAGGATAAAAGTGAAATTTTTGAAAAAAAATTGATTAAATAACAATTAAAGGGTTGTAAGTAATAAATTTAAAAAGAGAGGAGTATAGATAATTATCAAACCCTCGAGGGTTTTTGATAAATTAGAAAATTTTGAGAGAATGTAGGTAATTATCTCTAATTAATAAATGGGTTAATCTGACCCAATCCAACCGGACTATTTATGATCTAATAAATAAATAAGTCAATTGGTTCATAAATGAATTATACAAATTGATTCAATTACGATCCAAATTCAATTATAATAAATTCAAATCTACTTAAATTGAATCAAATTTGAGTCGAGTTAACGGATTAGGCTATATATTACCTTATTTAATTAGACCCATGGTATGGTGCTGATATAGATTGATCCAAGCTTGATTCGTTTACGAAACTGGACCAAGAATCTGAATCTGAATTCCACTAGATTTTCGAGCGAATTACACGGTATAATATGCATAATATATTTATTAAAAGAGTTGAATTTGGGTTGTGACACAATTCAATTTGATTAAACAGAACCCAACTTGACCCGACTCGACTTATTAATCTGATTTGACTTTCATATTATTTCAAATTATTCCAAATAAAAACAAATCGAAAACAAATTATACAAAGTAATTCATTTACAACCCAAAAAATTCAGGTCATATAAATTGATGAATCTGATAATGATCCGAATTAATTTATACAAAATGCAAAATCATTTAATCCACGTTGAGTTCGGATCGAATTAGCACGTCACGTTCAAAATGATCAAACCTAATTTTTTCAATAAAGATAATCATATTCGTGGGTTCTTCGGCCAGGAAATCGGGGTAAATCGGAAGGAAAGCTGAAACAACTAAATAAAAAAATATGGAAATTAAAAAATGAAATTACTCAGCAAATAAATCCAGACAGACTCGACCCGTGGAACGCGTTCACTGTGCTGCTGCAGGCCCTGAATGGAATGCCCAGATGGATTGGGCCTTGGACCCATTGTTAAGTTATGGCCCATGGGCCAGGCATATATTTGTGAGCTCCATTTTAAGAATGGCGGCCGAGTCCGGGTCTCATCGAATTGCATCGCTGTTGGGTGGTTGCTAGGGTTTGCAAGATCGAAGCCCTAAATCTTCCGGCCTTCTTCTCCTTCCGGTGTTCTTTCCAGCTCCCTGCACCCCGCTCGTTGCCTTTGCTCTCCTGCAGGTTCGTTTCTGATTTCTGGTAAAACCCCTCGTTTTCCATCTCTTCCACCGTTGGATTTTCATGTTGAGCTGCGGAAACCCTAATTTCTGTTTTGCGATTTGGGTTTCATTTTTGTTCTCTCTATTTCATCCGTGAAGCTGACCTTTTGTTCTCTAAGAATTTCAGAGCTACGATTTTTGGAACTCTTCTAGATCACAGATCTTTGCCTCCTGTTTATTATTTGCGAAAAAAATCGTTTCCCCCCCCCCTGTTTGGACCTGTGCGACTGCTTGATGGTCGGAACAAGATTCTTGTATTAATCTCTACCAAAAAAAATTTCTTTTGTGAATGTTGCGAGTATTACCGACGGAATTTTCTAATGGATGTCGAAACATTGTGTGCGTTTTGGCCTATTTTTCGATCCTCTTCATTTTACTGGTGAAAGGTGCTGCAGATGTAAGGCCCAGTGGGCCAGTGGGCAGGGCCTGTAATTGACAGCAGTTGTGTGACAAAGTGTTGGAGTTGAGATGGGATAAATACAAGGATTGTCGTGATCCAATAATAAGGCCTTTTTCTAGAGAACTAGAAAAAACAAAATACTGGAGTCGAGTGGGCTACGGCCGTAGACGCCTATAAACAATATCGTGCTGGGTCGGGGGCGTCACATAATAGTATCAGAGCTACTCTGCACTTCTTAATCGATGTGGGTTAGCTCAGCGAGGACGCTGAGTCATTGTGGGGAGGAGATTGTAAGGCCCAATGGGGCCAGTGGGTCAGTAGGCAGGCATTGGGCCTGTAACTGACAGCAGTTATCTTTAGTCCTACATCGACAAAGTGTTAGAGTTGAGACTGGGATAAATATGATGATTGTTGTAAACCCAACAACGAGGCTTTTTTCCGGAGAACTAGGAAAAACAAAATCCTGGGATTGAGTGGGCCGTGGGCCGCGGGCCGTAGACGCCTAGAAACAATATCGTGCTGGGTCGGGGGCGTCATAGCAAATTTCTTATAAGTCGGCAAAAATCTCTTCTTCTTTTTTTTTTTTTTTGGCATGGGAGGTGCTCTAAGCTACTCATGCGAGAATTGTTTTGCTGGTCTAATCTATGTTTAGATTTGCATTGCTACTATAGGTTATACCGCTGTACTCTTCATATTTGATATTTAATTCTGTTATTGCATCCTGTTTCAGTTTCACAATGCGGAGGTACAGTCCTCCCTACTATAGTCCTCCTCGGAAAGGATATGGTGGCAGAGGTAGAAGTCCGCCTAGGAGGGGGTATGGAGGATATGGTGGGGGCAAGGAGCTGAACAGCCGCAGCCTTTTGGTGCGGAACATTCCGTTAAATTGCAGGTGGGCTTTTCCTTGTGAAATTGAGTTAGTTCTAAATAGCAGCTAATGTTTGGTTCCTTTCCTTTTTCAAGTAATGGCTATTGATGCTCTTCTTTTTGCCCTGCAGGCCTGAAGATTTGCGAGTGTCTTTTGAAAGATATGGGCCTGTTAGAGATGTGTATTTGCCAAAAGATTATTACTCAGGGTAAGCTGTTCTAGCTTTATTAGGTCTTTTTTATGGCTTTGCATGGGCACTGTAGTGTATCATGCAATTCCCCCTCCATTGCTATAGACTCTATGCGAAATTTAGCATGGCTGAGGAAAAAATATTACAGAGAAGAATTACAGTACTAGTGCATAAGATCAGGCTACAAAAAATTGTTTAATTTTAAGAAGTACACTTGATGGTTTTGGACCTTCGGCACATGTTTTCTAGTTGAATATGTTTGATGAATATATGATTTAGAGACACACTGACACTAGAATGCGTGCACATCTTGTATATCTGACGTTTATCTGCCAAATTGTTCATATATTCGTTTTGGCTGCTTTTTTGCTGGATCAATGCTCAAATTTAGCCTTTGCTTTATAGCACAAACAATTGTCTTGTGGATCTATGTATTTGCATTTCCTTTGCTGATAGCATCAAGTTGTCTCCAAAGCTGTTAATCCTCCTCTAGGCCATTATTCAATGTTTTAAATAGTCACTTTAAGATCACTAATCAATAATCAGTACCTGAAAGCACTGGGAGAGTCATGTGTCCTGTGCTACTGAGATCGTATTCCTTTTCCTTTTCTCATTTTGACTACCATAATGAGTTGTTTTTTGAAATCTTTTACTTGGGTGTATAGGTTTGAACTAAGTACAAGCTTCCATTTGATGAAGACAACTATATGCATCTGCCTTTGCTATTAGTGTGGTCAATGTGTGTAGAGTCATGCCCATATGGAGTTTCTATTTGAAGAGAAATTTAATCCAAGCCAATTTATGTTTATTGAAGAGAAGATAGAATGCTGAATGAAGCGTTCTGCATGAGAGGATAATTTGAAGCAATTTTGAGTACATGTGCTTTGTGAATCTACAGTATGAAGAATTTGAAGTTATAAATACAATTTGAAGTTGCTGTATATAGCTGTAGAAGAAAGGCCAGACTTGGTAGACTGGACTGCTAAGCTACTTTAGTGATACTGAATATCCATTGATGGAAGAGCTATTGTTATGTTCGCCATCAAGTTCTTTAGAAAGACATATTAACTGATGGCTGTTTGACGGTAAACCTGATACGTGCTCGTGTTGTTTTAGCCATTTCCAAGTTTTATAGAGGTTGTGCTGCTGCTCTCTTTGTGTCATAGTCATTAAGTTCAACTTACTTTTGCAGGGAGCCTAGAGGATTTGCATTTGTGGAGTTTGTTGACCCATACGATGCTTCAGAGGCTCAATATCGTATGAATGGCCAGCGGTTTGGTGGTAGGGTTATAACTGTAGTTGTTGCTGCAGAAACAAGGAAAAGGCCTGAGGAAATGCGTAGCAGAGACAGAAGGTATTTTGGATGTTGTTTTCTGGTTTTCCTGATTTTTATTGTTTTTATTTTTCATTGGAAATACTTAATAGTACATCTTTCTTTGTGCAGAGGACCTTCTGGTTACGATGGTCGTCGCTCTAATTATGGTAGATTCTTGTTGCATTAATTTTATGTTTTCTGAATCATGTTTTGGACTATATGCATAATAAACTGGACAATACTGACTTCCCAAATAATTTACTGCTTTAACATTATCATTCATGCATACTAGCTCAAGCCTTGAGATATAATTACTTGTTCTTCATGATTTTCATGATGTGTGTATATTCTTCTCTTGTTTGGTGATGTTAGATCATTCTTGTGGTTTCACTGAAATGTCTGCTGAACATGAACCAGGGCGGCGTTCACGTTCTCGTTCACGCTCACCTCGCTACCCTCCTAGGAATCGAGAACGATCAAGGTCAGTTGACAGTGACAAATTGTCCTGTTATGAACTTTAGAGGGGATAGAAATCAAGCTACTAGTTCAAGATTGTAGAAGGACTTCTTCTGAGAATATGGTTTGGTTTTCAGATCTTATTCACCTGTGCCTAGACAGAGAGATGACTACTCTGTTTCCCCACCAAGGAGGCAGAGAGAACATATACGATCACCAAGGAATTATCCTGAAGGGCGTGGTGAGGACCATGATCGCAGATCATACTCCCCAAGTCCCAGAGAAGCTAATGGGAACAAAGCTGATAATGGTTATGATGAGTAAGTCTGCTCATTCATTATTGCATAAGATTCTTCATGTAATTTTTGGGTTTGTAATTTATTTTTTTGAATGGCTAAATTTGAGGGGTGCCGTTTATTTGGATAGTTTTAGTTCCTCATAACTCGTCATGTTGACATGAAGTCATATGGTTCCAGTGACCTAAAACAAAACTGTTCATCAATTGTTAATGCTTATTCCTCGCAGAAAAGCTTCATATGATGATGAAGGTGTACGGTCAGATTGGAGGTCACCAAAACGTGCTTCACGTTCTCCTTCTGGATCACGTTCCAGATCAGCTGAGCCATCTCCAAGGAATAGCAGATGATGAAAGTAACAGAATGATGAAGAGTTGTCTGGACAACTTGGAACCTCATGCTAATGCTGTTATTTGCATCTTAACTTGCAGTGTTGTTGGCTGTTGAATCTTGATGAGCTGATCTGTTGGCACCTTCATGAATGTTGACCGTTGACTTGTTTCAATATGGGTTTTCAATTAGTAGTTTTGAGTTTGTTTCTGTGACCTATGACTTGGTTTCTTCTCTGTTGGATCGCATCGTCCTCTCTTTGTTATGTGGGACTTGCTTTATTTATTATTGGTTTCAACCTTCAATAGCCATTTCAGGTTAACGAATCTAGGTCCACTGATTCTGCCCCTTGATTCAGCTGAAATGAATTGTTTGTTCGATGTCACAAAAATTGAACCTTGAATTTCATTTCATTAGTATGTGCAGAAGATTCAAAACAACATTATATTTCACAGCTGTCTTCAGATGATCTGTGTTATGGTTTCGTGGCCGTTAGATCGAGATCCGACAGTTCAGATGAATCGATGGCATTTTAGTTAAATTCGACTTATAATTTAAATAAATTAAATAATATTAGTATGGTCAAATTTTTGGTGTTTGAAAGATAATCTGATCAGGACGGAATCAGCTTGACCCTAACCCCGTTCCAAACGACCCCAAGGTGATTGTACCTGTATAGCCTTGCCTGAATTTAGTCATAAACGATTTTGCCAAATACTAGCTTAGAATCATAGCTGATCTCCAATAGTGTTACCGATCTGCAAAAATCTCCGGTTCCAAGGTTGACTGCACTGACTTGAAAAAACAATTGTGCAAACACGGCAAATAATAATAACAACAACAACAACAATATATAAAACTCCGTTCAGGAACTCAACCTATGTTCTGAATCTCAATTATTACCTTTCTGCATTGAGAATCATTTACACTCTATGCACCAAGAGGATGACCATTGGATTTTGTTACAATCACAAGCAGGAGTCTCAAAGAGCTTCACATTGGCTTTTCATGGATCAAATTTGTTCCATTAATTCTGCAGGGTTGGGGTGGTCCATGTCTTTAATATTTGTCTTCATTTCTGGGAAAACTTCAGAGCCAGTTCAACATAATAGTGTTTATTGATTACAAGATGTCCCTAGTCTGAGAAAAGCACCTGAAAATAAGCCTTGATGTCCATATGATAACCCAGGGGTTCAAGCTTAAGCCACAACTGCAGATGCTTCTAGTCATTTCTTAGTTGGCCACAAGCTGCACTTGCATCAAGCCCATGTGTTTGATGAACAGAAACAGTGATTATCTGTGACTCGGGGGCAGCCATGAAAGCTAGCAGCTACCAATCGTTGAAGCGCGTCACGGAAATCATTTCAGTAATAAAGCCAATTATTTCCTGTATCATTATCTACCTTCATATTTTGGTGAAAACCAGAAGCATACTTTCACCATGATTTTGAGCCAAATAAAAAATAGAGAAAACTAAGCTCTATGGAAGACAATTTAGAAGTCATGAATCCCTTGATGAACAAGAACAAATTATACTACTAGAACCATGTACCTGTTTTCTATATGGTCTTTTGTATTTGGAAGCTTCTATTGGATTAAATGGTATCAGATTCACATGATAACCATGACCACACCGGTGAAGCAGTTCTGCAAGTTCCAAAGCATGCTCAGATTGATCATTGATTCCAACTGCCTCAAATTGGTACAGTCAAATATTAGCATAAAAGAACTCACTATGATATTTCTGTTCACAGTGGAATTATATAGAAAATCAGGTCATATACCTAGAAGTGTGTACTCAAATGATACTCTTCGGCCAGTTTGGAGAAAATAATCCTTGCAATCTGCCATAAGAGCAGATAAAGGGTATCCCTTTGCACTGGGAACAATGGTTTCTCAAAGTTTCTGATTTGGAGAATGTAAGCTTCAACCATCCAAAAGGCAAAAAACATGGGTCGCTAAATGACAAGTAAAAAACAGCAGAAACAGGACTCTTTTTCTCCTCCATATGACATTAGAAACAAGTTCATCATGTTTTATACCAGTATATAACGTCTTACATGATGCAACTTCGAAAATGTGTCTGGATGGGACATACCCGACAGCTAGTGGTCACTGAAGCTTTGTGTGCTGCCAATGTTTTTATGGTGTTGGGCATGCCCACTGTAGATACAGTTATCATTCTTTGTCCAATTTGTATGTCCTTCAGGATATAAATCAATTGAATAGTGATACAAAGTCCCAACACAATATAGAAGCTAAAACCAAAATCAACTAAAGAGAATGTACCAAACATGTCCCAATCACATGGAAAACCAAAATTAACAGCCAGACATGGATAAACTAAATTAAGTGGGAATAAGCCTGTAGATGAGTTACTTGGAAGAAACCAAAATTTGGTCTTATGGAAGATAATATTTTGAAAACCTGGCATTGTAAGTTGCTCTTTGATATTTGTTTAGTTAACTTCCGATCACTTACAATTCTTCATTTTCGTTTAAGTTATTTGTGGTGCCTTTATCATCAATGCTGATTGCTTACTATTTCATCAATTGCTGAAATTCTTGAGACTTGAGGGTAACACAGTATAAATGATGCCAAATTTTGTGTACCTTATTTAAGCATCTATGTGCTTCCAATACTGACTTCAAGTTCAACATTGGTTCCCCCATACCCATGAACACAACATTTTTCACCCTACCTCAAAGAGCTCTTCAATAGCAAGTACCTACACTGAAAATTGTAGATAAGCAAGCAAAAAACAAGATTTTGACTAACACCAAATACAAGTAAAAAAAAAAGTGTACCACAAAAATGGAAATGCATAAACAACCTGTTCAATAATTTCATGTTTTCGAAGGTTCCTTAAGAACCTTCCCTTTCCTGTGGCACAAAATAAGCACCATTGTGGGCAGCCAACCTATAAACAGTAATCAAAATTTGAATAAGCAAGAAAAGTATTTGCCAAAACAATTAAAGATAAGACAGTTACATGAGAGAAGAAAAAGGCATTCTACTTGTCATATACATCGCAACTAAAAAATTAAACAAAAAAAAAACTAATGATAAAAGATCCAGAAAACAATAATATGGTGAAATCCCAAGTCGGTACATTAGTACCTGTGAGGACACACAAGCAGTGACGCGAACTGAACCTTTTTCATCTGACTGGTATACCAACTGTTTCAACCAATCTCTTATCCTCCAATTTTATAAGCATCTGTAATATCAAAGTAACATATAAGACATCAAAAAGGTAGTTCAGGCTGCTTCTTGTTGCGATCTGAATATTGTGATTAGCAGCAATGAACAAAAAGAAACACCACACTTCCACATAAAGTTTGGAAAGTAAACTATCAAGAAAGCCACAGCCATATCCTGACAGCATCTGTGATTAGTTATTGGAACTAATCTTCAAATAGTCGAAATGTAGTTGGTCATTCAATATTTTATGCTTTTGCCAACAATAAAGCAGAGTTGGCAATTCGCGTGAGCCACAACTTACTACCAAACAAGCCTTTCGGACATTTCAAATTCAATTGCTAGCATATCTCAATACAACTAATAGTTAGGGAGGATAACATAATACCTTCTTAGTGCCATCGGCTGCCGCAACAGCATGATGAACAGGTGATGTCCCAACCCTTCATCCAGCTTCAAGGAGATCATCACGGAACGCCTGAGGCACTGCCAAAAAGAAAATTCATCAATATAAGAGACCAAGCGGAAAATTCTCCTTGAGATTTAAACCCCATTTCCGCAAGGCATCGAACGACTAAACCAAGGAAAAAAAATCACAGCGGCTGAAAACTTCGATTTGCTTAGCCCTGGACTTGTCGATGGAGTTGCTTCCCTCGATAGCTTTGCTGAAACAATCAAATGATAAATGCATGAAAAAAAGAGAATAAGGATCGAGATGGGTTTAGGGTTTTGAAACTTCGTTTTTACTTGACCAAAATCGATGGCAAGCTGGCGGAGCTGCGTCTCAGAGAGGCCGAGGAGAACACGCGAGTCGGCGGCCTATGAGGCCACGCAAGCAGAAGAGGCAGCGACTATGGCGGTGGCGCGGGAGCTCAGGACACGTGCGAGAGGGGCGGAGCACGTGTGCTGCAGCGTCGCCATTGAAGAGGGTCAAATCTCCCGGCGAGGACGGAAGGGCCCTCCTCCCGCTCTCCGTCTCTCTTCATTTGAGATGTGATGATGAGCCGCCAAATTTGGCTTTGATCTGATCTCGAGGCAAACTTGCGGCCAAATTTTGCTACACCTGGTTCATGGACAACAACTCAATCTCAATTCCTATTTAGAAAAACGAACTAAAACCTCTTATTTTAGATTAACTCAATAACCTAATAAATCCCTTCTGAACGGTTTTCGTATTAAACTTCCAAAAAAATAAAATAAAATAAAACGATTAGAATTCAAGAGGAATCTGCCGCTGCCCGCCAGATCTTTTTTTTTGGCAAATGAGAACTTCATCCCTACAAAGAGATGAAGGATAATTACGCCACCCAGAGCCTTTTTTTTACTGAAAAACAAATAAATAACATCACTAACATAATACTATATAAATTCCTACAGTCTGCATCTTTTCAGCAAAACAAAGGGCCAGGCCACAGACATTACACAAGCAAGTGGATCAAAACAACTCAAGGACAAGCACCAGAACCCAAGAATCAAAGAAAGACCATTCAGGGTACAACATCTTTCAGAACTACCAAACAATCTTTGACATCGTGAAACTTTTGAACTTGCCTGTGGAACATGCCTCCGGAAAGACCATTCATTCAGAGTACAACATTACAAACACAAACAAGGGCAGCAAGAGCTATACAACAAACCATCACTGACGTACGTGTTGTTTGAACTCAGGTAGTATTTGCACCTTACACCCAGCCAACCTCGTAACATCAAAAATGCTAAAGATCCTATGAATGAAGAGGGGAACCCAATGGTCTAGGATCAACAGCTTTTCCATTCCCCACTTGGACTTCTTCCGAAATTCTTCTACGTGCTCGCTCCTTGTTGGCATCATTGCTTTGATCACATTTATGATCTCTGCTTGATGCACTTCTGGAAGCATCTTTAGCATCCTGAAGTTGTTCCAACTCAGATACCACTTCATCCATGGTTGGTCTGAACCTGGCTTCTGGTGATAGGCATTGGAGCGCTAGAGCTGCAACCTTCTGGGCTCCTGCCATGGGGTACTGTCCTTCCAGCCTAGTATCCAAGATGCGAAAGAATCTACGTTTGCTTAAAAGATATGGCCTGGCCCATTCAACTAGATTGTGTTCTCCAGGCGGACGATTCTTGTCCACAGCCCTTCTTCCAGATAGCATTTCTAGGAGAACAACCCCAAAGCCATATACATCGCTTTTGGCAGTCAAATGACCTATTCAAAATATATATCCTTACATTAGGTCTTACATTAGGTCTCATTTTTGCATGTGTTCATGTCATCATAGAGCATATCATAGAAATGTGAAAATTTGGAAATTGACATTCAACACACCAACACTAATTTGAGAGCGTAATGAAATGCAAAATTCAGCATTTAACTAGGATCTGGCGTTTGTCAATTGAATACAGAGTGGGCAACAAAACTCATTTCTGACCTGGAAACTTGACAATAATCTGTAAAAGATCCTTATAATTCTGCAACTTACAAATACTGATACAGAATATATCAAAATAAAATTTGGAAGACAATTAAGGAAGAAGATTGTTCCAAATAAACATCAAATGGAAATCATGTTGGGTAAGGATTAATCTGGGTTTTTAGCCCCAAGAAAAGATTAATCACAGCTAATCTGGTTACCTTGGTTAAGCCAATAATTCAACCTAAATTCCAGTTGTGTTAAGATAAAAATATGAGGTTAAACCATGGTAACCTGTTGGTTCAGGTTAACCCAGCATCTTAATCTGCTACCAACCACACCCAAACAGGTTACAAGGCGAAGCAATTCAAAATACCTGTTGCAAGGTACTCCGGTGCTGCGTATCCATATGTTCCCATAACCCTTGTGGAGACATGGCTCTTATCACCAGTTGGACCATCTTTCGCAAGCCCAAAGTCAGAAAGCTTTGCATTGTAGTTCTGTAAATGCTTGCATGAAAAGTTAGATATTCATGTCCTTCCAAAAAACTTCACAAACCTAAAAGAAGAAATTGAAACAGTAACATACTGAATCAAGTAGGACATTAGAAGTTTTAAAATCACGATAGATAACTTTCGCCTCCGCACTGTGCAAAAAGGCCAGTCCCCTTGCAGCTCCAAGAGCAACCTTCATTCGAAAGCTCCAAGAGAGAGGTTGGAAGTATGAACCCCCTGCATCATCATCAAATAGCTCATAAACAGTTAGGAGCTTATGCAACAAGATGATAACTAATCATACGTATATATGAGACAGCAGAACTAATCCATCCAAGCACGAAATTTGAATAGCAGCATTATCTAATGAACAGAGAAGACCTATGACAGAGAACTTACTCCTGAAGAGATGATTTTCCAAACTTCCCCGAGGCATGAATTCATATACCAGCAAACGGTGTTCATCCTCCAAACAATATCCAATTAGCTTGACAAGATTGGGATGGCGCAATTGACCTAAGTAGTTGACCTCAGCCTATGCATGTTACCAATTGTGATAAGATGAAATTAGGAGATGAGCATTTTGAAAATTAAACCAAAGGCATGTGAATCAATAATTTAGCTACAATATTTCAGAAAACTAGAAGATGAAGACAGCAAAATAAACTAACCAGCCATTCCTTGTGACCTTGGAAACCTTCCTGGTTCAACCTTTTCACAGCAATGACCAGCCCAGTTCCAGGTTTGCCTGCCGCAAAACTGTGTTCGTCAATCCACCCTTTAAAAACTGAACCAAAGCCTCCCTCACCCAACACACTATCCGGACGAAAATTCCTGGTGGCAAGTTTTAAGTCATTGAAGGTAAAGCTTTTCACATTGGCTGACTGCAAGATCTCACCCTCACTCCTTGGAGTGGGAGGCACAGAGGCTGCAGATACCCTGCTGCTAGAACCACTTAATCCCTTTACGTCTCTGCTGCCAGATTTAGAATTCGTCCCTAAACATCCAAACAAGAAATTTACTCATATATATGGTTCGTAATGGACAGACTTCAATGAGAGTTAAATGTCACAAAATAATAAATGTAACAGGATGCATTTCCCTCATGTACTGCAATCAATGAAATAAGTCTGCTGGGCATTCTTAGTCCAAACAAAGATGCTTACAGATATTTAATAGCCAATTTTTCAGGAAATCAACCGAAGCTTTGTGCATCATATCAGAAATTTTCATATAACAATAGTAGTAGTTCCAAATTTAAAGACTAACCCAAAGTTCTTGGACTTTTTTATAGATTCTGGATGTGTGCTTGGCAATATCCCATTTGGAAGTTTGTCGATGAAGGCTTAAAATGCAGAAAGAAAAAAAAGCAGTAAGCGTACAATTCATTTTCAAGCCCGATTTTAATCCCCATATGATGAAGCCTGTAGCATTGAACCCACTGCAATGCTTCCAAACTGAAATCCTTAATTAATTAAATGTTCCCAAAGACATCTAAGCTAGCAAATAAAGCAACAAAAAACAACTATTCGAGGAAGAAAATCCAACAAGACTGTTGCAAATACTGGGAGTCATACCCAAAGACCAGAAGCATAAAAAAAAAAAAAACTAAAATACCATGAACTTCATAGGACACTAACTTTGCAACATAGAATTGGAAACCGAAGTGGAATCTACCATTTTAGAACCCAAAGCCACGACAAAGGCGATTCATTTCCTAAAACGTCCAATCCAATTAATAGCCCTATAAACTGGCCGAAGAAAACCAAACAGAAAAGGAAAGGAAATCAAGAGAAACAGAAAGACCCTCGAAGCTAGAATTGCCTCTTCCGTAGCGGAAAGAAAATCATCGCAGCTCGTACCCGAAGCACTGACGCTGTAGAAGGGGCTCTCCGCCTTGACCCGAGTCCCCCAGCAATTCCCCATCTCCCTTCTCTCTCTATCCGCACAGGACGCAATCTAGGGTTGAAGAATGCGACTCCGGGGCCAGATCCGTGGGGGAGAAACCCACCGGATCTGGCTGCAAATCGTTATTTTTCCTTGCCGCAAAGTGGCGGGCACGCCAATCGACGAAAACGGAAGAAGAAAGGCGAGAAAAAGGTCGAGAGAGACGGCGATCTGCAGCAGCAGCTCCAGCTATCGAAGAAAAGGGGCTGAAGCTCGAATTCTTCAGCGAGGAGGATGAGAATAGTCGCTAGGGTTTTGCTTATTTTCCATGAGGATGATCTCCCCCTTTTCAAAGGGATTTAGCTTTTTATTTTTTGGGGCATCCGGGCGCTCATTTTAGACCTTCGCGAAGATTGACTTGGCTCTCTCTCACCCTCTCTCTCTCTATATCATCCCATGTCAGCCGTGAGAGTGCAACTTGGGGTGCTCCAGTGGCGGGCGACGCTGGACCCCACCTAAGCTCGTGTCCCTTGCCTTTTATCCTTTGGGCACCCAATTTGTTACCCAACACCTTACTTCCCATCTGACGTCGAATCAAATTCAATATAAAAATTAAAATATAAAAAATAATCTATCAAATTTTTAATACTTAATTATTATTTTAGTTAATAAATAATTTATTTTTTTTAAAAAAAAATTATTATGTTTTAAAATATATTATTTATTAATATTTAAATAAAAATTAATTTAATTTTTAATTTTTTTTAAAAAATAAAATAAAAAATAAGTGAACTATTTTTTTTATATTTGAGTCATAGGTTGATTAAAAGATCCTAATTTTGATCCGAATTAAACGCGACTTTACTGTACTTTATTTTTTATTTAATTTTACTCCGCGTTAAACCCCGGAAAAATTTACATCGAGGAAGGACAGCCGAAAAACCGACACCACCCTGCGCTTGTGCAGTGTCGCGCTTTCCGGATTTCCCCTTTTTTTGTGGTGCGGGTGTTCCCCGTTGTTAATTTTTTACCTTCCGATTTTCTAGAGAAGTGTTGTGTAATCAAGGCCGTTCGACGCGGATCGTGCGATTGGGCACGCGTGCGGTGGTGTCAATGCGAGTTGCTGGTGGGACCGCGATTACTGCTGTCGTGGGGTGCCGTGCCGTCTTCGCGCTGAAGAGCGGACCGAGTCGACGGTGCACGCGCACCTGCAATTATTGAACGGACTTAAGGAAAATTAAAATTCTGTTTTATATTACCTTGTTTTTTTGGTCTTGCCGGAGCCTAATAATCCACGGGAACCCATGATTAGCGCGCTATGGAAAATTAATCAGGTTAATAGGAAATTTAGGCGAATGGGTCAACACGTGACATAGTAAAACAAACGGGATTAATTGTTTATGATTAGGATTAATGATATAAACAGGTTTGGCAAGTGGGTTAAAACGAATGTTTTAACAACGGAATTGGAGTATATTCTTTTTTGTGGTCAATACGTTACATATTATAATTTTATCTTTCGAGTTTAGAGATGAACGATGCAAATAGTCCGGAGAAACTTTGAACTGGGGGTCGTCGCGAGGGATCTCGTGAGCTTTGACTTCATTAAACTGTTTTTCTTTGCGAATATTACGTAGCAGAGAGTCAAGAGGATTAGGCCGGGAATGAGATATTTAACAACAGTAATAAAATGGCGTCAGATTTTCCAGCCAAACATGACAGCGATGAGGTTTTAAGACTATGGCCGTTGTCTCCGTGTTGGATTCACAGAAATTAAACAACTCCCATCGATGGTCTTCTTGTCTTGTTTGTCTCGCGGGGCAGGCCGGTGAGTGGTGGCCGCTTTTGACTCTGAAAGCTTTTCACGAGTGGGTTTTTTATCCTATCTGGCTGGCTGGTTGTTGGGAAGTTGGGCTTCCGTTCTAGACTCACTTCCCCCAGCTTTCTTTCTGATGGAGATGAGAGTCCCATGAGCGCGTTTGATAAGAGATAACATAAAATAATTTAATTGGAAAATAATTTGACTAATGAGAAAAAATAATTTAATTATTGTTTATATTTAATTGTTAGTCTAACCAGCGAATGTTCTAAAATTTTTTACACCAATTTGCCCTCACAAACTTTATTTATGAAAATGCATTTATAAAAAAAGGGAAATAATTTAATCATTGACTATTTTTAGTTAAAAAAATAATGAATTCCTAGTCTGATTATATTTTTAATATTTAATTGCTAATTAGAGTAAAACTAAAGCCAATTCTAGTCCTCATGCATGCATTTTACTTTTTAAAAGAAACTCCTTTATCATCATGGTTCATTACACAGTATTCATCTGGCCAGTAACCAAACACTCCCCATTGCATGGGGGTCTATTTGAAGCTGGATTTTGGGCTCATTCTCACAAAGATTTTTACACACCATCCAAATGTTGTTAATAAACATACCAAGGAAATCAGTTTCAAATTACTCGAAAAGGAAAGAAATAAGACACTGGGTCTCTTCATTATTACAGTCTGTATGCAAGTGCTAGACATGATTCAGGCAAGTAAGCAAAGCTAGGACCACAAAAAATAGGTTTTGGATTAGAAAAGAGGGTCCCTTCCCAAAAGACTGTACATTTGACTCGGAGAATTTCTTAGGCAGATGATTTTACTGTAGCATATTCGATGATGTCCACAAATTCCAGCTGAAAGGAAAACAAGGATAAGGTGAGGCAGGAACAAGAGAATCTGGCCAGAATATGAGTTCAATTGCATCTAGCAAAACATTCATAGTGGATCAATTCTATGAAGTACCAATAAGCAAACTATACCTTCAAAGAAGCACCACCCACAAGGAATCCATCAACATCAGGCTGTGCTGCCAATTCTTTGGAGTTGGCTCCATTTACAGAACCTGCAGTGACCATGCACACAGCATAAATGATCCAATGACATAAAAGCACAATCCCCATGGATATGCATGGAAATGCTACACCTACATCGTTCTAAGCAACATGTTGGTATTTGAGAATCTTCAAAAAGTAGTCAAGTAAAAGCACATGCTGTCTGGCCTATGAAATCAAATACAGAACTGCAATTTGGGGATTAGGTACCCCCATAAATTATCCTGGTTGATGCGGCAACCTCAGCACTCACGTTTGTCTGAAGCCACTTCCTTAAGACAGTGTGCACCAGATAGTGGCAGATTGTGATGAGTGAGGCAATCGAGTGAAAAGGTCCATCAAATTTATTTTCAATTTGTGTAACATATCACTGTCAAGCTATTGAGATATATATAAAAGCATGAAAACTGCTTTATTGACAAAATGGAGAAGGAAGTTGGAGCACAAACAGAACAGAAGAACTGGAGAGAAAAATATATGCCAAGAAGAGCTTACCTCTTGTGCTTGAACAGGGGTTGCAACCTTCCCAGTTCCAATGGCCCAAACTGGTTCATAGGCAATGACTACATTGGTCCAATCTGAGATCCTATCTGCAAATGAAACAAACAAGGACAATGGCTAGCATCAACAAGAGAAACCAATGGAAGCATGCTATATATTAAGCCATGATTCATTCGGAAACTGTGTTGCTGTACTTCATCTAAAATGCTATCTCATAAGCTAGGTCACTTTCTTTGGTTTTCTCACAGCATGTTTCAAACACTTTTTTTTTGTGTGAAGGAAACAATATGCAAATATTCTTACAAAACAAAGAACCAATTTAGTGAAACTATGCTGGTTTTTTTTTCCATCTTTCTGTCAAGAGTTGAAAGTATTGTGGATGTAGACCACACTCTCCACAAGGACTTGTTGAGGGAGAAGTTCCAAACTGAGAACAATATGCTACGGGAAAATTCTAATCAAGTCATAATCAGTTGCAGCATGGCGTGAAAACACATCCCTAAATTATTCTAGTTCTTTAAAATTAAATTTTACAGATATAATGAGGTTGATTTGTGAATTTTGGTGAGGAAATGGACATACCAGCTATAGCTTTCATTTGGGCAGCAACTACATCTATAGTTGAACCTGATTCTTGCTGCTCAAGTGTCTCACCAACACAAGCAATTACCTTCAGACCTTGTGAGAGTGCATATGCAGCTTTGTCCCCAACAAACTGGAAGTGCAAAAGGTGAAAGAAAAATCAAATTGGTGGAATAGATGCATGCACCTCTTCTAATAGGACAAGAACATGAATGATGTGGAGGGTCAACAATCCAAAGTGCATTTCTATCAAAATAGATTATAAAATCTTATATACAATGTGGAAATAACATCTTTATGATTTTCTGCTCCACGTAAAATAGAAAAGAACATTATATCCAGTTCTTAAATTAGCAATAAGAAGCTAGTCATGGCTCACAGGAGTGTAAATATGCTACCAACGAATTGAATGGAAGATATCTGAAGAGAGCAGTAAGACAAGTAACTCAACAGCTCGAGATTCAGAAGACCAAAACTTTAGTATGTCAAGTTATTAATCAAGTATATAATGTTCTCGAGATCTACAATAATTTGGAGAATGAATTAATTAAATAAAACACTTACAGGAAATTTCTACATGAATATGATTATTGAGCTCCCGGTTGGACCTCAAAAACTTAGCTTGATCACATTCCACTATACTGAAAAATAAATATTTCCATTTATCTCACAAGTATTCTAAACCCATAACCTTCTAATCTAACTGTACCCAACTCTCTTGAATCACCAATTAGATATGCACCACTAAATAGCATTGCAGGAAGCGATTGAGAGAACCAATGATTGTAGAACTGGTAGATTTATTAGTCATAATGATCTATCTTCAGCAAGAAATAAATAAAAAGAGAAATTAACTGGCAGTACCCTATATCACCTTTTATAACCATATACTCTCGCAATATATAACATACATGCATCTGTAGGACCATATTATAACTCCATATATACTCAAGAATTGCATCTGAAGGAATCACCTCATTTGATTCACCTAACAAGAGCCTCCGTTCAGAGTGACCAAGGATGACCCATGGAATGTTCAGATTGAGAAGCATCTCAGCACTGGAAGGAGGCTGAAATTAATACAGAAAACAATCAAAAGGCTCAAACATCTAAAATCTCAGATAAAAACCCGAAAACTCATTATCTAACAGTACATTGAGGTAGTTTCTCAAAAACAGCACATTGAAGTAGTGTGTAACATCAGATGAAATCTAAATGAGGCATTAATAATCAATCCTCTAAAGATGGAAAAAAAATGACCACTTCAACAAAAGGTCCATTTTTGTGGTTCATTAATTGGTCAGTAATGAAAGAGACTTGGTAACACTAAATTTGTTTGAGGTGCAGTAAGAAAAGCCTGATCAGAAGAACATTTAAAACAGAGAAAAGCTGTCAATAGGTGAAAAAGAAATTATAAATGATCTTGCGATAACGACTTGTAATCATTCAGAAATCTAAATGACTACAATGGAAATAAGTCATTCAACAGAAAACAAAGTTCGGAAAAAGCCCCCAGGATTTCTAGCCTTTTCTAAGATGAAAAGCCATGCTACAAGAGCAACATCTAACTGATCTTTTTAATTACAAACAAAGAGGTTACATAGTAATAATTTCAAATTTTAAAGTGCAAGAAAAGATGCAAAAGGAGAAAACATGGATCAGTAAAGAAGTTACCTGATTTCTCCGGTGAAAGCACCTCCTTTCTTCACCCAGCAATTTTGTGCAGCAACATGGAAATCAGCATGCAACAAACTCTTCACCAGAGGAAGAAAAACATATGGAGGGTTAACCACAACCACTGCAAGGAGCAACAAATTGAGATTGTTAACAATTCTGCTACATTAACCAATCCACTACCAACTATTTTGGCATCTGAAATTTTAAGCCCGTTTTCATGGATACTATATGATTCTTGAAGCCAATGAGATTGTGAGCACATAAATGAATCTTATGGAAATTGGAAACAGAAAACAAACCACCAAACTAAAGGCGCTGGACCCATAAAAGATCAATCATAGCAACCGACTCTTGGCCACATCACAAGTTAAATTTTACGTCTACTGGCATACAAAGACCTCACATGTTCAGATCATAACATCATTATACTTATTTTCCCTGCAAATACCAGAAGCATAAAATTAAATTAACTAAATGATAATACATGGATAATGATCGATCATACCCACCATATCTTCGGAGGGCACTTCAGCTTTATTCAGTGTGTCGACAATTTTCTTCGCTTCCTCACCGGTGCCATTCTGTTCGTTTAAAACAATCAGTTTCCATAAAAAACATTCATCAGAGAGATAGAAAAAAAAAAGATACACGAAATCGTTCTTTTGGATATCAGATCACTTCAATAAGCCGTAAAAATAAGAAATAAACAGCAGGGAAATAAAAGTCATGAGTCCGAGTCAACATTAGGATCTTCCATTTAAACACTCAAACATAATTTTCGAATCGGAAAAACTAGAGAGCCCCAGATCTGACTGAGGACATCTAATCGAGATGAATCGGTATAATTTGAGAGACGAAGCACAAAGCAAAATAATCGACGGATCCGATCAAGCAGCAGGATCGTCGAGCAAAGATCTTACGCATTTCCAGATGCCGCCGACGAAGAATTTCCGGCCCATATCTGCAAGCACAAAGCAGGAAGACGAAGTGGATGGAAACCTCGGGAGGTCTGTAACCCCGTGTTGTTCCCATGATCGATGAAGAGAGACGCAGATAATGATGAGGAGTTGGGTTTTGGTCGAGAAATTTTGACCTGTTTTCAAGTAGACCCGAATCGTGGGACACCGTGGATTCGGATTCGATCCGACCCGTTAACCTGAAATAGGCGAGGATTCCCGCTCTTGGAAGTGCATTGTCCAAAATCTCGCCCGGAGAACTTTCTAGGGTTTGGCTGTGCGTCACCTTCTCGTCCATACGAAATTGCTGGGTTTTCTGTAGTTCGATCTTTGGAACAGAAGAAATGGCAGGCCAGTCCGATCCTCATCTCTCCATATTTTCACCTCCCGAGGTCTGCCTGATTTCTCCGCGCCTCTGTGCGGGCTGTCTATTCTTCTTTTTAATCCCTTGCAAGATAGAATGTAAAGGATTTTGAGTTTTCAGGTGGAATTTGTCTCTGAGGATGAGCTGATCGAGATCGTCCCAAATATTAGAATGGAAGCTCTCCACATGATCTGCGTATCTCTCTATCACTGAGTCTTATTTTTCTAATTACCTCCGAGAACAACTTGCTGATTTTTTTTTCCTTGCTAAATCGTCAGTATTCTTTCCATTGGGGTAGTAATGTTGGTCAGGGGCCATGTGTTCATGAAATTTGTGGTCAAAGATCAGATTTTTGATATGTTAAATATTTGATGTTCTGTATGATGCTCTAACAGGGCGATTTCGGTCCTTTCTTTCCACAAATCGCTGTTCAAGTGCCTCTCTGGCTTGCAATAGCCCTAAAAAGACGTGGGAAATGCACCATTCGTACCGGAGTGGATGTCAGTCGGTGAGAGCCTTTATCTCCTTTTCCTGTATTGATTTTAGCTTGACAAGTTTTTACGTTCAATTATGGGATTTGTTACATGGTCATCAGATCAAATCAGGTGTATTAATTCGGTGTCAATGTATAACTCCAGTGGTTTACAGTATTCATCCCCATAAAGGATTAATGTACATTTTTTTTGCGTCGCATTATGTTATGTTATGAAATATTGCTTCTGCCAGATAGGTTGACACAGATATTGGAAGCAGAAAGAGTCTCCTCGAGAATTCCAACCTTTGCCTTTCCATTATGTTGAAATTTCAAGTCTTTTATTCGACCAGTATGCTTCAAGTATTGTTTTTTTACTTCCATCAATCATTATGCTATCTCCTATTTTCTTTGAACTTTAAAGCGAGTCAAGTGACTTGAGATCAACTGCAGCGCTCAGGACGACATTCCTGATGTATATATGGTGAGCGTAGGACCCATGCATTCTTGTTTGCATAAATATAGCGTCTACTTAACTAATTCATTCTTTGTCATTTTCAGGTGAGATCTTTGATTGAAGACATCAGGGATGTGTGGTTTCACAAAGTGGAAACTGGTTTAGAGACAATATCCGGTTGAACTCATGCGGTGAAGGTATATTTGCTTAGTTAAACCCAAGCCTTGCTGTTTTATTGTGCATACACTGGTGACTAACAGGGTGAGGAGTTTCTTAGTTTGAGGCAATATAGTTTCATAATAGGAGAAAAACCAAAAAAGCATGCACATGTGCAAGAGATGAATGAACATAGGATACACTTTTTGCATTGTTGGATGTGGCATAAATTTACATGTACTTAGTTTGCAGCTGTCCAAATTTCTAGCTTGCTTTTTACTTCTTGATCTTCAAAGCTATTCCAAGGTATTTGTGTTTCTCTTAGTGGTTGATAGAGCAAGAAATAAAGGATGCCCACGATCTGTTAACATGAGAGCAAGTTATTCAACTGTTGTTGTGCTACTTTATGAATTAATCTAACCAACGTTTGTAGTTTCATTTGTTCTGACCCATCATAGCTGCATGCATGTTTTTCTTTTACAATAAAAGTAATTTAGTTATGCAAAACTCCTATTGCAGATTGGGTTTGGTGATTCTCCTTGATCATGATTAAGCTAAACAATTATAGCTGTTCTTACTGTTCCTTCTACAAGCTAGTTATTGCAGCTGAAAAAATTTGTCAGAGATGGAGGTCAATGTGGTTCGGCCGTTCATGATTAGAGCCTTGCAGGTTTTTTATAATCATGATACTCCACAAATGATTCAGCAGCTGGCAACAGCAGGAAACAGACAACCACAATTTGTAGATCGTGGCACACGAGTAAGTTCACTCATCTCTGTCTCTCTCTCTCCCTCCCTCCCCACATCTACTAGCAATTTGATCTTTGCCAACCCAGTCCACCTCCTCATGACACTGACAAGTAATTGAATTATTTGAAATGGTTAGTGACCTGGATAGGCAAATATCACTGGTATTGCAAAAATAAGACTGTGCTAGCTGTCCTTTTCTGCTAGCATGTACCAATTTTGGTCATGTTTATTATAGATGAGCCCTATTCTCTGCAAATTTTCAGAAGGGGGTGAAAACTCTGTCCAAAATGTGCCAATTCCTGGTTAGCTTGACCTTATAAATTTTTCCAGTTTTATGGTAATGGTGTTTGAAGACTTCAAAACTGCTATCTTGATCTCAATTAAGAAATCTATATTTGAAATTGTAGTTGATGATCAAATCTTAAGGTTCTAATTGCAGACACCATGAATGGCGGTTATTTCATTAGCCTCCAGGAGAGTTGTCTTCCTTGAAATAGGAA
Source organism: Trichopus zeylanicus subsp. travancoricus (assembly GCA_005019695.1). Lineage (NCBI taxonomy): Eukaryota > Viridiplantae > Streptophyta > Magnoliopsida > Dioscoreales > Dioscoreaceae > Trichopus > Trichopus zeylanicus. The sequence continues at coordinate 37,066 of RXID01014964.1, forward strand.
ACTATTATCTAATTGTTTGAGTTTATGAAGTTCAGATAATTTGCTATCTTACTGAAACTAAAGAAGTATTGACCATTTTACTAAAGAATGGACAGTAATATTATTTATCAGTTCCTGCACGAGAGCCCCTTAGCCTTGAGTTTAGATGTGTATGACCACCTATAGGTCAGATCATGATTTGTTTTAGTTGAATGGTGAAAGAGACAGGATGTGACCTTTTCATCTGTTTGGAATGTTGTATGTTGTGGTAGATCACAAGAGTAAAAAGATTGGATGATTTCTTGATTATTATTATTATTTTTTTGCTCTCAATTTTCAGCGCAATCTGCGACCTAGGCGAATGATCATGATTTCATCTACATATTATCTTGCACTTTTTGGTGCAATTTCCATCCAAAACATCTCTCTATTAGGAAGTCTACGTTTTCATCATGATAGAGTATGTTTGCTATTTTCTCCTTTCATTTCTGATGAGGACTCAATCCATTTGTATTTTCCAATTGTATTTGTTCAACTTTGTAAGGATTTTTTGTTATGTTTGAAGCTCTGTCTGTTGAATTGCTTTTGTGTTTGATGTTCGCTGGTTATTCAATGAGCACATATACTGGCAATGTTTTTTCAATTGTGTGTTTAACATAGAAGGCATTTTAGTTTACCGAATGACTTCGTAGTTGATTTGAAGCTCTGTTGAAAGACAGTATTTATATGATCAGAATGGATAGTCAATTATCTGTGCATACAGGTCACTGGTGACATGACACTCGAAACAATTACTTAGTTATATCATAATAGATGAGGAGACATCCCTGAATTGATACAATTGCTAGTTTTACAGATAGGGAACCTTTGTGACACATATATAGAAGATTAATCATGACTAAGAAGCTTTTTGCTTGTGCTAGTTTTTACAAATATGGTTTTTGGAAATCGAGATGTACCCAATCCAATTGCAGTTGGTTGACAGACACTTGTAATTCAAGGATTTCATAAACCCCAAGAACCTGGATGTTGGTCTTATTGTGATACATTTAGTTTTTATGCATAGTTTTTTTAGAAGTCCTAAAATAATATTATTCTAGCTAAAAGGATGAATTCTTGGGAAACTAATGGCATTCACTTGTGTATTCTAGGTGATCTTACAGAATGTGACTGCCTTAAAATTTATGTAAATATTTGAATCACTGTTAACACTTAGACCAAATCCTATATCCAACAATGTAGTCCCTTCAAGTTTCGAGAGGGCATGATTGGGTTTTTTAAGCATTTTCTATTTCACCTACTTTTGTTTGTTTCTTTATGATAGAACTGCCAATTGCCTTGAAAGCTTCAAATGGAACGAAACTGTGATGTCTTAAGAGTAACATTTAGCATTGTGTGCATCTATTGGCCAGTTGAGACAGAATTGAATTTTTTTTTGGGTGCAAGACAGAAATTAATGTTGCATAGTGTGTTCCTCTCAATGAAAAAGTTAATGATTTCAAGGTTCGCTGACTCTCTTTACTTGTTTGAGAAATGTGACATTGATGGTGATGCTTTGTTTTCTGATACCTGCATTGATGAAGATACCCATGTTCTATAATATTTTTGCCGATATTTGATGGGCAATATGATTGTTTTGTTGTAAAATGCCATGATAGACAATAATTTTGCTAAAGGTGGACCTTGTGTCTGAAAACACCTGTATTATGTAAATGTCATGATGAATTCTTATTGCATCATTTGTTCCTTGAAGTTTCTTACAGTCAAGCTCCTTTTGAACCACCGTATGGTTTCCTTGTTGATCATGATCAGCAGATGGCAGAGAAGACATAAATCATGGTGTTGCTGTTGATAGTACCATGAATTTTATGTCTTATTCAACAATAATTGACTTATTATAGTCCCTTAAAATATGAGTAAATGGCTATAATGGGAATTATTCCATCCTCTTTTGTGTTACCTGCTATCATAGGTGGCACCTGGTCCGGGTCCAGATGTTGAAAAAGCATCACGGTCCAGATGTTGAAAAAGCATCACGTTAACATGGACTGACATTGATTTGTTTAATGATCTGTACAATTAAATAAGGGCTGACAGAACCCTGGGTGCTAGATGATTGTAAAGGTGTCAATCTTTGTGTTTTCATAGTGAGGGTAGAGGGTAGAGCTAAGTCTGATGATTCCAGTATTACATTTCTACATCTAGATCCATCTTGCTCATTTTGTATCTGATTATCATTTTCAAAGTTCCAACAATTATGGAGCAGTTTTAGCCTGCCATATTGCAGATTTCTTTGGTAATCTATTGATCTAGTGCTCTAAATTGCAGCCAATTGGTACTTGAGATATGAACCTGTGATCTTTAGAAATGGAAGTGCTGAATGTCGTTATGCAGTGATTAAAGACCATTTAGTGGGTTGAAAGAGACTGGAACCTAATTTCTTATCACCAGGCTGTCACTTTGCACTAGCAATGAATAGGATAAGAGTATAGTATAATTCAGTAATTAAGAGATAAGGAGCTATGTTTACTAGTAGTCATTTGACGTGTGCTATGTTTACTTGGTCCCAAATTGGCAAGGACGTGCAGTGGGAAGTGATGTGTGATGCAAACATGGTAGTCCTGGTCTGACAAATGGACAGGAAGCCAGAGAGATTCTAAGGAAGCAACCAACATGTTTCATTATGTGAATTTTAGATCTTGTTTTTGTTTTTAGTTGTGTGGTTTCAACCGCGTGTTCCTAGTGGGACTTTACCTATGCTGTTTGAATGAAAAATATGGGTAGGTTCTGTCAAGTTCTTTGGAGTTTCCTGGATAATTCCACTGTTGAGCTTGTACTACATGAGGTGTCGTGTCATTGATTCTAGTATGGTTGTTGTCTGCCTGTTTGTTTCCAAAAGGGCAAATTAATGTTTCCCAGGGCTTTGGGACCCGGGAAAACAAACGGAAAGCATGTGCAACCTTAATTGTGAGAGCCGGGCAGTGCGGGGTGTCCCACGTGAGGTATGTTCCATGACTGAGCAATGAAGTGGCATATTCCTGCGGTATGTTCCGCGCCTGCATTGCTGAAACACAGATTAAATGACCCAAAACTGATTTTGGTCATCTCTAATCCTATTGCGGTCAATGTTTGTTCATCATAATCAGGTGATAAAACTTTCTATGCGTTGGCCATCACTGATCACAACAATCATGTGACCAAACACAGAATGGCCGCCGGAAGACTTTGAATACACTTTTTGAAATCAGTTATGACTGATAACCGACAATCTGCCACGTTGAGAAGAGGAATCAAGCGCTGCTCGCTGTTTATGTTTCTGTCACTTTGGGCGATGAGTTCATCCCCTGACATTGCCCCCTTTGCCATCCTCCTATTCAAAAACTTGATTCGCAAGTCATTCATTCGTGATAAATTGCTGAATTATCCTCATGCAGCTTCGAGGTTGAACCCTCATGCAATTCAGTAATGTAACATATTACAGTTTTTCATTCTTCTTATCTCCCAATCCATTGCGTTTTTATCCAAAGCACATTCCATTTTTCATCCAACGATCACGACAACACTTTACCATTTCCCCCCACCATTCGATTCACACAGGCATACCACCACCATCGCTGTGGTCCCTAGACTCTCTCTAAATTACCCCTGAAAGCAACTTATAACCACAGGATGTTCACGCCCCACCACCGATTTCCCCAAATCAGACGGCTGCGATTGATTCCATCATCGCGTCAGAAAATTCAAACCGTCCCCATCCTTTTCCCGCCGAGAGTTGGGGGATCCTCGCTCCTGTCGCTTTCGTGACCCCAACGCCCTCCGATTTGCCAAAGGCCGAGGGTATTATTGTCCTTTTAAATAATATCCTTTCTTATATAACAAATCTCTTCCCCGTTGCTTCCGGCTCTATCCTTTTAGGTCGCAAGAAGAGTCCTCCTTTCTTCCGCCCATTCGGATCACAAACCCACCGCCGTTTCCCCTTCTCGCCCCGCAAATTTCATACGAGAAATTCAATCATTCAACGTTTTTTATAGAATTAAATATTGGATTTCGATTCGGATTGGTTATGTTATCTTCCGGATTGAATGAATTAGGGCTTGGATGAGATGACTTTCGATCGAATTCCACGTTGTTGATGGAGGGATTTGGGATTATCGATCCCGGGATTCGAATCCGACCGGTGAAGCTGGGGTTGGCCGAAGGGGGATCGCGGTCGTCGCCACCGGCGTTCTTGCAGGGCCGGCCGGTAAGGATGTCGTCGGGGAAGGGTCGCGGAGCAGGGGAAGGAGACTGCTGGATCTATGCGGTGGCCGGAGACCTTTTGATGAGGGTGGCGGGGGGTGATGGGGGTGTCAGCCAAATAGGGGGATTCAGCCATGAGAGCGAGCATGATTTGGCGGTGTTAGTAAGTGATTTCCTCGAGAACGGGAGCAGCGGGGCAGAGTCAAGGTATAGCAGCGACAGCGACTCCGGATTCCCGGATCTTGGCAACCTTGCCGAGAAAGTCTTGGTTAGTTCCTCTTACCCTGCTACGGTTTCCTTGCGATTCTTTACTTCAGATAGCATAATATTTGAATTTCTCTGTTATGTTTAGTTTTCTTTTAATAATTGATTTGCTGTTATATAAAGGATTTTGCCTTTAATCGTTCTGATATATTTCTTTTGATAGCTATGGATGATCACTGGTAGTTCCTTCACGAAACCGACTTCCTGTTTGTGAAGAAACTTTCAAAGTTGATAAAAAGTTCCATTTTGGAGGAATTTTTATAATCTGAATTTGCAGTAAATTGGCGCTTGCTCCTCATTAACTTATTATGTTTTTTGATAAAGCAATTTAACATTCTTACTATTTTGCAAAAAGAAAGTTGGCATTCTTACTTAGAAGAAGTTATGGGTTTAATCACATTCAGGCTGAGGAATGAATAAGTTGGTATGAAATATAAGGTAATACCAAACATTCAATTGACAGGCTGGATTATGAGTTTAATCTGCTTATAATCGAACTGATAAAAATTGTTTTTGATGTCCTGATTTATCACATGGTATCTATAAATTTATTAATGTTGCAAGATATTTTTTTATATGAACAAGAGAGAAAAAAACATATCTTTGATGTAACAGTTTCAAGTACTAACCAATACCTTTTTGTTCATGTTGAACTTTTTTAGGGTATCTTTTAAATTCTTGTTTGGCAAATTAACTTGTCAAGCTCCACAAAAATTTTAGGTTTTCATTTTAGATTGAACCCCATAACCTATTAGCTTCTGGTTGAAACATCTTGCTCAAATCTATTGGTCGAGGAATTCAGTTTCTGCAATATATCCTTTTCTGTGGTTCTTTATCTTCATGTGACTCAAATTATATAAGATAAAAAAATGTTCTTCTGTTTGATCTTTCTTTGGCAACTTTATCATCATTATTTGGTAATGCTAAAGGGCATATTATTGTTCAATATTCAGGTTTCTGTAAGGCAAGGTTCAAATTGAGCTAGCTACTTATGGTCCTAATAATTAAACTGCATGAATAGAATCTATGTTATAATATTCTTAGTGCTGATCTGGATGGTTGAAACTTGTCTAGATAATTTCACAAGCTTGATATTTGTACAAATGTTTTTTTGATTCTGTTAATTCAATTGATCTTCTGCTTGATTGCTTGCTGGAACTTATTATGTAGATTTTGCCTCTTTAATTGTTCATATGCAAAATTTTGTTCAGATGAATTTATGGATTTATACCAACATCAGTGCAGTTCCTAGCCTCAATTTTTTGCCAAGTATAATCTGCCATCCTAGTTTTCTATCTTTGATTGATTTTTTTTTTTGAGCAACTATCTTTGATTGATAGTTACAATAATTATCTGCAATATTTAGGATTTTAACCTGTTAATCTACCACATGGTGTAGGTTTCTTCTTTAATATATCTTGATAATCCCTTGCAACAGAAAAACAGAATATTCAAACTGTGTTATATTTTCTCCAGTTCTGTAAACATGCTGTAGACCAGTATGAGAGTGATTTGTTGTCTACTGTCCATTCTCTGCTCCTCTCTGTGAAAGAGTTAGACCTTCATTTCACAAAGGATGGGCAATGCAATGCTAGCTGCATACGACATATTCTTGTAAAACGTCTAAGACTATCTGGTTATGATGCTGCTGTATGTAGATCCAAATGGCAGGGTTCTGGTAAAGTTCCTGGAGGTATTCCCAGTTTGGAGCTACTCTTATTATTTATAAACCCTCTCAAATTTTCACTTAAGATGTTCTACTTTTATTGTTCAGGTGACCATGAATACATAGATGTGCTCATTGATGGCAATACTGTTGGTTCAGATCGTTTGATCATTGACATTGATTTTCGGAGCCACTTTGAGATAGCACGAGCAGTTGAATTTTATGACGCAATATTGTCTTCTCTTCCAGTAGTCTATGTTGGCTCTCAAGATAGGCTTGATCAATTCTTGCAAGTTATGGTTGAAGCAGCCAAATATTCACTAAAACAGAATTCCATGCCTCTGCCACCTTGGAGATCATTGGCTTATCTGCAAGCTAAATGGCATTCTAAGTATGAAAGAAAATATGAGGCTGAGGAACTAAAGAGCCTTGGTAACAACAGCTCTTCTATTCATAAGCAGTGCATTGGGCATTTGAGAAGATTGAAAGGATTGCTTCAGTCAGAAATTGAGACAGAACGTTTGTTGAAGCCCATGAACAATGATAACAAACGGAGGATTAAATTTGACAGGCAGAAGAGGTCCTCCCTGCTTGGCAGCTAATAAATGCAGAGAGTTGTTTTTTGACAAATCAAACTTAGAAATTGAGGTAAACAAATGGCAAGAGTATGTGAATGTTTCTTTGGATACAAGAATTGATTCCTTTCAATCCTCCAATAAGGTGGGAACCTTGAAGGCTTGATGCAGAGGAAGGATTCTTGCAGTAGGCGTTGCATAAATAACATGCCAATTTTTTGAGGGGCATCAAGTTGATTTCTCATACGGGAGTCTTAATCTATTTTCCCCCATTATTTCTTCCTCTTTTCATATAAGAAATTCTTTATGGGAAATTTATTGTAGCAGTACATATCTTAAATGATTTCAAGAATGTATCATGGTCAGATATCTCTATTGTTTCTTTCTTTTTTCATCATACATACATTCTTTAAGTTGCACACGCTGTACAGTAATTTCAAATATCTTCCCAAAGTTTTAGGGTAAAATTGCTTTATGGAGCAAAAGTTTGTGGGCCAAAATTATGTAGGTACTGTTGACTGACCATCAATTTAATGACATATCATATTCTTGAAGATTTTAAGGCGAGGTTCATGGGTCAAAATGATTCATATGTGTTGATTCTTAGATCCACTCAACATGAACGAGTTTGATTTTATCTATCTATCCTTCAATTTTTATGCTGTAGATTTTGTTTGACATTTTATCTTTTAAGTTTCTTAATGCAATAATCTTTATTAATTACTTTCATTTATTTTTTTGTCATCCTTAAAAACATATGTTTGTTTGGAACAAGTGTTGTAATATCTACGATTTTTTTAACTATTTTTTTGAATTTTATGTTGTTTTCATTCATTATTAAGAGAAACTTATGAGCATTGCAATTTTTGTGTGAATTATTTTGAAAGCATTTAGCTAAAAATATGGATGACATCCCTTTCTCGTTTACTGTATTTAAATTCATCGTTGGATAAACTACAAAAATATTTTTGGCCTCTTGTTATAAGTGAGTTATAATTTTTTGGTTTCAAGTAATAATGTGTCTCTAAAAAGTGAACATGTGTTCACAGGTAACATTGTGTTGGTAACGTTTTATGCATTTTGTTGTCATATAAAAATTAAGAAGAAAAATTATCCAAAAATTAAATAAGAAACTAAACAATATTTTCTTTGGTCAAATGATTATCGAAAAATTAGCATAATAATTGAAATTAATAGCCAACAATATATTATCTACTGAATTGAAAACTATCTTTTATATGTATAGAAATTTTTTTGTGTTTTGGGGTCGATAAAATGTTGATATGTTTGTTCTATTTTGTAATAATGCAAACACTTGTATCATTTTTATCCATTGCTTCTAGTAAAATTATAATGGTAAATTCCAATTGTTAAAAAAAACAAAATATTATTTTTACATTAAATTTTATATTGCTTGTAAATAAATTGACATATTAAATAATATAACTCGTGGAATAATAAACTAATTCATCAAATAAAAAAAAAAACCGGTTTGACGTGAGTGAGCAACCCCCGATATATAATCTCCAATATCTAAAAATCTATGTTATTAACCAGTATTAAAATAAAATCTCGAGGTAAATATAGAAGAAAAAAATATTATCAAAATATATATGCAGAAGAAAATTAATGTGGAGCAATTGGGGCACGTGTTACTGAAGCAAATGATAGATAGCTGTTTTGTTTTACAGCTCTGGCGGTCGCAGTGCGGTTCTCCTGACTACAGTTCCAAGTGGAACGGATTACCTCCCTGCCAAACTACCGACTCTGCGCACCGGCACAGGTGAAAAGTTAGGTTTATCTCTCGCTCCCCGGCTTCGATCTCTTCTCTTCATCTCCTATTTCCTATTCTCGTCTCTAAACTTGTGGTACGGGAATTCGCGATTGACCTCTGGAGTTCGCTCGGGTTGGCTGCAGATCCTCCACGGAATGGACGCCAATCCCCCGCCCAAGCACAAGAGACCCAAGTTTCGCCAAGATGTCGTCTTCCAGGCATGATTCTCTCTCCACTGGTTGTCTCTCAATTCCCTTAATTTTCTTTTTTCAAATTTCGGGTTTCCATTGAAAAAAAACTGCGAATCGTGTTAATTCAGTTGGAGAGTACTTTTTAGTACGCATAGCCTAGTTGGTATATATATATATCTCTAGCTATGGTTTGAGGGAAAAAAATAAAAGAAAGAGAAAATTTTGTACCTCCTGATAATGATTGATTTGCTCTGGTTTGGTGGATTACCTTCAATTTACGAAATTGAAGAGTATTTTTTTGTGTCTTGTATCAAGTCTGCAATGTTGTTGCTTAAGGTTCAGGTTATTTGGTGAGTAGATAGTCTTGCATATTGGCATGTTCTTTGTTGGTGAATGCATTTTTATTGTCATTATATTCTAATGGAACAATGTGTTCGCTGTTATGTCCAGAGACTCTCTCGGCTTGGGGTTCCAAAGGAATACCTTGATCAGTCTTGGCCAGGTCTAGTAGCTTTTGTCAGGGAAAATAAGACCTTGCTTCCTCGAGTGGTATCTTGTCTTTTACAAGCAGATGTCCCAGAATACGAAGGAGGAAACCGCAAAGATAAACTAAAAGTTATGGTCCGTGAAGGCCTTTTGTGGTTACAGTGGCTTATGTTTGAGGATGAACCCCATGAATCTTTGAAGAAGTTGGTGCAACAGGCTTCTGATCAACGGGCTGTTTGTGGTGCTGTTTGGGGAAAAGATGACTTGGCATACCGCTGCCGAACATGTGAACATGATTCAACTGGTGCAATATGTGTTCCTTGCTTCCAGAATGGCAACCATGAAGATCATGATTATTCAATAATATACACTGGTAGAGGATGTTGTGACTGCGGAGATGTGACTGCTTGGAAACGTGAAGGATTTTGTTCAAGGCACAGAGGAAGCGAACAGATTCAACCTCTTCCAGATGAGTTAGTGAATTCCATAGGACCTGTCTTGGATGCTCTTTTTCAATATTGGAAGGACAAGATGCTCTCAATGGAATGTCATAAACCCCCAAGTGAAGCTGATTACACTCATGAATTATCTGCAGCAATTATTGAAATGTTGCTTAACTTTTGCGTTTGTAGTGAAGGACTGCTTAGTTTAATTTCCAAAAGAGTATATGCATGTATTGGTTTACTCGATGTTCTTTTTATGGGAGAGAGATTTTTGGAGGAAAAGGTTGTGAAAAAGCTGCATGAGTTGCTATTGAAGTTTCTAGCAGAGCCTCTTTTTAAGTACGAATTTGGGAAAGTTTTCACAAGATACTACCAGATTTGTATAAAGGAAGTCATAAGAGTTTGCAGTGATAGAGTGCTTAAGGAGTGTCCGCTGATATCAACTTTCTCTGTGCAAATATTCACTGTTCCTACATTAACACCACGACTTGTACGAGATGTTAATCTATTGGGCATACTATTGGGTTCCTTATCTGACCTTCTCCGCAGCTGTGAAGAAAAAGATGGTAACTTGCAGGTAAGTTTGTTATGTTTGAAAAAATTTCTCAGTGTGCCAATTTTGAACTCTACTTGCCACTTAAGTTTTTTTTACGAAATTCTGCAATCAGTTTAAGGAGTACAAGTTACTCAAATTCTTTACTAAAGTACTTCAAGGCCACACTTTCATGCACAAAATCCATATCAAGTTCTGTTCTCATACATATAGCACCATAACTTGGTGTTGCTTTATTGCCATGATTATTTTCTGTTATTCCATTGTTGTGAAATGTAGGATCACACACCTTTTGCAGGCAACAAAGTGGGCAAATATGTGGGAAACTACAATACGTTTGATTGAAGACATACGCTATGTCCTGAGCCACGAAGAAGTTTCCCAATTTATTTTTAAAGAGCGACTTCATATACCAAGATCTTGGATACAAGTACTAAGCCTTGTCCAAGGCATGGATGCCCAAAAGAGAGTATTGAATTTTCATGAGGAGGAAAATGAGAACCTGTACACTCCATTTGTACTTGGACACTATTTGGGAAATGTTAATACGCTGTTGGTGGATGGAGCCTTTTTTGTAGTTGAACGCAGAGAAAGAAACAATGAATTACCTGTTCCATTGAGCATACAAGGTTCAGAAGATAATGATGATAGGTTACGTCATGCTAAAGCAGGAAGGCTTTCAGAAGAAAGCTTTGCAGGCAAGCCAAGCAGTAAAAATTTTTTGAGTTGTGAGCTGAACACTAGGAGTCACTTCAAAGGACATGACTGTATCTCAATCCCCTCTCCAGGGATTTGGTTAATATCTGAATGCCTTAAAGCTATTGAAACTTGGTTGGCACCTGATATTGCCAATAAGAGCATTTTGTTTTATATGGACACTGCAAGCAGTAGTGGCCACAATTCCTTGAGTATGAGAAAGAAATTGTTTAAAATCAAGAAGGATGGTAATAATAATAAGTTTTACAGAACATCTGTGCCAAGAGAGGGGATTGATGTGGACCAAAAACACATCTGTAGTGAAAATGATGAAAGGGTTGGTTCTTCCTCGTTCACTCAAGTTATAAAAATTGAAGGTGGAGAAGCATCAAATGCAAGTAGCAGCACAACAGATTCAACTGACATGTGTGACACATTATCTGAAGATGCCTCTATGACTGGAAAATCTTATGACAAGTATATGGAGACAGATTCTGTAAAAGAGTCAGAAACACTTGGCCTGTTGAGCTTGGCAAACTGGCCAGATGTAATTTATGATGTCAGTTCACAGGGAGTGTCATTTCACATTTCATTACATCGTCTGCTGTCTACATTATTTCAAAAAGCAATGCAAGGCTGTTATGCTCGATTGCTGAAGAAGGACAACAGTGATTCTTTAATTTATTCCCATGTTCGTCACCAGGAATTCTTTGGGAAGATTTTAGGGAATTTTCACCCTTATTCGCTTTCTGCCCTTGTTATGGAGCACCCCTTAAGATTAAGAGTATTTTGTTCCCAAGTCCGTGCTGCCATGTGGCGTAGGAATGGTGATACTGCCTTATTGAGTTCAGAGTGCTATCGTTCTGTTAGATGGTGAGCTTGTCTACCATCTCATAGAAAGTTAATAATCTAGATGGAATCCTAACTCAACAAACTTGATAATCTTCTTTTTTGTTATTTAATGCAGGTTAGATCAAGGTTTGGAATCTGATCTTTTTCTGCTGCAATGCTGTGCTGCTTTAGCTCCTCCAGAGCTATTCATTTTGAGGATTCAAGAAAGATTTGGATTGTCTAGTTATTTGTCTTTAGATCTCTCGGAGCACAATGAGTATGCTTCTTCTCATTTTTTTCTTTAAACATGATGAAGTGCATCTTTGTTATCTTTTCTTCTCTGTCCTTGAACCTTACCTTGTACAATAGCTATTTTTGGGGCTAGGCTCTTGCGCTATCACAGTCTTTTCTTAGCCTGAGAAAACAATGCCTTCAACCATAGGACAAATATTTTCTATTAAAAACTGGTATTCTTTGATTTGGAAACTGACTGCTAAAAGTTCTAGTGTCATTTCAAAAGTTAAATCATCATTGTCTGAAACATTGCTAAATTTGGAAAACCTGGGCATGTGTTGTTGATTCCTTTATGAGAGGCTGCACCAGAGTTTTGACATACTTCCATTTTCTTTTCTTCGTAATTTTCAAATATTTTCATGCTACCATCGCCGTATATAGAATGGATTATAATTTATATCAAATTCTATCATTTGGATGCCTAATTTCTTGTTAAAATATATTTGCAGGTATGAACCAGTCTTGGTGCAGGAAATGCTCACCCTTATCATACAGATAGTTAAAGAAAGACGATTTTGTGGGCTTTCTGCTTTTGAAAATTTGCGTAGAGAATTGATTTACCGGTTAGCCATTGGAGATGCTACACACAGCCAGCTGGTTAAAGCTCTCCCACATGATCTTTCAAAGAGTGACCAACTTCAAAAGGTAGTGGATATGATTGCAGTCTATTCAAAACCATCCGGAATAAAGCAGGTATTTTATCTTATGTGCAGCACATGACACAATCCATATATTCAGTAACCATTATCTGTGCTAATCTGGTAACTATGCACATTTAGGGAAAATATTCACTACGGGAATCATTCTGGAATGAGTTAGATCTCTATCACCCTCGCTGGAACTCCACTGAGCTACAAATTGCAGAGGAGAGATATTCACATTTCTGTAGTAATTCTGCATTGAATGTTCAGCTACCTCGATGGTCAGAGATCTTTCCTCCTCTGGGTACAATTTCTAAGATATGTACGTCAAGAGTAGTTGGCCAAGTTATTCGAGCAGTTCTATACTATGCTTTTTTCTCAGAGGCGTCATCTGCAAATCGTGCTCCAGACAGTGTTGTAATCACAGCATTGCACTTGCTTTCCTTAGCATTAGATGTTTGTGAAAAATTAAATCAGGCTTGCCCTGAAAATCCTGGAAGCAATGTTGACATGTCACATTTATATAAGCATTCATGCGTTGGTGCATCAGGCAACACTAAAGACTTATTTCCTTTGTTAATATATGCTTGTGAAGAATTTGATGTGGGTGCTGCTAGTGCACATGTTTGCTGGAAAAAACAGAATATGCTATCTTTGCTAGTTTCATTGATGAGGAAATATAAGGAAGGAAACAATAAGAGCTATAGTGAAGTGCGACAGTGTGACATATCCTTGTTGATTGAGAATTTATTGAAGAAGTTCGCATATCTTAATGACCAATGCAAGGCTGAAATTAGACGGTTGGTGCCTGATTTAATTGACAGTACAGCTCAGCAGTCCTCGAAAGCAATTGTAAAGGATATAGAATCAGATTCTGTCATTGATGAAAGGAAAGCAAAAATCCGAGAGCGTCAAGCCGCCATGCTGGTAAATAGTGCTTACCTTTCTTAAGGATATAATGTATTCTACACATTTGCTTTGGGTCTTTTGAGTTTGACTAAAATGTTTCGAGCTAGTATTTTAGACATCCTTCTCATAATTAAATTTGGTTTGGTGGAGTCAGTGCTACAAACTTGATGTAACATCTTGTGCATTTGCTAAGTTCCCTTTCTAAATACCAATCTTGTATGGTAAATGTTATGCAAGGATATGAGCATAGAGATTAGTTATGGCATTTTGGGTGCTTGTCAGGGATAATATATGATGTTTAACCTGGCTAATTGGTTCAGCCCCAAATTTGACTAGCATGGGGTTAAAATAAATGACACCTTTTCTTTAGTGCTTTATGTTGTCAAGTGACGATTATCATGGGGACTTTTTTTTTTTTTGTGTCCAAACAAGTTAACAAGAAATTGGTTCATAATTGCCACATTTACATTCTTCTCATCATTGTGCTATAGGAAAAAATGAGAGCTGAACAATCAAAGTTTGTTGCTAGCCTGAAGGCCACATCAGATGATGAAACAGATGCTTTGAATTTGAAACTGGAACCCTCAACTCCGAATGTTGACATTGTTTCAGGAGATCCCAAACCAACTTGCTCCTTCTGTAGGGATTCTGATTCCCGGAGTCCTCTGTTTTACCTTATCCTTCTCCAGGTAAGTGTTTGCTTAAACGCCTTTCATTTGGAAATGCTGGTTTTTCTGTTGGTCAATGTGATTATAATTATTGATAAGTATATATCTATAAACCAGCAGAGTATCCATACAGCAGTTGCATTTTGCAGTGATCTTTTGTCTACTTTCTGATTTCCCCTTTGACCATTCAAAAGCAGTATTCCCATCTCTTCTGATACTTATGTTTCACATGTCTTCCTCTGACTCCAGAGATCAAGGTTGACAAGTTTCGTTGAAAGAGGTCCTCCTTCATGGGAAGATGCTCATAAATCAGCTGAGACTCATTTTAACACTAATAACTCTGCTACTACAGCACATTCAAGTCAGACTATGGGTTTAGGGTTTGCTGAAGAAATGGAAGCTGCTGAAGATAGTTCTTTTATTGGATTCTTCAAAGATCAGCTGCCAAAATGTTTCCAGCCAGCAAAAATAGCTTGTGATGCTGGAACACGTACCATCTCATCTCTTGAGATGCTGGAATATGATATTTATCATTCACTTCAAAGAATAACAAATAGCAAGGAATCCCATCCAGCAGCTGTAGAAGAAAATTGCGAGCATTTTGTTCCACTTGCTTCTGATGGTTTGAAGAAGAGTGAAGACTCATATAGTTGTGTGCTCAATGAGTATGTTGTTTCATTATCAAGGGCTGAATCTCAACAAAATCAATATGCCACATATGGTTTTCTCCCGTTTGCAAGTACACCATCAAACTCCAGTATTCCAGCTGTTACACAAGATGGTATCCGGCCAGCGGATTTTGATGGAATTCATATTTCTTCTTGTGGGCATGCTGTTCATCAGGAGTGCTATAATAGATATCTAGTGGCGTTGAAACAGCGGTGAGTTTTGTTGGTGAAAACTCTTAAAATATGTGAATATACAGTTCGTCCCAGAAAATATTTGTATCTGCTGAAGTTAGAGCAGGCTTAGCCACTCCTATGTCCCATGTTCCTTGGCTTTTACATAACCGTCCAATTTTTTCTTGTCAACTGTATAGGTGATGCCATATTATCAATGTGGCATTAGCTGATATGCTAGAAATGCAAATAGCATATATCCAGTGTCATAACCATGTTTGTTTAGAATTGGGGATTTCAGAAGCTCGTTTAAAACCTTGAGGATTGAAAAAAATTGAACCTTAGAGATAGTTTCAAGAGAAGTCAAGCCCTGTGCTAAAACTACCAGAATGTGTATTGCAGGTATTCAGAAAGTTTCTGAAATCTAGGAAGGCCATATAAATTATCTCTCTACAAATTACCGTATATGGAAAAGAAGCATTGATTTTAGGCACAAATTAGTGATCAGCTTCATAATGTGAGGCATTATATTTTTGCAGCATTATATGGTCCTTTATGAAAACCCAATGGCAACTTGTTATCGTTTATCTGATCTATGAAAAATATTTCTATATTTCAAAATTTGTAGGAATGTTTCAAACCTAAAATGGTTCTGCTACATCCAGTGTTTACTCTACTTAATATAGTTCCAGTTTTTGCTTAGTGCTACAAACCATAGAATGATGAGCTGTTCTATACTCGCTATGTTTTATGACAATTTTTCAAAAACTCAGTTAGAACAGCTACTCAAGTCCTTTCTGGGTAAGTTCTCAGAAAAGAGTTACTTTGTCCATGTCTGAACAAGTCAATGTTAATTGTATCGGACTAAAAGTGATGGAGGCCAAGATCCTTGCATCGAACTGAATTATATTTTTGGTTCTGTTCAATTTTTTTTAAAGTTAAACACTCTAAATGGGTGAAATTTTTTCCAAATGAAGACAAGGCTGTGCATTTGTTCTGGTCTAGGAAGTGGAAACAGAGCTACTATCAGAGCTTAGCCAAAATGACTAATATGCCAAGAAGTTCATTTCAAGGATATCATTCACAATCATATGTTGGTTGGTGAAAATTTTTTCTATGAGAAAATCTAGAAACAAATAAAAAAATGATGAACAAGGATTATGTTTCTGTATCAGAATGCCATGAAATTTAAAATTTTGCTTTCATGTATGGATTAATTTTGTTGAACTTCCAATCATCTATTAATGTACTGCACTTCAAGTTTATGACAATTATTTTTTGTTTGCATGTGAGTCAGAAGCTTAAGGAGGCTTGGTATTGGAGGAGTGCATATTGTGAATCCAGATATGGTAAAACTTGGCCACCATTTTTGGTCCTTTTAATAGATGTAATTCCATACACATCTCTCATGTTTCCTTCTTGCTCAGGGAGAATTACTTTGTCCAGTTTGCCGAAGATTTGCAAATTCAATCCTTCCTGTGGACCCTATTTCTGCTAGTATTCGGCGGAGGCTGCTGATGCCTTCAAGCAGCTGCACGAAGTCACTTGAAGTCTCAACCTCATCAGATATGAGTGATAACGTTTTACGTCTGCAACTGGCTTTGACTCTTCTTCAAAGCACTGCCAAAATAGTTGGACAAAGCAGATTTGTCAAGTCCTGCTCTGGAAAGCTAGGTAGAGCCATTGGATCAGCATTAGGGCCTGCAACACGTACGCTGTGTGTGCTGCACTATCCACGTAGTCATGGTAGATTGATAACTTCTGATAGGTTCAGTCAGTCCCTGATGCTGTGGAACACCCTTGCATATTCTCTTATGTCTTTAGAAATAACTGCCCGTGAAAAGCTGTATTCATGTTCAGCTGGATCAGTTTCTTGCTTAGGATCTTTATATGGGGAACTCCATTCATCAAGTGGATCTATATTGTCATTGCTACTGCATGCTGCCCAAGCTTCTTGCAATGTGAATGGCCTAGAAGTGCTTTTGAGGTTCAGGGCCATCCAACTTTTCGCAGAATCTATTTGCTGTGGTGTTTCCTGTGACATTGATTCACCAAATACAGAAAGACAAAGAGGTAAGAGCCTAAACGGTGTCGCTTTGGAGCATTTGAAGCATTTAAATGGATGATAGGAGTGTTTTATCAATTCTTCGCAATTTTCACCAACCTGCTCAGAAAGCTTTTTGTTCATGATTACAGCTCTGTTTTCAACGTCGACTATTTTCTAGTAAATTAGTACCTTGTTGACTTGAATTTTTTATTGACCATTTGATCTTTCTATAGATTAATTGCTCTCGTCTGGATATTGAGGCTAATTAGAAAACAATCCTTGATTTGTTTAATTCTGTAGCAGCCAATGAATTGATGCTACTCCCAACACCGATGTTGATTTTACAGCCTGAATGCACATTTTTGTGAAAGGTAGTTTATCTATTTAAGAAAACTTGGAGGGTGCTGGCAAATGAAATTGGCTTTTGTTATTTTGTTCCTTCATAGTATCAACTTTTTGTTTGCAGAGGTATCTCCTATGGAGTTCTCTGGATTTATTTATTTCCTGCACAGTTTGATGCAATTCTTTCCTTCTAGAATTTAGATTTCATTCTTCTCAAGGGTTGTGCATTTGGCATGAACTAGAAATAGATGTGGTAGTTCCATGATCAGTGTTGTGTTGCTATATAGAATCTCATCTTATGTCAATAGTTACATGATAATTTATTCAATTTCATTAGTAGTACCTTCATCTCCTGCTATTAAGGCTTTTTTATTTGGATTGGCAGGTAGGCGTTATTTGATTCCGGAATGTACTGACGAGGGTGAAACATTTCCTGACATTCAGTTATGGAAACGGGCTGCTGATCCAATCCTTACTTATGATCCTTTTAGTTCGTTGATGTTGGTTCTTTTTAGCCTTCCATTTCCATGTTTACATTCCACTGAGTTCTTCATGGCTCTTGTACATCTGTTCTATATAGTGTCTGTGATTCAGGTATTCAAGAAGCAACTTTGTCTATATTGGAACTTGTACTTAATTGAACCACAAACATAGTGCTATGGACCTGAGCCTTTTTTCTTTTTATTTTTCGACAATTTTTTTTTTTTTTTTGCTTTTCTTTTAGCTTATTCTCTTGTTTTATTGCTCTGCAGTCACTTATTACATGCTCTACCAGTCATCAGTTCAACCTATCTTGCTTTGGGGATCGAATGGTTGATCTTTGTAAGTCTATTGGAGAAACTGAACTTGCAAGGAAGCATTTCTTGACCAACTATGTAGATCCTTCCTGCCACCCTAAGGATATGATCCGAAAATTCACTCTCCCATATCTGCAAAGGTGTGCACTGCTTTGGCACTTAATAAAGTCTCCGAAGGCTACTTCACCCGACAGCTCTCATACATGGAAAAAATTAATTTCTCCCCTGAATAATGGTTCTGTTGGTGACAATAACTGCCCCTCAGTCGAGCTAACCATTGTTGGAGAATTAGAAAATATGTTTCAGATTTGCTCATTGGAATCCATTTTTGAAGATGAATTTGTGCATACCCTGACTTCTAAATGGTGTAAACATTTTTATGAGAAGTTCAAAGTTCACAAACCGAAATATAATTATTATTGCACACCGGCAATTCCCTTTAGATTGATGAGATTGCCTCGGCTTTATCAAGACCTTTTGGAGAGGTATGGATAAAAATTATCGTACATGATTGCTTTATCAAGCACTTTGAAACCTTCTATTCTGATTGTTTTTTGCATTTTTTACTGCTTTCATATACTTATTGCTACTAAAATAATGACTGTGTCAGGTATATAAACCTACAGTGCTCTCATTGCAATTCTGTTCCAAATGAACCTACGCTATGTTTGCTATGTGGCAAATTATGTTCCTCAAGCTGGAAATGTTGTTGCAGGTAAAAAAACTTTTTTTTTTTTGTTTTGTTTTCTGATAACATCTTCTCCTCATGAGTTTTGGGTTTTCATGAATTTATTTCTTTTGTTGAATCTTCTAGGGATAATAGATGCACAGAGCATGCAATAATATGTGGTGCTGGTATTGGTATTTTTCTGTTAATCAGGGTATGTACTCCATATCTGCTTGTTGCTGGATTCTATTTGTTGATTCCTTTATGTTATAGTATCTAAGTTTCTTATTTAGATCTGTCGATGATAATTATTGTACAACTCGATTTATATGTACAGAAGACTACAATCTTGCTGTTGAGATCTTTACGTGAGGCCCTTTGGCCGTCTCCCTATTTGGATGCCTATGGAGAAGAGGTAATAGATAATTTATAGTTTTGTTTTGATTTGGGACTAGTGAAATCATGCTTGAATGTAAGACCTGTTTTGAATGTAAAGTGAAAATATTTGATGTTAGAGTTTGTAGAAGTTGCTAGAGTTTGTGATAGATTGATTGAAAGTAGGGTTTCAGGGTTGAAGAAAAAATAAAAGACAAATCTTATTCAGATAGAAGACAACTAGCTTAGAGTTTTCAGAGAGAAAATCATAGCTACAAGCTATTCTTTGTGACTTCAAGAGCCTACATATATATTGTTGAAATAATGAAAAAAAGGGAGCTCAGAATATTGAAATAATGGAGAAAAAGAAGGCTCACATTACTTGCGTGGGATTCAAATAAATCTCAAGTATGGTCGCACAAAAGAACCTTCCAAATACTTAAGTAAATCCAGGAATTATCACAGCCCATTAAAATCAGCCCAAAACCAACTTGGAAAACAACAACGACATAAAGAAAACAGACTGACAAAAAGTCCAACTAGGAGTTGTATTGGAAGAGAACTTCCATTTATATAAACTGAGGGATACTAGGGTTTTATGTACTTCTTTGTGTACTTTTCTCTTTGAATAAAATAGCTCTCCTTTTTCTTATTCATCATTGGAAAACCCTAGTTCTAGATCCACCAAAACACTAGAAAACTTTCACATATACAGTAGGCCAGAAACCAAATTTGGACCTTAATGTAATAAAAGATTAGTCCTGGATTCCAATAGGACTGGATTCCTAGTAGATCTAGCAAAGACCCATAAAAGGGTCAAAGTAGTGAGTTCTATAGCATAGAAAGGAGAGATGAAAAGCAGACGTCCTTCAGCAGAATTCACTGTTTTATTTTGCAAATTTCAGCAAAGTCTTATTTTTCTTCATATTAATTTTAACTTGTAAACAGTGTTAGGAAAGTTGAGAACACTGGTCTTCCTTGGTTGCTAAATACCACCATTCTCCAAACAGTCAAACTAGATAGACATCCACATAAATTCCATGCATTGACCCCTAGTTCCATCCGGTACCTATTTGCTATGTGCTCTAGGTTGCATTTGTCTTTCTTGTAGCTTCCAGTCAAGATTTTCTTCCTGCCTATAAGTTAGAATATTTTGCTATGCAACCATGAACTTGCTTATCCTACTAGTGATATTTGCTCCTGACTATACGCTTGAGAAGTATGATAGCTAGGGAATCTACTATATAACATTTGTAGCACATAGATAAGGAGGGTGTTAATTGTGGATTATGTACTGTGGAGAATAGCTGACTACTTTACCGTCATTTGGGTTTCACTGGTTTTGACCGTCAGAAATTCCAGCCTTAAGTAAAATAAGCTTCAGGCGAAATTGCTCTCAAGCTATGTCTGTGCTGATTGTTTTTAAGATGTTGATTTGACACCTTTAAAGGCCTGCCTGTCCTGACAAAGGCTGTGTATGACAAATAGAGCGGTACCTGGTTCTGGTTAGGCCTGTTATAGAAGGAATTGCTTCTGGGCTAGTCTCGGTCAGTGTCTGACCTGTTGGCAAACCTAACCATCATTGGAAAAATTGATATTATTTAACTAATTCAAATGGATAAGCCACATGACTTGTCATATATAAGAAAATTTGCACATCCAAGCACAGTGCAAATTATGGTTGTATGTAACAGTTTTCTCTTTGCCCTGTATATGGGATGTCTCTTTTATGAGCTATGTGGCAGCATTGAGTCATCGGTTAGTTCTACCTTTGAGCCTTGAGAAATTTTGTTTTTTCCCTGAAAAACTGTGACCTCTATTTGTGTTATTCTTTTCTTTTTCTTCAAATTCTTTTTATCCTTAATTGATTCTTTGGTTTCAGGATCTTGGTATGACCAGGGGGAGGCCATTATATCTAAATGAGGAGCGCTACAGAGCGCTTGCATACTTGGTGAATATATTTAAATTTTATATCATATGTTGTATTATCTATTACGCATCTAAATATTGCATGCAAGAGTGTATCATACCTGAGGCTGATATGTATGAAGAGATCTAGGTGGAATATAATGATATGACCTGCTTTATATGAGGGGCAGCAGTGGCCATGTATGTCCTATCAGGTGCACCACTTGCTGATATCAAGATGAAACATTGGAAGAATAAAATATATTCTACATTTTTTCATTGTATGATAGATAGCATTTATCGAGGTGAGTCATATGTCTATTGTGGTTCGCCACAAAACTTGAGTCAAATCAATATCAAGTGGTACAGACAAGTAGAGAAATACTTTACTGGAGAAAGTAGAGAAATGTGCTTCCAAATTGCAAAGCTTCTAACAATTCTATTCTAGCATCTTGCATGAGTTTTGATCAAGCAGAAGCTGTAAATTAACTCACTGACCCAATAAAGAGTTTAACTCAATGTTTGACTATTAGATTTCGTTCCACCTGATATAGTGGGAAGTATTTACTTGATGGTTGAACTCTAATCCAACTCTCTTTATTGTAATGTATAGATAATGCGAACTGAAATTGTTCATAGGTAATCTATGCTGCATGACTTCTATTGGAAACACCTAAAAATTATGGTTTTCATTTTTGTAGAAGAAACACTTTGGATTGCCTGGTTCTGAGCAGACTTATTTGAACCCTTAGTTATCACTTTTGTTGTTCTATCCTACAAAGAATAGTACATATGTGTGCACAAGATAATTATTGTTGAAGTCTATTTTTAATCCTTTGTCTTGCAACGTGCTCTCATGTTTCCTTTGACGTGCATGTGCAAGATCATGCATTGGGATGCCTCTACTTGTTAATCATAAAGGAATTGGAAATCTATGCTTGAGCTCAAAACAGCAGGAAATTCCAGAAATTTAAGAAAAAAGATGTTTGAGGAGAGTTCTTTTGTTGATTAGCTCACATATTATTTTGCACAGTAATACTTCGAGTTATTGTACTATATCTCATGTTATACTTTCCACTTTAATCAGACGGGCATTTCATACAGTTGATAAAAAAAGGTGCTAGTGTCTTGCATGGATCAAAGAAGGTACAAGTTGTGTAGATGGTAAATCTATTTCTTTGTAGGCTTTTATGTACAATTGATAAAAAAAGGTGCTAGCGTCTTGCATGTATTGAAGAAAGTACAAGGTGTGTAGATGGTAATCTATTTCTGTGTAGGCTTTTATGTAATTAGGCTATGGTAGAAACCTGTCTAAAGCAAAATCCATCTCTAGGTGTGTCTATGGCAATGTTGTCAAAACCAGACCGGAAGCTGAACTGGAAAGGCTTCCGGCGTGGTCCAATCCGGATTGAACTGCTGGTCCAACCAGATCAAACCGGGCGGGTGGACCAAACACAAATGAGTTGGTGAATAATGATATGTTAATTATAACCATCCGTTAAATATGGTTAGTTAAGTGGTTATAGGTTTCATGAATATCATTATGGTTTTATGTTTGAATCCATACAAGAACAAAATTTGACTTTTTTAAGTATAAATTGGACTGGACCAGGTGACTGAACCAGCAAACCCACTGGTTCCAGCCCAATCCGGTCGGACTGGCTGGTCTGGTCTGGTCCTGACAACATTGGTCTATGGGACACTGAAACAACTATAAGCTACAAGTGCTACCTGGCTTTAGGATTATCTTACACCCTAATTTTTTCTGCCAGTTTTATATTTGGCATCTAATGCTTTTATTTCACTTGAAAGGTGGCATCTCAGAGCCTTGATCATAATTCTGAAGTACTTAACCGGACGACTGTTGGTCTTTATGATTCTGATTAGAACTTCCAAGGAGGTGTTGGCTTTTGGATCCTTCCACAAACTTTCATGGAACTCAAACATGGGTTGAGTCTTGTGTTGGGGTAAAAAATGCTGATTGATGATGTATATTGGTAAGTTGTGGCATTTTGTGTGTGCTTCTATCTCTGCTCTTCACCTATACTTGTCATCTTTTCATAATTTTCTTGGAATGCATGTGATGGGGTGTTGAGTTCTAGCTGAGTAGCATGTCCATTGATCTCGAGGAAGAATTATCTTGTTCTTTCCTGATGGGAGTGATAGCATGCTTCTTGAGTATATGATTATTGGCTTCTCAATTTAATTGATTGTATAAATTCTGGGCGGCGTTTCTTGTGTTGCCTTGTGACTTTAGCTGACTGACTAATTTATTGGAATTTGCTTTGTAGGTATTCTGTTCGTGTTGTTTGGGCTATATAGCCTTCCAATCTCCATGATACCACTTCTCTCGCCTCAAAAATATCCGACCTACCACTTGTACAGCAAATTGCAACATGCACAGCTTGAAGATATCTTGATTGTTATAGATGATGTTTTCATTTAATGTATTATTGTGTATACGCCAGGTTCGTCAGTGTAGATTCACAAAAATAAGGGGCAATGTATTGCCTTATGTTTCAAGGAGTAACCTTGTTTTAAACTAAATATGGTCTTTTTCTTTGTTGAATTTGTCCATATATCTGATCCTTTTTCTATTGAATTTATCGTAAATTCAATTAGAAATTTTTTGAAACCAGTTGCTGTTTCATTTCCTGCCATGCCCCCTTCATTTTTAAATGAGAAATTGTCTCGAATATTGCATCAAAGGTTGGTTCGTTCGGTTGAGGAACAAGTGCAGTATTTCTGGGCTTATGTTTAACCAGGTGGCAGATTAGCCTTTGTTTGGGTGAGAAACATGTGTAGGACTCCTGGACTTTCTAATGGTGTGGGATGCACATGGAATTGGCAATAAAGCAAAGCTGGTTGGTTCTGGATAAAGGGAATATAACACAATTGAATAAGATTTTTTAGCTAAATCCTGTGAGAAAAACAGTATATCCAACTTTAAAATCAATAGATGCAGAGGATATAATTGGCACCATTTCACAGATTTGAAACATATACAAGCAACCAAATTTGTAAATGGAAATATTAAAGAAACTTATACACGATGAGATGTGAAGGATACCTAGCATCAACATTATCCTTCGGTGTCTCACGAAAAATTGCTACCATTGACAATGTGAATTTCAAATTTATTCTGGATGTATGTGACAAATAATGTGTTGGAGTCATGGCCTAATTTTACATGATAGAACTCTACAATGATCTTTATGTACAGCAAAACAGCAAATAATTAAATTATTCATCTGCAAAAAGATATTACTATAAATTATATATTATTGAAGGCAACATGAGAAGTTGCCTCTTGTATCACTTGTGGAAGAGCCTGCTATTTCTCCTTCAACATAACCGTAACAAATGCTTCAACCATACTATCCTTCTGTCAATGTATAGCTAAATCTGCGTGTACTTCATCCCAGAGTTCCCCCATAATGAGACAATTTGAAAGGATGGGTCTTTGTTGAAATATGAGGAGGGATCTAGAGCTTTTATATGACCAGACTGATGATGATGGTCTACACCTATAGAAAAAAAAGATGTGGAACATCAGCAAAATGTTTGTATTAGAGGTAAAAACTTTAAAGTAGAAAATTATCCTTTAGATTTAAGCCTTCAGCCCCGTCAATAGTAATTCTAAAGAGATGCAGGAATCCCAATACTTGGCTAGATTACAATGCTCTTTTCTTCCTTCCTTGATGCTATAATAATGCGATCTCATATTAACTATGTTGAATACTTGCAGAGAGGAATTAGGAGACAAGGATTAATCTTGGCAGAAAAATCTAATCCAACAATTTCTAAAAAAGGATGCATACAGAAAAAAACACGAAACTCTAGAACACTCAACTAAGTCAAAATGTTTATGGGCTTATCAATTGAAGGAAGATAAACTCTCTTTGATACCTTATATCAAAACAGCAAGGCCATTAACAATAGGAACCAACAGTTGCATTGTAAGAGTTGAGTACATAAACATCTAAAAATGATGTCATCACTAATAGCGATCAAGGTTTACATTGTAAGAGTTAGCATATAAATATGTACCCCCTAAGTGTACGTTTCACACATTTATGCATGAAATTTCATAACAGTACATAATATTCTCTGAGCAACCAGTCCATCATCATTCTCCTCCTTGATGTTCCTCTGAGTATCATGTATATCTTTAACCAATTTGTTTTTTCTTTCTCTATTTTCGTTCTAGACAAAACTATATATGGATATTAACTACATCCATTTTCTCACATTTATGCCTGATGATCATAATGTTTTCCTCTACAATCTTTTCTGTACAACCACTTCACTCCTCCTTGAAATGTTTTGGCTTTTAAGTATTATTTCTGTAGTTGACTTTCTTTCCTTTTTATCTTCTATGATAATTAGACCTTGTCTGCACCAAAATAAATGCTGCTCTCCTGCCTATATATAGACATGTCATACATTTTTTGTTTGTTCCCTACAGATTTGTGCCTGTGTGAGAGCGTGTACACGCCCAAAAAAAAGAGTAAGAAAATTCAATATAATATGAGACATTACTGAAGTTTAAGATGTCTGAGCTTCTAACATGAAGTGCAACCAAATTCAAATAAGAAAAACAAGTATAACAAAATGTACAAAACAGTAACCCTAAGGATGTAATCAATAAAATAGAATGTGCACAGAAAGAGCTATATACTTACAGCTTAAGCGATTAGGTTACACCCATTTTAGTTGCATATGCATGGTCGGTGCTTAAGCCTTCAAAACCAACATTGTTATGCTCCTTCAGTTTGCCACTTTGCACATCTACAAGGTCTGAATCTATGCTACAAGAAATGCCGTTGCTAATCAATCTCATAGGAACTTCTGATGTAAAATCAAGATGTTTCTCAACTCCTTTGAAAATTGCAGTTTTTGTGGAGTTCAACTGGTATGGAGGAGATAAGTCAAACATATTTGCATTGTATGCAGCAGCTCCAGTTGGACTACAATTATTCAAACAAAACGTCAAAGTAGAGGATCTAAACTGCCCAAGCTCAATTTGAGTATCTCCCTCTTTAGGTGTAGATAGATTCTCAGTTTCCCTTGAACTATCTACTTCTGCACTAGCATCAAGAGATAGAGACTTGCACATATCCTTTTTCCGTTTTCTTAAAATAGATGGAGTACCTTGGAAGCTTTTAGCAGCATTTCTCAGAACAGCTTCAGCACTCTGTACAGTTGATTCTTTTTCCTTTACTGAAGGTGGAGTGAAGTACCCAGCTGGTGATGCAGTGATAAATGAATCATATTCTTGCTGCATGGAATTATATGCATCCAAAAGAGTCAAAACTCTGAATCCACCCAAAGTTTCTGCCTGAGGTGGTTCATAGCACAAAGAATCAAAGGTAAGGGGATTTTTTAGCTGCATTGTTGTTTCACCAATCTTGCTCTGATAGGTTTCATTGAAGTTGCTACAACACCCCACCATAGGTCTTTCAGGCCCATTGCTGTTGTTCTCTAGTTGGCCGTCCATACCATCAGAAATGTGGGTTCTAGTAAGCAATATATCTCGAGCTTCTACTTCAGAAGTTTGCTTGTGTGACGACTCCGATAAATCCTTCTGATCTTCGAGCTTCAATAAGGAACTTGAAATTTCAGAGTAAGAATTTTCGATTTTCTCCAATCCATCCATGTAGCGAGGAAACAATTGTCGATTTGATACTTTTGGGACATCTTTGGCACAATTTTGCATTCCATGTTTTGGAGCAAGAGGAAGTTTACCATTAGCCAAATAAAAATCCAACTTTTTCTTCAATGAACTATTCCAATGGTTCTTTATTGAGTTGTCAGTCCTAAACGAAGAACATAATACATAACATCAAATTAGACCAGAACAAGAGTAAAATTATAAAACCAAGAACAGCATGTTGGTATAAAAATGAATAAACCAATAGTATTCACAATGATTCACAGATTTCAGCATGAAGTAACACGACTTCAAACCAAAACTTTATACTGTTACAAATAATAAAACTACTCTTAGCTTTCAAAAAGCAGGTCTAAGTACAGAGAAGAAAATCATTACCGCACAAAACAAATGTTACCCTGCACAATTAAGTGAAATAGCACACGATGAAGAAGTACAAAGTTCTAATCTCTTCCAAGGCAAGCATTTGATAATGGGCAAAACTCAGCATTCTGTCCAATCAATTAGGAAAAATAGAAGCAAGTGTACAACCTTAGCTAACTTAGACCCTTTCATAAAGTATCTGCAGTATCAAAGGCAACAACTCTGATCTGAATTCTGAGGAATCAGTTTGTTTGAAGAAAATAGAACAAGGAGTTTGCAAGAATGAATCAAATTAGATTTCTAGAGATAAGAGTAGAAGTTTTCTGTTGGATAAACCAATATTGATAATTCAGATTTTAATGCAGCAACATAAGGCAGTAATCCGGACAAAATCGTGAACTGTTTAAAGAACTAAACAACTTAGTTGCCTCAAAGAGTGAAATGTGACCAATTTGTTAACTTGAATCATCTATCTGGTTTCAAATAATCTCATACAATCCAATTTTTAGACCAAGAATGTGTTTAGCTTTTGCACCCTTGTTTGTTTCAGTAGCCACGACTTCACTAACATTGGTTCAAAGATGCAAAGATGTGCCCTGAAACTCCTAAAGTACAAAGCCCTCTGGCACAATTTATATCCTAATGCCAATTTTAGTATACTGTCAAATGGGATATCAGAAACTACAGTCATTCTATCCTAATTTCCATTCTAATTTTTTGCATTTAAATATTAAAAAAAAAATTTAAGAAAATAAAGCTCATGGTATGGCATTCAAGGTTTTTCTGGCTTCATCCTGAGAACCCAAAAGGCCCTGGTTCCTATCATTGTACAGAAGTCCATTGGTGTATAATAGGGTCAAACATCCTAGCATGTTCACAAAGTGTAGCAAGCAAATTCTGTTGATATGCAATAATTGCATTTGGCTCATATTATGAAGAAGTCATGTAGGGTTCAATATGAAAAGGTCATTTTATTTTGAAAATATGACGAAGTGACAAACAGAACAAAAATGATACCTTCCAGGCAAAATCTTTGCTATTTCTGCCCACTTATTCCCATGCAAGCCGTGAGCATTGATAAGTGCAAGTTCTTCCTCTGGCGTCCAAGAATCTTTCTTAATTGCTGGATTTAAATGATTGTGCCACCTGAACCAGAAATTGATAAATATCAAACAAAGCTTGAAAACTTTCCCATATCAACTTTTTGTTAAGTTAAATTAACAGACCAATATGGAAAGCAACCTCTCTCTGCATTGTTTTCCTATACGACCAGGAAGAGATTTTGCAATAACAGACCATTTTGTTGGACCATACTTAGCAACAAGGTCAATAATCTTGCCATCTTCCTGTGATATAGAAAAATGCAAAAATGAGCTATTTTTAAACTATAAATTCTTGAAAGTTCAATGCAAAATAAGCAACAAACCTCCTGTGACCAAGGACCCTTGATGAGTTCTGGATTAAGAACCTTTTGCCATCTATGAAGGCATTGCACCTCTGATCTATCAGGAAAAAATTCAGCTGCATACCCATGGGAAAACAAACAAGGTTCTAAGGATAACATTCAAATATGTCCAAAAAAAATTGTCAAGCAAACACCAAGGAGCTTGAAATTATACTTGCACAGTTGGTTCAAAAGGTTAAGCCCTTGAACCATATGTGCCATTATGACAAGATAAAATCTACGACTCTTACATGGGAAGAACGTGCCATAACTTGGTAGAAATATATGTCCTTGGTGATCTGCAGATAGCAGTTAATACACCCATCTTATTGTGCAAGTCATAAAGTTTATATCAGGCTCAATTTTTAACCACATGGTTCATGATGAGGCACGTTGTTCAGCTAGCATGCTAACCCTCTTGCAAGAATGGGTAGTCCACAATGCTCATGGCTGCAGGTTATTAACTATAAAACAAATCCACAAATCCAAAAACTGCAGCATGAAATTTTTTCCATTTTTTATGCTATAAAATGTGAAAGGCATAGAAAGAGGTTGTTGTGCAAAGTTAAATAAGTTTTTATTCTGCCAAATTGGTTAAGAAATACAAGCTTCAGGTATAGATGCAAACCTATTTTCTTCCATGATCTTCCCTTGAAAGCTTCAACAGCATTCCTTAACGTCTCATCCTGCAATCATAAGCAATGTGAAAGGAGGTAATTGAATGCAACACACCCTTATTTGTCTATACCCAGAGAAACTGCACAAGAAAGGCATTTTGTGGTACCAATATTATCGCTGTTTGTGTTAAACAAAAGATACTTGTGAACATAAACATTAATGGTAGTAAAATTACTTACCTCCTCTGGAGTCCAACCACCTCTTGCTCGTCTTATAGGACCACTAGTTCGCCTAGATATAACATGGAACAAAAATTGGAAGGATTCAGATAAAATAGATGACATGTTAGACACATAAGTGTTGCAGCAAATAGTATTTGAAGACATAGCCAACAGTCAAAACTAAAAAAAAAAAAAAAAAAAATCTACTTTAGAATGTTAACAAATTTTGGCCAAAAGGAATGGTTGTGACATCATCTTTCTCATATAATGTTTCAAAAGATAATGGAAGTTGAGACAATTCTGTAGAAGCCATATTAACAATCTTCAACTGATAACAATAGGAAACATCAATTGTTGAGACATACTGATATTAAAGTATAGAAATAAGATAATCTTAAGATCTTAAAAGACGATACAAGAATCAAGCGGCACAATTCCCATTAATAACAATCTCCTAGTCCAAAAATTCTCGTAAGGCCAAAGATATGCTTCAATCTCAATCTCTAAAAAATCACTGACGCATGCTCAGCTCCGTGAGCATATCGGAATAAATCCATCAGAAAGGAAAAGCTTGCTAAAGCAACAAATATCAGTATGATGAATTGCGATTCAGGAAAAACCATTTACTTTTGCAATGGAGGCGAGTTCACCGGGCTGAATGACTTCCGATAAGATCCGAAACTCCCTTCGGAGTGGGAAGAACTCGATGCGATGGCAGACTGTCTGTTCTCCACGCAATTCTGCTCTATCTTCACGCCATCCATCTTCTGCAGCTAGCAACATCATCTCCTCCACCTGAAATCGTCAATCAATAAACAACATTCCATCAAACCCCTCGTCAAATTCCAAGAAACCACCAAAACACAATCACGAAACCCAATCCGTGCTCAAAGATCCCTGAATTCAAGAAAGCGTCATAAACAGAGATCAGGCCCTTGGGTGTTATTAGGGCAAGAATCCGGTGGCGGCGGCGAAACTCCAAGCCGGGATCGGGAAATGATAAAAAGAAGAAAATAGAAGGAAAATCACTACTACCTTCAGAGCTGCGGAGATAGGGTCAGGACTGAAGGAGAATTCATCGCGAAGGATCGGATTTTTGGCGAGGTTCGAAACCCTCGAATCGAGAAAGCTGATGCTTCTCCTTCAACTGGGAAACCTTTCAAAAAATCGTCGCCCGTTGAAGGAAAAGGGCAGAGATTGGAAAATATTAGAAAAATTAAAATATAAATGATATATGCTAACGGCCGTTAACGGAGCCTTCGCAGCCGCGGTGCAACAATAGACGGCCGCGACGGCTAGCGTTAGAGTCTGCGAACCGATGTGTTGAATCTCAAACGGCATTCTCGGTCTTCTCTAGTTGAGGGGTCGACTGGTCTTGGGAGAGTTCTTGGATCGTTGGATCCTTCTAGGGTGGATTCTGGGCCGTCCGATCGGCTAGTAAGTAACTAAACGAGAGGATATTTGTAGGATGGATTAATCATTAATGGAGCATTAGTTGCGATTTTAATTAGCCACCTTTGAATTAATTGAGCATTAGTTGCAACTAATCGAGATGCATCGCGTTCTCTCGTACAGCAATTTTATCGTAATGAATATTTAACTCTCCAAGTAATTCAGTAACCGTTCTATCAATGAAAAAATTTGGCGTCGGCCCAGTTTAGCGAGGCCCATTTGGGGAAGCCCATCACAAGAAATGCCGTGCGTGGGTGATCCATCGTCCATCGGATCCTCGCCGGGCGATGGTGGTCCGTCCCGCAGCCGCCGGTCGTCTTCTCCACTAGTCTCGCAGCTGCAAACCAAGGTTAGGGTTTCTTCTCTCCAATCACTCCTTCCTTTTCTTCTTTCCCCGAAGGAAGCCGCTCTTTGCTTTGTTTATTCTAATATAAGAGAGCTATATGGATTGGCGAGGTAGGGATCGAGATGAGCCAGCCGCCCGTGATCCTTGCGACGGCCGGCTACGACCATACCATCCGATTCTGGGAGGCCAAGAGCGGCCGCTGCTACCGCACCCTTCAGTACCCCGATTCGGTGAGTTCCTTCATATTCTTTTCGCAGTGATCTTGCGGATTTGTTAAAAGTGTGATTTTTTTTTTTAGCAAGTCAATCGGTTGGAGATAACACCCGATAAGCAGTTTTTGGCTGCGGCCGGGAACCCCCATATCCGGCTGTTCGACGTCAACTCTCACAGCCCTCAACCTGTAAGTCGTTCGCTCATGCTCGCTCTTATGGTTTTCTGTTGTGTTGTTTTCATTGCGATGGGCTTATTTGGTGGTTGTGATATATCAGGTTATCAGCTATGATTCCCATGCGAACAATGTTATGGCATTGGGGTTCCAATGTGATGGCAATTGGATGTATTCAGGTTCTGAGGATGGCACTGTCAAGATATGGGATTTGAGGTATAACAAATGACTCGTGGTGTTTGAAGTTGATAGGAAAAATTGCTCTTTTTTGAAGTAGAATGTGGGAAATGGCATTGGTTTAGTTCTTCGGCCTTGAATTCCTTTTCGAGTTGCTTTTCACCATCTTGCACACATAGATTAGTCGCTGATATCAATGCCACGGTAGAATAAACGTTTATTTTCTTTTTTATTAACTGTTTCGAGATTAAATTTGTCATCTGTCCAGAGCTCCAGGAGCTCAGCGGGAATATGAGAGTAGGGCTGCTGTTAACACTGTTGTTCTGCATCCCAATCAGGTTGTTTACGCAAGCATTTTCACTTTGTTACTTCTTTGATTTTGTTGTTAATCTCTGACTAGATTTGGCTTTCTGTGCTTCTCTACTAGTTGTCTAAATTTCAATTTGTAGTTCATAATACTTCATATAGCCCACTGCTGTGTGATACTTCGCATATAAAGTATGTCAATAACATACTAGTTTTGTTTCCTAGTCCTTTTTTTCCTTTTGCTTTTGTAGTCTTTCCAAGAGCTCTTTACTGGTTTTCAATTCATTGTATTCACTAGGTGCTTTTCATGATCCATTGGCCATAGTTTTCTGTTGTAGTTAGTACACACTCTTGTTGAAGCTGGTCCTTTTAGCTCTTTTGTCTTAAGGTTTAATTTGTGATCTATTTTGATATTGTTGTCAGTATATCATTATTTGTATCATTTCCATAGGATTTCTGGTTTGAACAAGAGTAACTACTTGCAGACTGAGCTGATATCTGGGGACCAAAATGGAAATATACGTGTATGGGATTTGACTGCAAATTCATGTAGCTGTGAGCTGGTTAGTACAGACACTTATTTAGTGGTTTGAATTCCATTGGGCAAATTCTCTCTTGGATTTTATTTCATTGTTGATTCCATCTTGGAGAAAAAATCTGAATGAATTCTGAGTTTTGCTTGAATGCAGGTACCTGAGGTAGATACGGCTGTGAGATCTCTAACAGTTATGTGGGATGGCAGTATGGTTGTTGCTGCAAACAATCATGGGACATGCTATGTGTGGCGTTTGCGGCGTGGAGTACAGGTAATCACTGACTTGATATCTACTTTATGTGAATTCCTTCTGATTCTATAGTGGTTTGTAATTTACTGCAGACAATGACTGATTTTGAGCCGTTACATAAGCTTCAAGCTCATGATGGCTACATTCTAAAGTGTCTGCTTTCACCTGAGTTCTGTGATCCTCAAAAGGTTTATTGAGCTGAACTTGTATCAAAAACGTCTTTTATTGTTTGTTGACCAATCTTTCATAAAGAAGCTTATGTTGTGGTCTGTTCACTGCATAAGCAGCAAACAATTTGCAACATAGGTTAAGCTTTTTCTTTGAAATATGTCAATGCAGAATTCTTACAGATAATACTCTAGTCTGGGAAGAAATTTATTGCAGAAACAGCAGACATTGTTTTATTGAAAGAAATCTTTTTGGTGTTTTAGTCTTATTCATCATTTTAGATATTCTGGCTGAAATTATTTTCAGGTATCTTGCCACTGCATCATCTGATCATACAGTTAAGATATGGAATGTGGATGGTTTCGCTTTGGAGAGAACATTAACCGGTAAGAAAAGTCCATAAGATCCTGGAATATTCCACATTAAGTAGTTTTTCATCAGAACTAATTGACTTGTTGGGAACATGTATTCAGCACACCAGTGCTGGGTCTGGGACTGTGTTTTCTCAGTTGATGGTGCTTATTTGATTACAGGTGCTGCAAACTATAACCATCAATGTTGGCTTTGCAGTTGCATAGTAGTTGAATCTTTGTCGTTTTATTTCCTAGTCTTGTTCTTTACTTCTAATTGCAAAAAATGTCTTTTGGTGATCTGCAGCCTCTTCCGATACAACCGCAAGACTATGGGCAATGTCAACAGGAGAAGCCATCAGAGTGTATCAGGGCCACCATAAAGCAACTGTTTGCTGTGCTCTCCATGATGGTGCTGAATTGCCTCCATGAGCTTCCAGTTGTGCTGAAATTTTCATGTGTATATAGTCAGGTTTGAACATATGTTCTGTACATTGTTTTGTGAAAACAAGTCTTTCTTAGTTAATAAAATTTGAATTTTGAATGATAAAGGACATGATGGTAGCCTTTGTTATCATGAAGTGATCACCACTATGGCATGTCCTAGTTATCTCGGTACATACAAGTTCAGGCACATCCTGTTTTTTATTGTGATCCCTATCAATGATTGATTGACCAAGGCAATGGTTAACTGACCATCTTTAGTCTATGGAATGCAACCTTGAAGTCCAATTCCTCTTATTTTGTTATTTTTATTTTCAATGAAACAAACTCAATTGTTGTTCTATGCGAAATCAAGTTTCTGAAGCCAACTTTTCCTGTTCAGCAGAGCCCGATAGGATATCAACAGATTTCTCGAGTTGCTTCACATTGTAGAGGCATTAGACATGCACTGATTAATGTGCTTCAACCAAGTCTAGATGTTAACTTTACCTGCAGACCAACATTGTGTTACACTCCCGAGGAGGAAACCCGACCTCAGGAGCAGAGTTCTTAATGTCAAGTGACCTGATTAAGATGTTTCAGAGCTGCTGGGTTTCCTATTTTCTCATGAACATATGCCTGCAAGTTTTGCTGGAATATTATTCGAAGTGGGTTCAACTAATACCAAACAATCGATACTTGATAGAATAGCAGATTGATAGGGAAATTGATGTAGCCGTCTGGCAAGAAGAATCGGATTTCATATTTTTGTAGTGCTTGTATAGTAATTTTTGGCTGCATGAAGACAGAAATCCTGCTTCATGGGGAAATTAAACATCATTTATGTGTTTCCTGGGAGTATTCTTTATTCCAGGACTCCCGTGTTACACGGGGAAATATATATTGGTTATCGTATTATTAGGTTGAACTACCAGTTTTCTACTCATCATTGCTTTAAAATGTTTCTGTACAGTTATGCTCTTTTCTTCATATTGTAAGTCTGTTCAGATCCATGGTCATGAACTGATAGAGACAAAGAATCAAACTCGAAAACAATCGGTTACTGCATCAGCACATTGATGAAGATGGCACCGACACAAAAAATACATGCTATCTCTTTATTCTTGGCAGGTGCCATGTCGCAATTGCATTGATGGTGGCTTAGACTTCCAGAACACTTAATTTCTGGAGTCTCAACTGGCTTCATTGTATTATTCACATTTTTGTGGATCTGAGGTGAGTCTACATTCCTAAAGCCAAGCTCAGATTTGATCCTAAACACCAAGTCTCCGTCCATTTTATCAGGCCAAACTTCAGCAATTCCTTACGAGAAGTCGTTTGTTAACTGCCAAGTTGCTTAGCTGAAAGTTTAACCTAAATGCTTCCAGTTCCGAATGGCAGAAAACAAGAGCTGCAGCAGATGATATTCGCATGCACCACATCTTCTAACTCACTGACCTAAAAATGGAAAACAAGCACACGCCCAGCATCCGCACCGTAGCTTTCATCATTGAGAGACCCATAAGAAAATACCAGTACTAAACCAGTGGGGACCTTACTTGGAAAGTTGCAATATTGATATCAGAAAAAGAGAGAAGATGAGGATGCACACTGGCCTCACCATCAACAACCATTGGTTGCTCTAGCCCTCGGCCGATGGAAGGAGAAAAGAATAAGAAGAAGAAAGATAAGCACAGATCCGATCCTCACTTCAAGCCGAGCTCCGAGGTGAAAGGCATCCGCTTCGGTAGCCAGTTCATCGTCAAGTCCTTCACTGTGCGGCGAGCTGCACCATTAGAGCTCCTGAGCCTGCTTGCGTCTCAAGCATTAGGCCATAGCCAGAAACAGAGCCTTGGCCTTCCTTTCCCGTCCACCACCACATACATTCCTACCAACTTCACCATCCTAGCTCACCAAGCGTGGCACACCCTCACTCTCGGCCTCGGCACCAAGAAGTCCAAAGTGTTGCTCTTTGTCTTTGAGAGTGAGAGCATGAAGTCGGCTGTCGACAGGCTCTGGCCACCTGTGATTCCTCTCGGGGATGTGAACAAGAAGCTGATACGAGGGCTCGCCGGGTGCGAGATGGCACGGTTCAAGTTCAGGAAAGGCTGCCTCACTTTCTACCTCTATGCTGTGAGACGATCGGGTGCTTCGGGTTTCAAGCGAGCAGATGATCTGAGGCGTGTTCTTGAATCAGTAGTTTCTCTGAATGACTTCTTGGATCACACTGCGATGCTTGCATTGCCCCCACAGCAGAGCATCACCTTTTCTCCTCCAGTTGCCATGGCACATTGAGACTCTTTTGTCAGAGCATCTGTTCAGGTTTTCCAGTGGCAAGTGCCCACACATCTCTACCTTTTTTATCATTTTAAACCCATATAGTTATTATAAACTGAGCCATAATTCATCGTTGGATCTTTATTTTTGTGTCTGTGTTCAAAATATTGTCTTGTTTTTCTGAGGCATGTAATCCATTCGAGACTCAGGTCTGTTTACCTTCTTGTAAATTATTAGTCCTCAAAAGTTTTGAATCTTAATGCTCATTTTGAATGATGTGTTTGTGCATAATTATGAAATCTCCTGGTTAAATCATGAACTCTCACCGCATATGCGTTGTATGTGATTTAAGCAGCTAATCCTTAATAATAAACAAATGCTCGAGATCCAAGGTAAAACGGTACTGGGTTTGGCTTTGTTTTAAACCTACTGACAGTGATTCATAAATTCTTCAACAATGCATGGATCCGGCAATTAATACTTTCTGAAAAGAAATTCTCGATAGTAGTTCATAACGTTCCCAAGAGCGAATATCTTCTTCAAAAGCAGATTAACACAACTATTCTGCTTCTTAATCACAAAAGAACAAACAGTGAGGTTTCTCGATTACATGATAACCATTGGTAATGAGATAAAATGGATAAATTATAGTTTGGCGAGAGAAAGGAAAAGCCGGCCAAACCAGCAGCCATTTATTTATCTTTGGGCCAATGATTTATTTATCTGCTCAAAGATCAAAGTTCTAAATAAAATGCAACAAAATTCCACTCAATAATGATAATGGCATTTGAAGAATACCAGAAAAAATCGAATGGATTATCGAACCATTGGGTTTTGTTTTCATGAACTATTTATTTAATACTACACTAGAAAAACATTGTTGCAGCAATACAAGTCATAGGTAGGTTCCTGGCCATGGAAGTAATATGCGCGACATACTTGGAACTCTTTTATCGATGTTAACGCTTGGTTAACAAGCTCTTGGGTCATATTTAACCTGTATAAGCAAATGAGTCCTGCGTCTTCCTCATGGACTACGATGGCATGCGAGACATCTACAAGCTCGAGATTTCGGCAACCGTCCAGAATGAGCTGGAGCGCCTCTATTGAGACAAAAGAAAAAGAGATGGATTACTCGCGGAGCAACGGAAAGCCTTTCACGATGGCGTTGGCCTCCGGACGGCCGATTCTCAGAGCGAACAGATTTGCTTACAGCTGGTTGCAGGGTCCTGTAGCAGTCGCGTTGCCGCCCAGCGGGGTGGACAAGTGCCTCCGCTACAACTTTGAATGAGAAGGAAGTCGTCGGAGGCAACTCGCGGTAGGTCATGAGATTAGCCGAGCGTCGAGCCTGTAGAGAATCTCTTCATCGGTTAATAACAGAATCTCAGCGAGGATGATTGAGATCCTGCGCATCCGATAGCATCGAGTAATATGGATCCTCGGTCAATGAAAAACTCGTTACGGTTCTGGTTCTGGATTTTGGTGAACGGCAAACCGGTTCGGTTCGCAGATTTTTCTCACTCCTACGGCCCACAAAAACCCTAACAAACTGCCGGAAATCGGAATGCTCTTCTCGGCGATCTCTTCCTCGTTCTCCGTTGCTATTGTCCCCAAAAATGCTCTTACGCCTCGTCGCTCGCCACCGCCACCTTCGACTCCTAACCCTAACCCTAACCTCCTCCTACCACACTCTTCTCACTCCTCCCCTCCTCCGCTCTTCATCCTCTCCTGCGCCGTTGCCAAAGATTCCTCTCCTCCCCTCCAACCTCTTCCCTTCATCCTCCAGGCCCTTCTCTTCTAACCGCGACGACGGGGATGATGGAGACTGGAAGTTCTCTCCGGAATCCGATGTGCCGGATCCCATCTTCGGCGATGAAGTGGCCGGCCTCTCCGGGATCGCTGAGGGCGCAGAAGACGGGCAAGGATCGGAGGATATATTTGAGGATGTGGATAAGGAGATTGCTGTGAAGGAGGAGGGACAGACGGCCAAGGATGATGAGTGGGAGACGGCAGAGGGGTACAAGCCCTGGACTTTGAGGGATGACGGCGAGAAAGAAGGTGATGTTTTTGATATTGAGCAGGAGGAGGGAATCGAAGGGATGAGGGATCTTGGGTTTGACCAGATGGACAAGGAAAAGGAGGAAGAGCAGAAGCGGCTCGAAAAGCAAGAGCAAGAGCTCATGGCTACTCTCAAAGGTATGTCCTTTTTATTTTGGTGATTCAAACTTTCTGAATTACTTGGGTGATGGTGGAAGTTCTCTTACTCGTGGGTATTCAAGTACTATTTTTCATTGGAAGAGAGCAAAAAAGAATTCTGCACTGGGAGTTAAAACAGAGTGAACGGAATTAGAGCCGTATTTGCTGTAATTGAACAATTTTCATGTTAAAACATTTTCTTCTCTGGTTTTGTATAGTGGTGAAGTGTGATTTTAAAACATAATTCAATCTGGTTCTCTAAAAAGTGACAAATCCTTTACCAGTACCACAACTAACAACAAAACTTTGGAAGATATGAAGAGCTGCATTCAGCTTTTAGCCACGATTTTTATGTTATTGGTCATAGGTTGCAAAAAATATTACAGGTTCTCTTATCTTTTCACTGGGTCTTTACCTAAACAGAATTACATACAATTGCAAATAAACTTAGAATGTTTTTTAAACTCTTGAACAAGAATCTCGACTTTTTAAAATCTAAATTATCTCTAAGACATTTTGGATCAAACGTGCATGTGTTCCTGTGATCAATAAAATTGAATTTATGCTCAACTATTCTATTGAAATATGTTTTCTGCCAATATTCACTCAGATACCAGCAAATGCATTTTTGAATCAGAATCAAATTTTGTTTGCTAGAGCTTCATGTTTGATTGAAATACCTGGCTTTGAAGTTCACTTCCTTTTGCTAAACTTCATGGTATAACATGTTCAAATCTTCATTTGATGGATGTAAAAGCCATCCTTATCTCATCTATCTTCCAATTTTTTGAAGTGCAGGACCCAATAGAGCATTTGGAGATCTGATTTCTGCATCTGGGATAACAGAGGACATGATTGATAGCTTGATTCTTCTAAAGGATGTCCGAGGCATCAAGGGGTTGCCTCCATTAAGTGAAATAGAGGACAAAGCTATAGCAAGAATGAATGCTACATCTTCGAGAGCTGAAATAGAGCGCAAAAAACAGGAGGAAATTGCAAAAGCACGTGTTAGACAAGTTGATGATAAGGGAAGGGCTTATGGAACAGGAAGAAGGAAATGCAGCATAGCTCGGGTTTGGATTCAACCTGGTGATGGAAAGTTCATCATCAATGACAAACAGTTTGATGCATACTTCCCGATTCTTGATCAGCGAGTTGAGCTCCTCCGTCCGTTTACAGAGACTAAAACTTTAGGCCTGTGGGATGTCAACTGCACTGTAAAAGGTGGTGGAGTCTCGGGTAGGTACAATCCACTTGCAGTTCTAGACTTATATATTTCTTTTATTTTGGTAATGTTATTTGTTGGAGAACATCTTATATTTCTAATCAATAACAAGTGGTCTTCTCATTTAGTAATTCCTATAAATATGAGATTGAATCATTGCAGGGCAAGTTGGAGCCATTCGTTTGGGAATCAGTAGGGCCTTACAAAACTGGGAACCAGGACTTCGCTCATACCTGAAATCTGGTAAATCCATGGGCCATGTTGACTTTTACTCTTGGACACCACTCTAGGAAATAACTCTGTTTCACCTCCTGACTGTTACTTGCTAACACAAGTAGCAGACGCCAGTTGACTTTCACTCTTGGACACCAATATCAAACCCTAAAGCAGACACTAGTTGCTTTAGAACATGTAATACTGGCCATGCTTGAACCCCAAGCATTTCCAATTTCCTATTATTGCTGTAAATAATTTGATTCCTTTCTGACAGTTTGAACTTAGATCACCTCCATTGCGATGCATTTTTTCAATAAAATGTAGATTTGATATTTCAGGTCCTACAACCATATTTTTGTCACCATCTGGCTTTTATTTTTAGCAAACAATTATGCTTATGCAAAAGAAACCTACAAGAAATCGATACAAGAGTCAGAAAGAACTTTCTGTCAATAAATTGAATGCATTACATAATGGATTGATTGTCTTCATGGTCTTTAATATACTATTATATTTGTTGCAGCTGGTTACTTGACAAGGGATCCACGTGTTGTTGAGAGGAAAAAACCTGGGAAAGCCAAAGCAAGAAAAAGCTTTCAATGGGCCAAACGATGAGCCAGATGTAATGAACTCTGTTCCAATCCCACTTCATACTTATGGAAAGTTGTGACTTTGCATTGTGAAATGATCAAGTTTCTCTAACTCTCTCTATATTCCATTTTATTACTTCACTTGCATGCTATCCCTATTCTCCCAATTCTGAAGTTTGGAAGTTAACTGGAGTTCTTATTACAGGTCTTAGTTATGCTGGAGCTTTTTGTGATTGTGCCAAAATCTTTATTGGTCTCAGCTGGGGTTCATAATTATGCTCCTGTTCAACCTTCAAATTGTCATAACAAGTTGTGTCTTCAAGATTGTATTTCAAATTTTGCCAACTAGAGTTCCTGTTAACTGCATTTGTCATTGTATATTGAGGATCGACGACAATCAAGATACAAAGTTAAATTGTTGCTGCCATCCTGAGCAAACACTTTCCAATTTACTAGCTGTAATCAGAAATTGTGTTATTCTTCTGTATGGCTTCCTGAATTATGCAATAAAGGGTGACTCTTGGGGCTGAGTTTCAATTTATTTGTCCTTTTTTAAGTAGGGTTTACTTATCTTGTTCCTAATCCAGGCCAATGCTCATCTCTTTCAGGCACGTACTGTGCCATTTGTTGCAGTTAAATGATCATGGGCAATAACTAAGCATTAGTTCAATCTGTGCCATTTGTACCAGAAGTTTAGAGATTAACTCAGATTAGTGTGAAAATGTTTCTGTATAGTAGGCATAATATGTGAGCAGATACTAGGCTTGCAAGCAGGGAATCTTTTTTTCTTTGTTAACATTTTCTTTTTGCTAACTTCAAAATAAAATAAACCATTTCTTTTCACACAAAAATTAACATAGCCAGAACGAAACAAGCACAACAGCCATATTAATTGACAAAAATTCTTTGTGCAACATATTATCATCTCACAATTGCTTGGGTCTAGGATTGAATAGCTCTTCACAAAATTGAGATAGGGAGCTGGGTCTTGGATTCACTCCATTTCTCAATCAGTATTTAGTAAAATTCAGCTCCAGTTTTGCTGCCTCCACTGAAGCTTCATCTGGAGCTCCACAATAACCATTTCTCTAAGCTGATTCTTTAAAAACTCAACATACAGCAGTGAGACCAAAGTACCGATATCCCTGAACAGCAAAAGAATCACAAACAGCAACAATCTGCAGACATCCCCATTGTCCCACAGCAAATTTCAATAAAACCCAGTGAACAACAAGATACTAGTCATATTCAATGAGCATTGAATCTAATAATGCAGTTTCACAATTTTTAAACTGATAATGAAGAAAACTATGCAAGTATCCCTACAATATAACAGCCAACATTTTTAAGTCTTCTTTGGGAAATAATAAGAACCCCCATGCCCACAGATTCAAAAAAGATGGCAAATGCAGTTACACAGTTAGCAGGAGGAACAGACTATAGGTTACAAGACGTTATACTTGATTCCTTAGAGTTAATATCTCCCTATATCCTTTTACAAGTCTGGAGATGCAATGTGGAGTAAAATTCTTATACCCAGACAAATAATCTCTTGCAATCTTCATTGCTTCTTCTGAGAAGTTACCCTAACATTTTTTGGAATGAAATATCACACAGAAATTTAGCAGGAAACTTCCAGTTGCAACAGAAGAGCAAAAAACTCGTGGTTAATCACCAAGAAGATTGATTTCACGACAAAGCATAAATATAAACACAGACAAATTTCACACTTTCAGCTCCATAGAATATCGTATCCAACAACAGAACATGTGTATCACAACATAGTACAGAATCAATGTATTCTCTTACAAATAATAGAACAAACATGTAAACCACAGGATTATTAGACTAATTGCAGCATCTACGTGAATATCCTTAACCCTGAACAAGCGCCGTGTCCATTAACAAGCTAAAAGTTTTCACGGTCATAAGAAACAAATACATGAACAAATTAAAGAGCAAACATCAGAGGAAATGGACAGAACTCATCTGAGCTGATCACTTTGTTGTCATCTAATTCTCCCTCGCATGACTCCTGCTCTTCTTCTCAGAATGCTTCTTCGCCCTTCCAGTCCTCGTGTCTTCCTGGTCGGAGCTGTCACTGGCAGAAGCACTTTCAGAAGCAGCTCTCCTTCCATGCTGCCGCTCTTTCCTATGGGACCGGTTGCGATCACCAGCTGATTCATCATCACTACCAGACTCACTTCCTAAAATATCCCTCTTCCTAGAGCTTCTCTTGTGGCGGTGGCGCGGATGATGCCTGCCAGACTCTTCTTCAGACTCGTCACTATCATCATCCGAATCATCCCGCTTTCTGTGCCTCCTCATTTTACTCTCCTTCCTGCTCTTCCTATGCTTATCAAATTCTTCTTCAGAAGAATCATTGTCATCATCAGAATCATCATCCTTCCTGTGGCTCCTACGCCTCTTCCTTTCCTTCCTATTCTTTCTATGTCTATGCTTTCTGCGATCCTCTTCATCATCATCATAATTCCTTCGCCTCTTCTTTCTCTTCTCCTTCCTATTTTCCTCATCTTCCTCGTCATCACTGTGGCTCGACCTCTTCCCATTCTTCTTCTTCGATTTCCCCCTCTTGTCAGAATCCCTCTCTGTTTCCCTTCTCTTTCCCTTCTTCCCAAATCGAGCAGCGATGATCTTCTCAATCTCAGGATCTACATCAGAATCAGAGGAGTCGCTCTCTTCTGATTCATAGCCGTCCGCGTCCTCTTCGGGTTCGCTCTCAAGCTCATCTCTCTTCGAGGACTTCTTGATCTTCTCAAACACGGAAGTAGCGGTATGAAGGGCGGAAGACTCGTCCTTGGGATCTTCCTTGACGCTAAGGAAGTTGCGGCACTGGAATGTGAGGTGACCGACGCGGCCGCACTTCTTGCAGGCGCCGCGAGTCTCGTTGGAGGTGGAACCAGTGATGCGGGCGAGGGCGAGGAGGCCCTGGAAGCTGGCGTAGGCGTTCTCAGCGTCGTCGGAGGTCTTACGGTCGTCGGAGGACCTGGAGGTGTCCTTGTCCTTGGTGGGCGCGTAGGGGTCGTAGCCGATGGCGCTTTGCCAGATGCCGTGCGTCTGCAGCGCCGCGCTGCTGTGGACGCGGTTGTTCGCTGGCATGCGCACCCTCCCCGCCGTCGCCGGCATCTTGGCTGCTGGTGGTCGGCGACGACGATGGATCTAGGGCTCCGATCGAGAAAGAAGGAGAGGACGAGAGAACTGGAAGACCTCGCTTTAATACCAATCGGTCTAAAAGTCCTCGAGATCTGTTCACTATTGGATCTTGAAGTAAGCATGCATGACCGTTTGATGAAATCTGACGGTCAGAAGGGGATATATCAAAAATATGGGACGAGGGTTTTGGCGGTGGATCAGGGAAAAGATCGTTCTGAAAAGCGGGCGGGAGGAGGAGGAAGAAGAAGAAGAGCGGAACGAAGCAGAGATGGACAAGAGAATGCTTGGGGATCTGGATTCTCTCCCGGAGGAGGACACGCTCCGCATGTCCGCCATGATCGACCAGCTACAGATTCGTGACAGGTTAGCCATGCGATTTTTTGTTCCTTTTTTCCATTTTCGTCGTTGAATGTTGAACTCTTGTGGTATTTTTCTCCAAAGATTTTGGATTTTTTGCGAAATTCTGTTCTACGAGTTCAAGTCTAGGATTGAATTGGTCTATGGTAAACATATGTTTATGGACGGATTTACGAGCAACGATGATGATCCTACAGACCTGTAATGATGCATGCGGAGATGATCGCAGCACACAAAGAACATCTAAGGGACTGAGTTGCCATTGCTTTTTAGTGGGCGTTCTACCTTAAACTGTCGTTAATACGATGCGCGCTGCATTTTTCCATGAACTGACAGAGAAGAAAAACGGATCATTGTGTCAGTGTGCATGGGAAAGCATCTTGTTCAACTTGGTTTTACAATCTAAAGATTGATTTTGTTTGGCAATGCGCAAATTGCAATTCTATTGTGCTAGTTTCATGAGTTACGATAGTCTATTATCATGATATGTGGACATTCTTAATGAAACCTTCGGTATGCTACTTATGGTGATCGTTTGGCATTATCCATTAATGCATCTCAGACAAGTTATGCTGAAGTGGAAAGATGTCCTGTACCACTGATCATTGGTTACATCATATATTCCTTAACGTTTATTAAAGTTCAATTTTATTTATGTAACTTGGTAATTTTTTTTGCTTTTCTAGCTGTTGTTGTATGTTTTTCATCTTCAACTGCGTATAGTTATTGGATTCTTGCTTCAGAGATGTGATCCAAGTTATTGGAACTGCTTTATTGACTTCTTTGGCCTTTTATTTTCTCAGTTTGAGAATGTACAATTCACTGGTAGAGAGATGCTTTTCGGATTGTGTGGAGACTTTCAGGCGCAAGTCACTTGACAAGCAAGAAGAATCTTGTGTCCGTTGATGTGCTGAAAAATTTT
Source organism: Trichopus zeylanicus subsp. travancoricus (assembly GCA_005019695.1). Taxonomy (NCBI): domain Eukaryota; kingdom Viridiplantae; phylum Streptophyta; class Magnoliopsida; order Dioscoreales; family Dioscoreaceae; genus Trichopus; species Trichopus zeylanicus. The sequence continues at coordinate 81,919 of RXID01014964.1, forward strand.
TGAAGCATTGGATGAGGGTTGGCATGAGATTTGCTGAACTCAACCAGGGCGCTGCTACATCTGATTAATTTTTGTACTGACACTTTTTCTATTAATCACCAGGTGACAATTTGGTGTTTGCAAAAATGTAGAGATTCAAATTTGATTTTTGTAATGAAAACTATGTGGAAATTTTTTGAATTTATGTCAATCAGTTATTTTCTTTGAAAAGAAATTGCGACAGTACTGGCTGCTGCCTTGTGTTGTTGTTAGCTGCATGTTATTTGTTGAGTACCACCATTAGTACTGCGGCTTGAAAATTGCAAAAGAAATACGACTTCAAGTGGAGCAGTTTACATCCATGCATCCATCCAGCAGTATATTCAGATTCTCCTGCATATTTGTTCCGAGTCCAAGAACTTGTGAAGAGTTTGGTTGGATCAGCTTGCTCAAAAGATTTTCTGATTCAAACAAACCAAATCAGCTTGCTTAAAAGATTATCTGATTCAAACAAAGTTGCCAACTATGAATATATTTTCATAATTGTGCATGTTTCTGAGATATTTACAATGCAAACACAATCTTAGAATTCATTTGTATAATTATTTTTGAGTCAATGAATATCATTTAGACAAAACCCGAAGGAAACATCAGCTACGCTCGACAAAGCAGTATACAAGCCACAGCTAATCCCTACAATGCACACTAGGATGGCATCGATGCGTTTTCCAAATCCTTCATTCTAATCAAACTTCCATTCCATGTACCAATAGGTTGCGCAATCAAAAAAATGTTGAATACATTTCAGCAAATATTTTTGGAGGAAAAACTAAACATGTAAGAGGTACTTCAATCAATTCTATATCTATTCAGACTTTGATGTATGACTGGTCTGCAAACATGTCAACCACACTACAAAAGTCTGCTAAGAGACTTGATAAGCAGCTTCAAATTTTTCCTTGTAGCATCATCTCCCATAAAACCTGAGACGTCAGAGCTGATACTCTGCAAATTTGTAATAGGAAGTGTTCAGACAGAGTTTTATTGAGTTCATATAAATTGGAGGAGAATTAGCAACTTGCCTCAATGTTCTTCAATGTGAATAGAAGGGTGGAAATAGACTGCTTGATCAATTCAGTATCTTCAGGAGTTAAAATGGAACATTGCAACTTTCTGCAAAAGCAGAAAGAAATTATCAACAAGAGGCAGGTATGGGATGTTCATCAATATATTGACATGTATATCCATGTTTTTCAAAAATAATATTGATTATGGACTAGAAATGCTACATCAGAAGCTCCGCATGAAGCTGTTTCAAATCTTCTCTAGCAGTTTCATGTGGAATTTTTCTAACAAGTATATGCATTTTTAAATGCTTTACTATATTAGCCAACTTACTTTTCCTTGAAGCAAACATGCCAATAGTTTTCTGGAAATTGGAAGATGACCAGAGAGACAGTAGGAAGAACATAGATCATTTAAAACCTAAAACTGATATCCCATTGAACTCATGTACTTCCTAATGGATGAAATCTAAAGAGTCAAAAAGAAAAGTTCATGTGATGCTTTTGAATAAACCGATATGGTGCATGAGGCTCAATTCTTGCCATAACAAGTCTGCTGACATCAATGTAGAAAGAAAGAATTAACCTCAACTACTTGTTTAAACAATAAATTGTTGCCTTATCGATCAGGCTTACCTTAGGTCTTCAGTTGCCTCAACTAAGCTTTTAGTTAAACTCAGAACATCTGTCAGCAACGCACTATCCCGAACATCAGCAATCAAAGGCTGAATATCTTCAGCCACTGCTTCAATCTGTGACATCACTAAGAGGAATGGAATTTTGCTCATGAGTAGGCCTACTTGCGCATAATTTTGATTTCTTAAACGGTGTATAAGGAAAATATGTTTACAGCCCCTCTTTCTTGTAGGCACTAAATGTTATTCAATGTGTTCAGGATGCTGAAAACAGAAGCAACAGATAAGTGTCTCAGACCAGATTAAGGCCAGAATTAGGTAAAAGAATGTCATGATGATTTCCAAAAAGAAACAGGTGTACCTTTGCAAGCAAAGGTTGGGCATCTTGTACAACAGATGCCACCTTTTCAGCCATTCTGTAACCTCTACCAACACCAATTTCTTCCATTTCTCGTCCGAGGCGGGTGAATATCCCAACCAATGCATCCAAGCTAACACCCTGCTGTCCTCTTATTCTTTCCCTGTCACAAACAATCACGCCTTCTTTAGTACAATCTGGATTAAGAGGGCCAGCAGAAGGGCTTGGAAGAGGTTCTCGAGGTGTAATATCAATCAATGTCTCCATTAGAAGGCCAGACTGATTGACTTCAATTAATGAGTTACGAGGAATGATAATTTTCTCATCATCAACCTGCCAAAGAATAAGGTAGCCAGTACATAAATCCTGCTTATTAACCAATCTAAATCAAACAAAGACTGACAACCACTGTTCAAGTTGAAGCATATAGTGCTGTATGGTTTTTTACTAGACAGCGCTACCAATCAGCATTGATGTCTTAATTCAATCTCTATTGGTGTCCTTTAGACATCTTCACAGGTTGACAAGACAACTTAGGCATAACAGAGAACTTTTTTTTCAATCTAAACATTCGAACTAGAGCTATCAACAAATTGATGTTTTCTTATAAAAGTGTACATGCAAAGCTATTATGATAAAATAAGAATGCAAAGCAAACATTCAAGCGGTCAAGATGGCATTCACCTCAACCACGGCATCGATGGTTTTCAAGGAAGAATCCACACGGACCACGTTGCCGACAGTGACCCCTCGTATCCTCACCGGTGTCCCCAAGCAAATCCCAGACGCCTGAGAGAACTCCAGAACCGCCTGGTACTTCCTGAACTGTGATCTGAACCAGTAACCCCTCAACCACACCATCGTCAGAGCGAGAAGCGCCGCGCCGGATACCATGAACAGCCCAACTTGGCCCTCCCACACACTCCTCCGCCCAAGCCCGAAGTCGCTCAGCGGTTGCAAGGTCCGCCTCCAGAGCGTCCGAGGAACATCGAGAACAACGGTAAGCAAGTTATTCTGCTTTGGATTGCTGCTGGGCGTCGCCGAGCATGCCTTGACTCGAACAAACCATTGCCGTGATTTGAGAGGGAGATAGGGAGCAGCGAGGAGTCGCGACGACGGTAGCAAGGATTTGGGAGCAGGGGTCATCTTCCCGAAGACCATTTCCAGCCAAGATTGGAGGCCCTTGCTACCATGAGAGGAACGAAACCCTAGAAATCATAGGTGGCGAGCAGCCGCCGGAGAAGGGAGAATGCCCTTCTTTGTCGTGATTACGATTAAACGATTGTGCTTATATGTAAATAGATCAGGGAGTTTTATGTTATATCTAAAGTATCCGGGGTGTTTTAGAAACAACGGCGAATGGAATTCTGATATCGAGGTAGTGTCAACGGCTTCTGATTTTTCAGAAATGAAGGAGAACAGATGTCGAGGCACACTGGAAAAGGCCGATCCGGTCTTCTCGTTCGCTCCATCAACTCCACTCACATTCCATCCCTTCGCGGAAGAGAGGTCGCTCGAGTGTCTCAGAGCACGAAGGAGCGAAGAGAGTGATGCCGCGGAGCCGGTTCTCGGGATCCCTGAGCTCGCCGAAGGTGGACGTGGTTATCGATATGGGAAACCCTTTCCTCAATCGCACCGTCGATGGTTTCTTGAAGATCGGAGTGGTAACCCTTATTGATTCTCGTTTTGCTATTGCTTTAGATTAAGGAAAATGATCTTCACAGTTTTGAATATTCTGTTGAATTATTTGGTTTGCAGGTTGGTGCTTTTAAAGTTGCAGCCGAAGAGACCTATCATTGCATCAAAAGAGGTTATTTCATCGAATGATGCTTGGAGATGGTCGCTTTTTTGTGTATTCATTTTTATCTCCGTGTTTAATATCTCTGATTCGGTGCAATTGTGATGTGATTTTGCTTTCCAGGAAGCATCTCCAAGGCCAAAGCTGAGGATGCTGTGAGTATATATCCCAGGACTGGATTTGATTTTATCAAGCAAAGTAGATGTAGTGTATACCCTTGATGAATTTGTGTTATCCTTGGCTTTCTAGTATAAACTATAAGATACACATATAAATTAGGCCTTTATATGATTTCAAAATTAGTTAATTTTCATGCAGAAAACTATGACCCATATATATAGACTAGACTTTTGATAGAAACAATTCCAAGTTACCTTTTTTAATGTAATGGTAAAATTGAACTAGCATCATGGGGGAATTCTGTGTTGATTCTCATGATTTCTCTCAGTTGCCTAAAGCAAATCGAGAGTTCAGTATGTTGGTTCTATTCCCTCTTAGTGTAAATTTAAAACCCAACAAGACATGAAAATCACAATAAAGAAAAATAATCTTTGTGTATATTTTGATTGTGCTTAATTTATGTAGCAACACGATGTTTACTGTCGTACTGCTATGTTTGCAGTTGAGTAGAATGTGCAAGGAAGGTGCATATTGGGGTAAACTTTGATTTGTTCTATGAAACATTTGAACAATTACACATGCACATATTAGATATGGTACATATATATTGTGCTCCTGATACAGGGACCACAGCTGGAGTATACGTTGGGATGGAATATGGAGTGGAAAGGATCCGTGGTACAAGAGACTGGGTAAGTTCAGAATACATATGCTGAACTTCACAGCTATTTTCTTTGACATTGCCTTGCTCTTTGTTTGTGGATGTTGCTAAACTACCAACAAGATCTGTACTCCAGACTCATAATAGAATCGTCCAATTAACTCAATTTTCAATTATGCTTGTGTAATTCACTTATAATATCACCACTTATACTGTAATGGATTTGACTATTTGCATTTTGTCATTGTAAATTTTGCAAACTTGTAAGACTGGTCAGTCTTGTGATGTTTTGATTTGAGCATATTAGTGTATTTTTCCCTTGCTTAAACTGAGGATACCTGGTTATAATATGTCCAGTTATCAAAGAACCATTTTCAGCTGCTTTGTCCGCCAATTTGTTGTGGTTAAGTTGCATCAGTTACATTAGTTCTCTTATCCTTCTGGTTTGTTGCGATTTTTCTGACATTGCTGGCTCTAGCCAATGACTTCTATTGGGACCGTGATATTTTCTTTAATTTTGCTAAACACACGGTCATCTTGTCACTTTGTACGAATCAAAAGGGTAATTCTGGTGGAGGATTACTTCCACGATGCTGTTTCAATTTCTTTCAAATTTTCTGTGTTTGTCATTGAATGCCAGTGCTTATGAAGCTTGCTGTCTGACCCACCGTCCCTTCTTTTTTTTTTTTACTTTTGTAGAAGAATGCAATGCTTGGCGGTGCATTAACAGGGGCGCTGATATCAGCTGCCAGAAATGATGGTGGAGATAAGGTAATCACTAGTGCCATCACAGGAGCTGCTGTAGCAACCGCTGCCGAATTTATTAACTATCTCACTTGAAGGAAAAGGTCAGTTCAATCTATGTAACCACATCCCAATCTCAGTTGTTGTGGATGTCTTCAGCAAGAGAGTGAAGAACGAACGATCCTCCAAACAAAAGGATTCTCTAGATATCTGTTAATAAATCAAGCTTTGAAAGCAAATCATGCAGTGTGAGAACCATTGTTTTCTATCTACTGAATTGGTCATCTATTTCCACATCATGCTAGAGCTTTCCGCCAAATCGAGCTTGCTGTTATTTTTTATCTTGATCTTGCTGTTATTTTTTATCTTGATCTCTAATTGAATGGGCAAAGTCCCCATCCATGACAGGAACGGCAAAGGAAGGTTGAGGTGACTTTGCCCAACTCGCTTTGAGAAATTACAGGCACGAAATTTTCTTTCTTGCTCACGTAGAGGTAACTTTGATGACGGTGTAAAGCTGAAACCTGATGGGAAACAAACCAGACTCCACACGATCTGTTGAAAACCCGAAAGCAACACAACCGGTTCGTCCGCGTCCTGCGTGATTCACAACAAAAGACACTGACGTATAGGTCCCAATGTTTTCATTGACTAGCTGCTCGTAGATAAAGCAAATACATTACAGAACCTCAACATAAAACAGCACACAAAACAAACACAACACAAAGAACAACGCTGCAGGAGAGAGTGAGGGAGGGGACCTTCAACTACTTCAAGTTCTGACACACGCTACAACACATAACACTACAACGACATATTCATTCATATATTTGCAGACATCTGCCTCTCTCTCTCTCTCTCTCTCTCTCTTTCTCTCTCTTTCTCCCTCCTCCCCCTCCTCCCCTCCGCCCAACCACATCTTAGGCCCTGATGATACTTCATTTGCAGTTGCAGGGGTTGCAGGTGCAGTTCGACCCGCACTTGCACCCTCCTTTCTCGGATCCTGCGGCCATCTCCAATCCCTCTAGCTGCTCCTTTGCGGGAGCAACTCCCAGTACCACATTCTGAGTGGTGGTGATCTTCCTCTCGGAGAAGTCAGGGTACATCTTGCATCTGCACCACACGGAGGAAAACCAAAGAATTACAACAACTTCCGACGAATACTAATGGCACATAATTAATGATCGTAAAAAGCACAATCCTTTCTCTGATACGATGCCTTTGGGGGAGCCGCTGCTGATTCTTTCGGGCTGTTTTCTCTTGATTTTACAATGAAAAAAATCACAGCAACAAAATCAACTAAATAGTGACAAAAAAGGGGGAAATTAAAGTCTCTAAACAGTCGGAATCACAGATAGAGTCGAAATCAAGGCCAACAGCATATCAATGAAAGCATCTAGCTAGGGATTTTGTCAGAAACCAGTACAACAGCCAAATTTTAATCAAGAAATACGCAAAAAAGGCTAAAACCCAAACTGAAAACACGAGAAAAGAGCGATAAAGACCAAATCGAGGATGAGATGCCTGAAAGAGAAAGATTACCCTCCGCAGCCGCTGCCGCACTTGCAGCCAGATCCGCACCCGCAGTTTCCTCCGCAGCAAGACATCTTCTAAACTTCTCTTCCTCTCAGACACGAGGAAGAAGCCGACGGCGGAGTCCTCAATTTATAGAGCGCTGGGCACGAGGACTGATGGGTATCGTCGTCCACGTGTCGCCTGCCACGGTATACACTCCCTATCGCGTCGGTCCGACGCACGCTATTCCCCCTCCCGGTCGGTTTCTTCGCTGACCATTCTTACCGTTCTACCCTCGGACTTGCCTAGAATTACACTCGTGAGTCCTGAACCCAGAGGTTGACCCGGGTCCGTTCCCGCTCTGGTTTAATTTGACCGTTATCTGTACTACGGACGATGAAACTGGTTCGCCTGAGCCGATTCTGGATTAGGTGTTATGTTTTGGGCTTTTGGTCCAGTCGACCTCTTTCTTCCTTCCCATGGACTTGATCCGTTTCTCGAGTCGTTTTGTTTGCAAATTACAACATAATTACCGGGAAGAAATTTTGCTTTTTTATTCGAGAATATTCCAAACAATTGCCAGTTATTCAGTCATAATTATTAGATTTCCTTCACAAACAATCATAGCTTTTTGGGATTATTAGATTTCCATTATCAATATTTGGTCAATGCTTAGTGAATTTTTTTTGTTTATTGCAGCGATAATGAGACTTGATAATCGTCGTTAAGAAAATTTATTTGTTATATATTATTCACGAGTAAACGAGGATCTTTTTTTTTTTCAACAGTAACTAGACTATTCCATGCACGTTACACGTGGCAGATAACTTTCGAGTTTTTTTTTATAATAAGATTTCGGGCTTGTTGTAACCTTGCTTGCAGCAGATATAAAGAGAGCTTTGAATTTGATCTCTCATTCCCCATGCAAATAAAACCAGTAAAGTTATAAAACTAATACTAATATATCATGAAAAATATTTGTAACTAATACTTAACTGAGATTTGGGTTATTATTTATTAATTGGTAAGAAATATGTTGTAAATAAAGTTTTGATAGCTATAATGAAAAAGAAATTACGATACTCGTCTGTTCGACAAGAGATAAATATTTTTAAAAATTATTCTTGTTATAATAACATACATAATATTTTTGAAAAAACTTCTAACAATATAAGGTTGTAAATATAAAACTTAAGATTAGCTTGAATTTACATTTTAAAATTAGCTGAATAATTTAATAGTGCAGAAAAAAATTGGATGAACGGTAATGACTAAAATTTTGTGATAATGGTACATTCGAGTTTAAGTCAAAATAAAAATTATTAAGTTTGAATATCTCAAACTCAATTTTGAGTTTGAATTAGATTATAAATTTAAATTTGAATTTGCGTATGACTTTAAATATTGTAGTATTAGGAATTATAATAAGAGTATAATTTGTACTAAACAATAACCTATAATTACTATATTTTATAGCAAATTATAATAATTAGTATTATAGCTTTAAGTTCGAGACCGTATAAATTCTCTAATCTAAAATTTATCATATCAATTATGCAATTGAGTTGAGTAGCATGGTAATCTCTTTCAGAACTAAATATTGAGATAATAACCGTTTACAAATTGTGTATGGGTGAGCCACATAAAAGGAAGCTACTAAAAAAAGATTACTAGTGAATGAAGACATGATAAGAAGACTTCTCAAGAAACTCACCGAGACACCCTCCTCACTCAGCAAGGGATCATGATCTTCAATAGGTGGAGGAATACTTTGCTTTGCTTTTGGAAGCTTAGTCTCCGCAATGAGGAAATTACTGATTTGCTCAAAAAAAAAAAAAACGAGGATTTGAACACGCAGATTAACAAGGAACGTAACAATGCGAGCAACAATAATAATGCTTATTCTTAGATGGAACGACAGAATGCTGAAAATGAAAGACAAGGCGTGCTACTTTAGATATATATAATGTAATCAATGACCATCACCAAGGAGTAGTATGTAAGGGAGAAGAAGGATCACAACTTAAGCTTTAATACCGTCTTCTCAAGAAAGTGTATCAAACTCTGAGCAATAACATGTAAGTTTTACTGACCAATGTTAAAAACAGATAGCTCACCACTGAAATGTCTTCCATCAGCATGCTTCCTATCAGTAAGCACCTTATGGACATGAATCTGGTGCTCACATCGAAGAAGTGGAGGAATCCCAGCACTCAAAACTCATAATTCTTGGCGCATCTCACAGTAAAGTTCTGGCGCCGAAGAAATGCGGCCATATGGACAGACCAAAGAGGTGCCAAGCCGACACTTCTCTGCTCAAACAGAACACTTCAGCCTCTATCCTACTTGTTACACCATACGCACAAGAAAGCATCTTGTCATCCAAATACAGAAATTTATGCACCAAATAAGTCACAGGAACTTGGACCGATCACCAAGTATCCTATAAAAGCGCTAAAAAATAGAACAAGATCGCAAAAGTAACGTTTTGATTATATACCGAGCTAAAATAAAAGAATTTCAGGAAGAAATTGGGGGGGAAAAAAGAAACAGAAGAAATCGATGGAATTAGGGAGAAAAAGGAGCCATATTTCCAGTAACTTCAGTATAACTTTCCCTCAAAAAACCTCAAACACTGAAATCAACAACAATACGGGTTGACTACCGCAGAGACCGTGCCTTATCGATCGAGAGGCTCCTGCAAAAAGGTAGTGCAAAAGCGATGCCGCGTGGAGAAGATTACGGCCAGGGTCCATTTCTTCCGCAATGATAATTATGTTTCGTCTTACGCTCCCTAGTCCTTCTTCCACGGCGACTTGCCTCGAATCAGGTGTGGAACATGATCCCGATGCAAACGTGCGGCAGATCTTGTATGAAACTGCCATGGGCCTTTGTCCACGGCGTTCAAATATTGCTTTTGTATCCGTTATTCCTGCTCTTCCCGCCTCCAAAGCTTACCGCCATTCTTCCAGAAAAAAGGTGAGAATTTTTCCGGCTGACTGCCTCCACAGACGACGGATTCACTCCACTGTCAAAAATAGTACTTATCAGAAGTAAATTAAACTCCTTGAATTTCACAGTTTAACGTAGTGAGCTTGAATATTGCTCAGAAAAGTGCTTGTTGGTATCCTAGGAAGAGCCAAGTGCTAACAAATTATGCGGATCATGGCTGTCGTGCCCCACTTGGTGTGTTGTTCTGTACAAATCGTGTCTGCCAGCAATGGCAGACAAACCAGTCGCTATAACAAGAACTTTTGGTCAGCCTGTGATCATTTCTTTGTTCCTGAAAAATCTGAGTAAGGAATCTGAAGGAGTGGGTACAGGACACTTGGATTGGAGTGTCTCCATAACCTTAGGCTTCTCTGAGTCTTGGTCCTTCCATGGGATGCGTGTTGTTGATAATTGAGAAGAACAACACCATCAGCTTACGTGCTTGAGCATGGCTGCTGAGTCTGCAGCTTGTCCAGGATACAGACAGAGCACCATTTGTTTCTTTGTGATTTCGTTCAGATTTCCTTGCCGGTTGCTACAATGGTTCTAATAATTCTATATCAATCAGTATATAGGACTTTGACCAGAGATGCAAGGATAAGACTAACACACAATGAGAAATTAGTCAATAATTTTGGATAGGAAGCAAATTAATCAATATGATATAGGTAATGGAAATTAACGTAGCTTTGCATCATTTACATCACAGCGATAGACTAATGATCAATATGTATAGTTAGTGGAAGTTAACATAGTTAGATGTCATTGAATTCATACTAAATAAGCCTTTTAAGGAGCATAGACCAAAGCCATTAGTGACATAATCACCAATATATTGGTCCAAAATGTTCTGAGAACCAGCCAACATGCACTAGTTCACAATGATCCTTTATTGAAGTCAATACACGAATGTGATTTTCTTAATTATATATGAACTGAGAAAACAGTCATCTGACACTGTCTACACTTGAATCTGTTAATTAGCAGCTAGCTGTGGCTTTAGAATATATCTTTGTCATCATGATTTGGTAAATCAAAGACCAAACATCCTTGCTTAGTAGGTAGCCTCTGACAAAAATAACAAGTATATACGGAGAACCCACTCCATTGTTAGTTCGACGAAAGCACGCACTGTTTGTTGAAATAATCTAAGACGTGAATTTTGTACCCTAGCAAGCTAAATTAAGGGAAAGATTTGGTTTTGGGTCAATACAAGATCTGCCATTGCACCTAATACACCTACTGATTTGTTTATTTACTGGTGCAAATAAGAGCATCAGCGATGATGGCTGTTCCAATATAAGATAAGAAAGTCTTCTGAGGCCATCACATGTTGCCCGCCACTTGTGATTAGTGTATGTGATCTCCTTGGTATTACCCCCCTGCTTCAGTTTGATTCTTCGATTTCAATTTGATAGCATATATGTATCACTCCTACTATGTTGCATTTGTTCAGAGGACCAATATGCTGCGCTCTCGAGCTGAAAATGCCGAGTGCGATGAGTCAGAGAGGAAATGTGGAAAGTGAGATCATTCTCAGCTGCAAAACAAATCCATTTCGCATACCTTTGGAGAAAAGTTTGGCTTTCTTTTTGCAAGCAAACATAAAGATTGGACTTTTTTATTTTAGAATTGACACAATGCATTGAGACAGGAAAGCCACTAAGAAACTGCATCCATGATGGGCACCCACTTCAGATGGCTTCCTTTTATTCATGCAAATGCACTCTACTCGTCTCTTGTTCGTTCAAAAACTCAATTTCTATTTTAATTTTTGATAGAAAATTTTCCTCTTTTTTCCTGCAAATGGTCAACATTAGCCGGCAAAACCAAGTTCTCTTCTTGTTGTCGCTTGTCCCAAGCCTTCAATGCGCGGCCGCTCTCCACCTCCACGTGTCGGTCAAACCCCTGTGCTCCAGCCTTCTCCGCTCCCCGCTCCTTTGACTTGCATGCCAACCCTTCGACCAAAATTCTCACTCTAAAATCTTACTCGGCCACGTGGACCTTTTCGACTGGTAAGTTCAGAAATCCCCAAGATACTCACAAACGAGATATTGCCATGTCTCCATGTGTCAGTACCGGCTGTGCTCGATCCATTATCTTAATTCGCAAGCAATTCGCAGCCGATCTCTTGGTCTGTTAACCGGCATAACAATCGTCAACGCGCAAGCGAAATTTCACTTGCTCCAAAGTCAACCCGTCCATTTCCCCACTTCCTCTTCTCCTTCTTCCTTTGTGTACCCACGTCGCCGCTCAGAATTCCCAAATTCTGCCGAACTTTTCGATTATATTCGAAGTCTAACTCCTTAATTCACTGTTCTCTCCTTTAGCCATGGGCAACGGGATCGCAAAGTTGACGCCTTGCTGCAACCTCGTAGGCCGACGCCGCCGGCACGTGTCGGCGGCTGTTACCTCCGAGCCGCTCGACGACAACCTCGGCCACTCCTTCTGCTACGTCCCCGACGACTCCAACACCGCCACCGCCGCTTTCAGCTCCATCTCCGGCGCCGCCCTCAGTGCCAACGCCTCCACGACGCCGTCCACATCGGATGTCCCCCTCTATGCCCTCACCTGGCCCTCCGCCGCAGCCTCGGCCTTCGAGAGCTCCACCTCCTTCTCCTCTGCACCCCTACACCCTGTCCCCCGCTTCCCTTCCGGCCCCCTCGCTGACCGCTCTTTCCTTTCCGGCCCCATCGAACGCCCCGCTTTCCTCTCCGGTCCCATCGATCTCAAGCTCCACTCTGTATCCCTACCACGAAGCCACTCCCTTCGACCCCGTCGTTCCGCCTCTTCGCTGCTCAAGTCCCTCTCCCGTTCTCTCTCCTCCAAAGCTTACGTCTCATTTGCCTCTCATGACGGCTCCCTTCGTTTCTCCTCCAATCCCTCGACGAGCGGTTACTCCAATTCGTCGGATTCCCAGGACGGCAGTGGTAATCTCCAGTGGGCACAAGGGAAGGCAGGCGAGGACCGCGTCCAGGTCGTCGTCTCCGAAGAGCATGGATGGGTCTTTGTTGGCATATATGATGGATTCAATGGTCCGGATGCCACTGATTACCTCCTTGCCAATCTCTACTCCGCCGTGGAGCGCAAACTCAAGGGTCTCCTCTGGGATGAAGACAATCACCAAAGTCTCCAGCTTTATGATGATCCAGTTGGTTCCAATGCAAGAATCGGAGATGAGCGCTTCAGAGAGGAGAAACGGAGTTGGAATAAAAGGACGAGATCAGGAGGGCCATGGAGAAGATGGGAGAAGCAGCGGATGAGGTGGAAGTGCGAGTGGAACCAAGAAAGGTTGGAATTTGATCAGGCTTTGAAGGACAAATTTAGAAACCAGAGCTCAAGCTGTCCCCACCTGGAAGTCTTGAAAGCTCTGTCATTGGCCTTGAAGAGAACCGAGGAGGCTTTCCTGGACACTGCTGACAAGATGGTTGCTGAGAATCCAGAGCTGGCGCTGATGGGCTCCTGTGTTCTTGTGATGCTTATGAAGGGAGATGATGTATACCTTATGAATGTGGGGGATAGTCGTTCGGTTTTGGCACAGAAGGCGAACCCTGCTGTGGGGTCAATCAAGAAGTCAAGGTCGGACTTGGAGAGGATCAAGGAGGAGACATTGCATGAGATTGAAGGATCTGACATGGGGGATCAGATGGATGAGTTGCCGAGTTTGGTTGCTCGACAGTTGACAGTGGATCATAACACCTGCATAGAAGAGGTGAAGGGCTATTACTTAAATTAATTCCCATATTTTTGAAGTTGCCTTTTTGCTCGGTCTTAAAATTGACTTGAATGGATTGTTGCCTATTGTGATACAGGAAGTGAGGAGAATAAAAAGTGAGCACCCTAATGATTCATCTGCCATTGCAAACGATCGTGTGAAGGGGTCATTGAAGGTCACTAGAGCTTTTGGAGCTGGATTTTTGAAGCAGGTATTAGAACATTTAATTGGTTTCTAGAATTGTTGAAACTACATGAAACTTCAATTTCAAACAGATAGGAAAATGGATGCAACTTTCTATTTATCTTGAATACAACATGGATCCCTGATCAACATGTCAATAAATGAAAGAAACACCAATGACTTGTATTGAGAACTTTTTGGTTGATTTTTTTATAGAAGATATTAGTGGTTTGTGTCTCTAAAATACATGCTGAATGGACTGAATGCTTGTTCTGTAAGAGTAGTGAACAATACATGCTTTTGGATAAGAGACATTGAAAAAAGATGAGGTGTGCCATTGTGTGGCTGCTGTGGCTGCCAATTTTACCAAAAAATATGGTACTTTTTTGCCTCAATCATTTCTAAAAAGAATCATGTATGAGGTGTGCCCTATCAGGTTCTGAAGTTTTGTAGTTCATTTTCTTTTGTGTGTAACCCGTTTGACATCGTGCTAAGAAGTATTGACAAATATGTTCAAAATTCACTTTTCTATGCAGCTTTTTGTTCAGTACATGCAAATAATGAATTTATACTATTTAGAACTGCATATTTTCTATTGAGTTATTTTCAAATACTAATAGATTAGATAGGAGAGATACCCCTCGCTGATAAAGCAATCATACTGTTCAAGTGCACTAAAATCCTGGTTCTTACATTTGCAGCTAGATATTTCCAATTTACCATTCGTCTAATAATCTGTTAACTTTCTGCAGCCTAAATGGAACAATGCACTTCTAGAGATGTTCAGGATTGATTATGTTGGGTCCTCTCCATATATCACATGCAACCCCTTTCTATGTCACCATAGACTTGGTTCCAAAGATAGATTTTTGATACTTTCATCGGATGGTCTGTACGAGTACTTCACTAATGAAGAGGCTGTAGCTCAAGTAGAATTGTTTCTTGCAACTTCACCTGAAGGGGATCCAGCGCAACACCTCGTTGAAGAAGTCCTTTTTCGTGCAGCAGAGAAAGCTGGTAATATTCCAGATTTCTGATCACTCTGAATTCAGCAAAGATATTTGCATTATCTAAATTCTCAATGCAACCTTGGACGCTAACCTGAAAATCATAAATGTAGGCATGGAGTTCAATGAATTGCTTGAGATACCACAAGGGGAACGGAGACGATATCACGATGATGTTTCTGTTGTAGTTGTCTCTTTCGAGGGTAGAATATGGAGATCCTGCATGTAGATAATTGTACGAATTCTAAGGTATACAGATCGACAGAGAATTTTGAACCTTCTCTGCATTTTTTTAGCAGTTGCATTTGTACTATAGCATGTCCAGTTAGAGATTTAGGTAAGCCCTGTGTTGTTTCAAGCTGTTTAAAGGGAGGTGTGAGTTCTCATTATGTAATTCTCACCAAGAACATCAATATGCAACTAAAACAGGAGACCCATTAGTCCTATTTATTTTACAAGGGAATTTGATCCACTGAGCTTTCTGTTCTTCATGGTCTCTATTTGTGTGGCTTGACATTGTCTTATTGATTAATGTGAGCTTTATTTGTGTCTCATTTTCTGGCTGTTTGAATGTGTTCAAGGGCTTATATTGGGCTCAGATTCTTCAAACTCAGAAATGAGGGCATCCAAATTCTATGCATACAAGATAACTTTTCTTTATATTTAAATAACATATCTGCACAAAATGAATACTTAGAATTCTTGTCCATTGCTGACTGCTTCCTTGAAATTAATTAACGTGTGTGATATGTTTCACCGCCTTCTTACTTTTCTCTTCTTGTGGATATTCTTCTTCCAGTCTGAGGTCATTAATAGCCGAAGCTTGCTGTAGTTGGTTACCATTCATCAGAGAGATGAACCAATATATACAATATTTTTGGTGTTATTTACTGCACATGAAATTCGGGCATTATTGCAGAGAGGTGAAGCGTGAGTTGCAAATTGGAATTTACAAATGTAAGGAAAGTCAGAGCTCATATTTCCTGAAAATTTAAGAGGATTTTTGAATCATAGACTAGTAGAGGAAGGTGAAAGAGGAACCAAGAGCATGTGATTGCAGAATTTCGTTGACTTCTCAACAGCCAGAGTTTTGAAAATTTGGAAAATTAGAAGAAATGTTCGAGATCATGTTGGCGGGTACCGCATGGCCGTTCCAACTGCTCCAGCCAAACCCGTACCGTTTGGTCAATATATTTGACAAAGAGTGTCTTCAATACAGTTTCCGAAATCTGGCCGAGAGCTTCTTTCCTACAGCCAACCTTCAATCCTTCCAGTTCAATGCGCCATTTGGAACTGGAACCGGACCCCGATTTTACTTCTTCAATAAATTGCCTGGCAATGGCCATTCAAGCTTCTCTCATGTCCATTTCTGACTCCCTGGTCTTACTCTGTATGCTGCAAATGCAACAATCTCATTCCGTCTCTAGCTAAAAAGTTCCAATATTATATGCTGTTCGGAGCAAAATACAACCCTCGCAAGAGAAAACTTTGGAAAAAGACACGAAGAGAAGTGACTCAGTTCATGTATTTTTTGGTGATTCATTTCTTGCAAGTCAGGATTTGGTGCAGTAGGTACACAAAAAAGCATAAAAAGTGGCACATATTAGTTTATTGCCCGATTTCCCTGTGAGTGTGTTCATGTTCTGTCCCCGCCCTGAGACTTCAGGAAAAAGGACCAGAAATAAAAAAAAATGAATTGGTGTTCAATGCATTTTTACTGATCGAAAAACTAAATTTCAAGGAAGATGAAGGGTCAAATGAGAAATGAATATTAAGGCACTAATCTGTAAATCCCACTGATTTTGGGGAGGAATCTGCAAAACAATCTTTTAAATACTTTTCAAACACGCGAAAAAAAAAAGCACACCACAAAAATGCCGTGATCTCAGTTTCAGTTCAAATTCTAATATCGGTCCTCGACTTCACGCGACTGCTCCGCCGCATGGAGCTCCTCAAGCCCTCTTCGCCGCCGCGCCCGGCGGCCGCCCGCTTAACCGGGCCTCCATCACCGGCGGCGATTCGAAGCGCCTTGGGCCCTTCGGCAGCAACCCAGTCGTTGAGCGCCCGGGATTGTCCCGAGGAGAGAGTATACGTGGCGGTCGGAAAGTCTCCGGAGAAGACCGCCATGCTGCTCCGCTGGACCTTACGGCACTTCGGGTGCAAAGAAGTCGGTATTCTTCATGTACACCAGCCTTCGCTGACGATTCCAACCCTTTGTTAGTCCCTTTGAACCTTTTGTCTCCTTTAGATCTCGTTTGAAGTTGTATCATTTATGCCCTTTTTTTATAGAATTATCTCAATAATGCTTCCATCAGGCCATTGATTCCTATTTCTTTTGAAAATTTTATTTCATTCTTGGAATTTCTCGAGTTGACCTGTGAATCCCTATGCTCAGGATGTGCATTTTCTGTACGTAATTTGCATTTCTTCCAACGGTTATTGCAAAAGTTGGTCTTAAAAGCTCCAGTTATTCTGGAATTTTACATCCCATTTCATAAAATGTAGCTTAAGTTTACTATTGAGCTGTGCCGTGAGCTATTTGGAAATCAAGCAATCAACTTTGAATTTGTTCTAAAAAGAAAAATGAAATCTGCTTGTAGGTCCTTCCAATTCACTGATAGCAAAGATGGCTAAGATGCTGTCTTTGCCTATCAAGCAAGAATATTTTTTTGAAGGGGTTCTATTTTGGTTTCAATGTTCTGCCAAACATATTTTGGTTATGAAATAAATCCTTATTATCACAGAGAAAGCATACTACATGAAACATTGGATCAACTCATTTTAAAAGCTTAGGGCTGCATGTTAAGAAGATTCAGAATGAAATTTATCTGTTTTTTTCTCCATGCTTCTCCCTTTTTGTTTCTAATATTATGTTTGTATTCTTTGTGGCCTCAAGGAGGGTTTGCTGACAGCAATACTTTTGTGCAGTAGGAAGACTTCCTGTAAGTCAAGCAAATGATCAGCTGGTGTTCTCATACAGAAAAGTAGAGAGGGAAAACACAAAGAGAATTCTGCTGAGTTTTTTGACAATATGTTATCGAGCCCAGGTGCTTCTCCATTCAGAAGAATCTTTTGGTTTTACGGACGAAAGCATAAAACGATTTTATGTGGAATTTTGAATCATTTCTTCCTGTCATATCAATAACATAGCAGAATTCTCCTGTATGTATACAGATAACATATTAATATTCTTCTTTAACAGCAATGTTATCTGTCTGTAGTTCAGCAATTTACAATTTATACTCCTCATCCACCAACATTTTGCACCTTGTCATATTTTTCGCAGTTTGCTATTCTATTTTTGCTCCTTTGTCAAATTTCTTCTTTTTCAACTATCAATCCAAAAGTGTCAACAATTTTTTGCCTCTTCTTTTTTGTCCATTTCAAGAGGGGTGCCCCCAGGAACACGGACACAGGTATATCATCATTATATGCATTTACAAATTTTCTGAGCATCTTTTCAAATTGACATGTTATGCATGTTAATTATGTCTTTCAGATTGGTGTATATGTTTGTTATCATGTAGCTGTGGTAATTACTTCAATAATTAAGTGATTTATTGATGTGTTCAGTATCTTGAGTTATGTAGTATGAGTAGTTAATGTTTTAATTTTTACATCAGATGAATCAAAATTCTCCATGTGAAACTCATTCTCCATCTAAACATTTTTTAAATCAGGGTGAATCTTAAGATGCATTTTTTTTATCAAAGCTTATGTGCTAGGATACTTGTTACCACAGAAACTTGTAGCTGTAAGATGGCCTTGTCTAGGTCATCCATTATCATATTTTTTGAAGGTTTAGTCAGAATATACATGAGCTTGAATTTTTCAAGTTTACTGAGTGCCTTTTTAGGATGTGTTCTGTTTTGTTTTTATGGAAAAATTTCCTCTTTACGGTCAAAATTATAGTTCTTTTTTGCTTCAAAAAGTTATGCTTCATAGTGGTCAATTTTTATCTCAATGACTGCAGGTTCAAGGGAAGGTTGTCATGACTGAAGCTGGATATATTCCAGATGGAATTATTGATCTGGTAAACAAACATAAGATTCAGAAACTTGTTCTCGGTGAAGCACCAGATAAGTAAGTGTTTCTTCCTGATTCCTGAATCTGGGCATTACATTTTGTTGTCCTGTGCCATACTGCAAAGTTTAACTGTTGGATAACATAACTGATCTGTTATTCATGCTTTAGAGCTCTAATAGCATACATTTGTATCACTTCAGTTGCTTCATGGTGAAAGGAAGGTCCAGCATGACAACCTATATTGCAAAAAAGGCTCCTTCATTCTGTGAGATATGGTTTGTCAACAAAGAAAAAGTTATCTGGAATAGGGAACCCACTGGAAGTGCAAATTCCCAGCTGTTAGATTTTCTTCCAGCTACAACTTTCATGGGTGAAACATTCGGATCGAGGTCTATACAAAACCATTACAGTGAGACCATTAATGGTGAATGTAGATTCAGTTCTCTGACCTCTTCTGAGCTAGTAGGAACCAGAAATGTGATTCCAGATGGATCACATAACTCAGAGTTGGCTTTCTCAACTCTCTCCAGTACTCTTGATAGTCCAAATCATGATGGTTCACCAAGTTCAACTTCAATGTCTAGTGCATCATCTGTTCTGACTTCCCCTGTGCATAGAGGGTCCTCATTATTTAGCTCCCAGGTATCTGTTTGATTTCACTCTTTAATTGATGTTTATCAGGGTATTCTGAAATATGCCAATGCGTTTGTTTCCTTGGAGGAACTTGAGATGGAAATTCATTGTAGTCGGATGAAAGAATTGGTGATGGAGCTTCAGAGATTGAGAAAAGAGGCATCTACTGATATAGCAAAGTGCAACAAATTGGAGTTAGAAATGACTAAAGCATTCAAGAAGGTAACCATGAATTCCAATGTTGAGTAGAGCAAAATTATTTGTTTCATTCCAATGTTGAATAGAGCAAAATTATTTGTTTCATTTTGTCTGCATTTGCTTCACATACTTTCATCATTTATATTGGTGTCTAAACATAATAAATACTCTGCATGCTGTGTCCATCTTTCAGAAATTAAAAAATTCATAAGAATCAAGCTATTTTCTTGAGTGTATATTTTTCTATCGGAACTGCAGCTTTGCTATGCTGTTAGCATTTATTGTCTCATTCCTTATACTTAAGCTTTTTCATTTTCTTTCTGGCTAGGCCCAAGTTTCTGAATCTGCCTATCAATGTGAAACTAAATCGAGGAAAGTTCTTGGAGATCTATTGAGTGCTACCAAGCTGCACCAAGAAGAGCTTGTTGATCAGAGAAATGAAACAATGAGAGAGTTAGAAAACACCATGAAAAATATCACTTTCCTTGGGCAATGTGCTAGAGAACTGGATCATGAAAGGGATAAAGCAGCTGAAGAATTGAAGCTCATTGAAGCATCTATACTGACTCTGAAGCTTGAAAAGCAGACGGTCCGAGCACAGCAAGAGGAAGCTATTAAAATACTTGATAGATTGAGGAGTTTTCCTGCCCGATTTCGAATATGCAAAAGAATTGTTGGGTTTGGTGTTGAAATTTTAGATGTAACAGAATTTTCATTATCAGAGCTACAAACTGCAACCTGTGAGTTTTCTGAGAGCTTCAAACTAGGGCAGGGGGGTCGTGGACCTGTTTATAAGGGAGAAATCTCTGGCAGAACTGTGGCAGTAAAAAGGTTACATCCTCATAACTTTCATGGCCAATCAAAATTTGAACATGAGGTGCGGTAGTTTGACCCCCAAATTAAACCACCACAGACACACTCGTGCACACTTCACTCTCCAATATATTCCTTTATTGGTTAATCATTAATTTTGATCTATATTACGCAGGTTTGTGTTCTTGGCAAACTGAGACATCCACATCTGGTGACTCTTATTGGTGTATGTCGAGAAGCACTGTCCCTTGTCTTTGAATACCTGCCTAATGGGACCCTCCATGACCACCTCTTTTACCGGATTGCCATCCATCCTTTGACTTGGAGGGCCCGTACTGGCATCCTGACGAAAATTGCGAGTGCTCTTCTCTTCCTGCACTCTTCCAAGCCTGAGAAGATTATCCATGGTGATGTCAATTCCAAGAACATCTTCCTGGATTCTGATTTCAACTGCAAGCTTGGTGATTTTGGTACTTGTCACCTCATGCCTGAAGACACAATGAGTTACCCATTATTTTGCCGGAGTACAGAACCCCAGGGGTTATTCCCTTATGCTGACCCTGAATGTCAAAAGACTGGAGAGCTGACAATAAAGTCCGATATTTTCTCCTTGGGTATCATTGTGCTTCAGCTGCTTACAGGAAAATCGTCACTATGCTTGTCAAGTGAGGTTCGACGCGCTATGTTAGGTGGGCAATTATTATCAATTCTGGATCCAACTGCTGGAGAGTGGCCTATATCTGTAGCAACAAGGCTAGCAAAGTTTGGTATACAATGCACTGAGATTAACAGCCGGGACCGTCCTGAACTGACTCCCATGGTTGTGAAGGAGTTGGAAGAGTTGCATTCTATGGAGCGACCAACACCGTCTTTCTTTCTGTGCCCAATTCTCCAGGCAAGTGAAAAATCCAATCCCTTTAAAGTTGTCTCTTTGAATCTGGCTCTTGCTTACTAAAGATTCATGACTTGTTACATGAACCCAATGAAAATTTCACCATAATATACTAAAAATGTTGCAGGAAATAATGCATGACCCGCAAGTGGCTGCAGATGGGTTCACGTACGAAGGAAGTGCCATGCGAGAATGGCTGCAAAATGGCAAGGTTACCTCTCCAATGACCAACTTAAAACTCAACCACTTGCATCTTACTCCCAACCACGCACTCAGGTTTGCAATCCAGGACTGGCTTTGTCAGTCTTGAAGCCAAAATTTTGGGCGTGGTGCTAGTTCATGTATCACTACACATTTGTTGCGCATATATGTATATGTAATGTATATATGCAAATTCGTTGTATTTTTGCATGTAACTGATATCAAAGCCGTGTTGGTGGCGCAAGCAGTTGGCCTTGTGCAAATTCTTTGTATTCAGAAAGTAGAGTAGCACTTCTCTGTATGACTGCATCTATTCACAATTCTTTTATAATGAATAGCATTTGCATTATTTGTTAACTCTTCAAATTTCCTAGTTTCTTTGTAATATCTTTTTCCATTTTTTTATGAATTGTTTTATGGCGTCGTGATTGTATATCTGTTTCTGGGTCATGTCACCTTGGGCGTCTGAACATTTCTTTCATCCTCGCATTGGCCCGTATTGGAACACTTCTCTCTTGGGCTGGACCGTTCAGATTGGGCCATTTTTTCTTGGACTGGTGATGCTGTTTTCAATCAAAAGAGGAGTAATGGACGGCTGTGATCTGCGCCAACTGTATATGACATAACCCGTCATCTCGCCGGATACTCGGATATTCGAGATCAGCGTGAGAGAAAGAGATGGGAAGAATGGCGATGGCAGCGATGGTGAGCTTGTGGGTCATTCCCATTTCCATCGTCGTCAATCTAATCGTCCCCGATTCCTACATGGTACTACGAACCCTAATCTTCTCTCTTTCTTCTCTCTTCCCGGGAATCCTTCTCCTTTCCGTGCATTGCACATGTTTGTGATTATTCCTCTGTGATGTCTTGTTCCCTACTTGACATGCAGGACGAGATCTTCCACATTCCTCAAGCGCAGCACTACTGCCGAGGCAACTTCGAGACCTGGGATCCCATGATCACCGCCCCTCATGGCCTGTGGGTTCTTCTTCTTGGAAACCCCTGATGCCTGTTCTTCTACTGCGATGGGGTGGATTTATCTTGTTGCCATTGATGCAGGTACCATGTTTCACTAGCGTACATTGCGTCTTTGTTTCTAGGCATGTGGATTTTGAAGGCAGCACATTCGCTGCCGGATATGTGCTCTGTTGCCGTTCTTTGATCAACTAATAGTGTCATGGCAGTTGTGTGCAGCGTTCTTATTTATGATTTGGTTGTTCATTTGAGACCCAGTCCGAGTGAAAGGAAGGCAACTGTTTATGCGATGGTGATGGCATTGCACCCATTGCATTGGTTCTTTAGTTTTCTCTACTATATAGGTGTTGCTTCTCTAGCTGCTGTTCTTGCAATGCATTTGGCCTGTCTGAAGAAAGTGTTATTGGTTCAGTGCATCAATATGCATATATTATCTGACATTCACTTAATTGTGTAAATTTATTTGTTATCTCTTAAATGTTGAATATTTTTGCTCTGATCGTGGGAGGGGAAATTCAAAGTATACATGTTATGGTAATTTCTTACTGATGACCCAGAGAAAATTTTTCCCTGAAGCAGATTAGTGCAAGTTCGATGAGATAGTGGAAATATGGTCTGCAGCATTTGGCTATACTGCTTATTTTGATTATTTCTTATTTGTGCAGCTTGGGACATTGTCTATACTTTTCCAGCAAACAAATGTAGTGTGGATGATGTTTGTCACTGCTGATGGGGTTCTGAATTGCATAGAGGACTTAACTGGAAAGGATGATGTCCAACAGGTTCATGAAACAGTTGTTAAGGAAAATGATATTTTGGGGAACCAAAAAGACATCTAGAGTATGGCAACTCTGAGGAAAAGAAAGACTCAAAAGCTCCAATCTCAAGGTTCTCTCTCTCTCTCTCTCTCTCTAGAAGACTGTAGATCCTTCTCAAACCTCCATAGAATTGATTCTTTTTGCCTTTTCCCTGACAATTATTTTTGCACTTCTATTTTTATTTTATGCTGACAAGATACATTGCTGCCATAAAGAACCCTGATATTATTGTAAAAATACACAGGCTATATTGACGAGATCTGGGACATGGTTTTGAAATTGTGGTTTCCAAGGGGGAAAATCTTCATTGCCCTTGCCTTTTTTATTCTGGTATTGATGGTATTTTTGAGCTTCATCATTTGGAATTGAAGTATAGTTCTTGGTAGATCACAACTTCTCAATTTCTTAGCAAATTCTTGAATCATGTATATTGTGTAGAACTTCACAATTCTACGGGTGCAAAAGATGCTCACTAGGTTTCTCTACGCTTTGCTCAGATGCTATATTTTGGCCTGGTTGCTACTGCAGCCCTTTGCTACTGCAGCCCTTGCTCCCATACAATTCTCTTGGCAGCAAGCTTTGACATTGTGTTAATCGTTTGTCAAGAAAACTATACCCAGTTCCAAATATTTATGTCACTTATGACAGGTTTTATCATGGTACACTTTTTCAAGTGAGACAAACCAAATGATCCCAAATGTCATGTTGGTCTTTTTCTGAAGTAATCCATTAGTCTTGTTGTCTGGAGTTCTTCTGAAGACTGCCCATCTGGAGCTAATCCTTGCATGCATACACTTTTAGTAGTTCATTCTTGTTGAGAATGTCCAACATTTCATAATAACATAATGAAAATTTGAAATATGCAAACTAAGTAATGATAATACATTGGTCTTTTATTTCTATTCTGACATGCATTCTATTCAGGTAAATATAGGCCTTTTAGGCACACCCAATTGCAAGTTATCCCTTATGAGGACCAAGGACATACTAAAATGATGATCGGTGAGTCAAACACCGACAAACATCCCTATGCTATCCATGTTAGTTTAGTGCTTAAAGCATCTACTGCTCTCATTGCTATGATGGAATATCATTTTGAATTCATCATATGATTCATTTCAAAAAGCTTTTTAGGGCCATTTTGTTAATGGCGTGCTTTAATATCCTAAATTTGTGAATACAGTATTGCCCATCCATACCTTCTCGCAGACAACAGTAATTATGCCTTCTATTTCTGGAGATAAGTCATTCAAGCGCACTGGTCAATGGAATACCTCTTAATATGTGTTTATGTCTACTCATGGTTTTCTGTTGACAACACATTAGGTAGCCGCACTTTAAGTCACTTTATGACATTAAATCACTACTTGTTAATGGATTACACAATTTATTTTGCAGGAAGAGCTCAGAAACGGATATGGTTGCTATTATTTGTTTCAGTCACAGCATTAGTGCTTATCCCTGCACCACTGATTGAGTTCAGATATTACACAATACCGTTCTTTTTCTTGACTCTTCACTCTCAGCTTAATGATAACCTTAGCTGGCTGACCATAGGATTTCAATATATATTTCTAAATACCTTCACAGTGGGAATTTTCTTGTTTTGACCATTCCAATGGAATCACGAGCCTGGACTCAGAGATTTTTATGGTAGCTTACCACAGTTTGCAGAAGATCTTTGACTGTTTTTATTCCAAAACATTTCCACGAAGTTCAGAGGTTAAATATCACTATCTGTTGGTCTGTGACCAAATGTAGATCCACAGGCATTATTACTTGTATGGCCTGGAAGTTTGTTTGGAATTACATTGGAGAAATGCCAAATTGATCCAGACAGGTGGAATCATTGGCATTTATAGGAGTCTGATCATGGGAAGAACTCCTCATGACTCAAGTCCTGGGCATGCACTCAGTTTATATGTGCTGTGTAGTAGCTCATCCTGCTCATGGTGTGTAGCAATTACTTGTATTTGCTTTGCCTAATTGTAGTTTATTATTCTGTTGGACACGTTTAGTTTAGGATCAGGATCGGAATCAACATTTTTTAAAATTATTTTTTTTTTGCAAAATTAATATTACTTATTTTATGTTGGGGAGCCACAAGAGTGTCAAACCAGATCCATATAGTGAGCCAGATACAAAACTATTCCAAAAGCTCAAGCTTATGGGATATGAGTATTTTTCACTATATTTATTGGACTCTGTCTATCCAATATTCGATGTGAAACTAATTCATCACACCTGACATTATAACAATCTCCCCGTTCATGTGTGATTTGACCACATCAATTTAACACTCTTAATCAAGAATTCTTTTTTACTCGACCACTTCCACCGTGTGACTCATGTCCTCGCATCGGCATTTGATGACCGCGCCCTTGCCGGCCTTGCGCTTACTCTCTCGCATCTCACGCCGGTCTCGCGCTAGTGCCCTAGCCTTTGGACCAGCGCTCACGCCCTTTCGTCGATTTTTGCCATGAGACTAACATGTGACTCAATTCAGTCGCATTATCGCGGTAATTTTGATCTTAAGTGTTTGCACAGTTTCGAACCTGAAGCTCTGATACCATTTGTTGGGGAGTCGCAAGAGTGTCAAACCATATCCATATAGTGAACCGGACACCAAACTATCCCAAAAGCTCAAGCTCATGGGATATGAGTTTTTTTCACTATATCTATTGGACTCTATCTATCCAATATCCGATGTGGAATTAATTCATCACACTTGACATTATAACAATTTTACACCGTTATTAAATTAAATTATTATAAAAAATTAAATAATTTTTCGAACTTTAAATTATTGTATAATTAATTTTGATAAAAAGGTATTCGTTTATAAATGTGGTTTACTAGTCTTGATATTGATCTTGATCCTGATTCCAAATCAAACGGTGTTTTGTATTTCATACACCTTCTATTACTTTTATTATTGTTGCTTCGTATTTTTCTGTAAACTTTCTGGCCTTGTGGTCTTGAATTTTGTTTTTTTGTTCCACATTTTCAATTGCCTTTATTGTCAAGCTTTATGTTGGCATGACAGCCCTTCTGATTCATTCTGTTATTGCTGCATTTTTTTTTTCTATATCTAATTTACTTGTGAAGAATTTGTATTGAAATTTCTTGCCGTCATCTCTCACACGGATAATAAAGCAGACAAAAATTGATAATTTCATGTTTCATTATTATTTGTCTGGATTTCGATAAAATTCATAGGAAACGAGATCATGGGGCCATCTTTGAATTCTTGGTAAGGGTTTTTTCAGCAATGAGTTTACTCGGTGCCTCTTTTTAAGACTTCAATTGGAGCTTTTGGCAGCTAGTTAGTCACTTATTAGATGAAGGTGCTATTCCTTTCAGTCTTACGTTTTGTTTTTTCATAATAGCGGCACATCCAAGAGCCATTTTAGAGATTTGACCTTTTTTTAAAAAATTTTTTGCTGGTGCATTCGAAGAAGGAAAGTGGTTATGCAGGACTTGTAAAATTTTTTGAAGTATGCAAGTTCCAACTTCTGTTCCACACCCTTAGTTCACAATTATGCATATTCAGGCTCAAGAATCCTTCGCCTAAGTCAGTGGTATCTCTTAGTGTAGTTGACAAACTTTTCTTATACTCAAAATTCATGCCAATAATATAAATCTGGGCCACGAGATATTTCACAATAGAACCCTTATACCTGTCTTGTTCAGGAGTAGCAATGAGGTTACTCGTGATCCACTTTCAGTTTCCTCCCCTTTGATTTTGAAATAGCTTTTTTTTTTTTGTTTTTTCTCCCAAATATATTTTCTTTTCTAGACTTTGGAAAGCAAGAAATATGCAGGAAAAAAAAATTAGATTTTTGAAAAAGATTACCTATTGTAATGCAAGGTTAACCTGATTAACAATAATCTGAAAATAGTTTAGTTCACATATGATATGGTCAGAAATGCTGCGACAGTTGTCAAGGAAAAGTTTGTTTATTTGGAGTTGATATTAGTGACTTATATTAGTAGCCAAGTGGGGCATGAACTCTCTCTTTAAGATCTTCTCATCAATAATTAATTAGTACAACACCAATGCTGCGGAAATCGCTCATTGCACCGTTTACATTGATTCAACATGGCATTGAATATTGCTGTCAAAGATGAAAAATGGACTCTCTTCTTCAAATGCCGCATTGGGATTGAGAAACCAAACCCTGTATGCCTGCCACTTTAAGAATTAGGAGGTACTTCTTCTATTTACAAGTGTTTTTAAAAGTGCTAATTAAGTGTACCCCCGAAATTTTTCTTAATTATGAAAATTCTCTCGAAATTTTTGTAATTACCTATACTTTTTTCCTTTTCAAAATATTTATCTATATTCCACTATTGTTATTTAATTAATTTTTTTTCAAAAATATCACTTTTACCCTCCGTAATTTTATAATTAAATTTCTAAAAAATTTATTTTCTCACCCTTCACTCTTCTTCCCAAAGCATTTACAAATAAACTCTTTGAATATTTTTATTTATAAAAAAGTCCAAATGTAAATATTTTTCAAAAAAATATTTATAAAGTAGTTGAAATATTTAAAATATTTTATTAATAAATTCTAATATTTGTATATTTACAAATAAGCCCCTTGCATTTTTTTTATTTATAAAAAAAATCCAAATGTTAATAACTTTTAAATAAAAATTTATAAAAAGGTCCTTAAATACTTTAAATATTTTACAAATAAACCCTATATAAGAAATTTAATTACAAATTTTACATTTGTGAATTTACAAATAAGTCTCTTCAATTTTTTTATTTATAAATAAGTTCAAAATTTATAAGTTTTAAAATAAAATTTTACAAAAAAGTGTTGAAGATATTAAAACTTAAAATTTTAAAATATAAGTTCAATATTTTGTATATTTACAAATAGATCTCTCAAATTTTTTTATTTATTAATAAGCCCAAATTTATCAATTTTTTAATAACTTTTCACAATATTGAAGTTTTAAAAATCAAAATTTTGAATTACAAATTTAGTATTTGTAAATTTACAAATAGACCCCTTGAATATTTTTATTTATAAATGAGTTTAAATTTTTTTTATCATGTTTTAAATAAAATTTTGCAAAAAAGGTTTCAAAACTTTAAATTTAAAATTACAAGTTTAATATTTATACATTAAAAAATAGAGCCCTTGAATATTTTTATTTATAAATAAATCTAAATTTTATTTATTTTAAAACTAAATTTTACGAATAAGTCATTGAAGGTTTGAAAATTTAAAATTTAAAATTATAAGTTTAATATTTATATATTTACAAATAGACTCCTTGAATATTTTTATTTATAGATAAGTCCATATTTTATTTATTTTAAAATTAAATTTTACGAATAAGTCATTGAAGATTTGAAAACTTAAAATTTAAAATTACAAGTGTAATATTTATATATTTACAAATAGATCCCTTGAATATTTTTATTTATAGATAAGTCCAAATTTTATTTATTTTAAAACTAAATTTTGCGAATAAGTCATTGAAAGTTTGAAACTTAAAATTTAAAATTACAAGTTTCATATCGTATATTTACAAATAGATTCCTTGAATATTGTTATTTATAAAGAAGCCTAATTTTTTTATCGTGTTTTAAATAAAATTTTACAAAAGGCTTTGAAACTTAAAATTTAAAATTACAAGTTTAATATTTGTAAATTAAAAAATACACCCCTTGAATATTTTTATTTATAAATAAGTCTAAATTTTATTTATTTAAAAATTAAATTTTATGAATAGACCCCTCGCTGGCCGTGCCCGCACCCTCGCCCACCTCAGGGTTTTTGTGGTTGGGGGGGGGGGGGGGGGATTTGCTTGCGGCGAGAGAGACCAACGCGGATCTGGTCGTCGGCGGTTCAAGCAAAGGCCGATCAACTCACAGGGTAGGGGGGGTGTGAATCTTCTCGTGGCGAGGGAGGAGGTGCTGATCCGCTCCAAGGGGAGCATCGGCGGGTGGCACTGGCAAAGCAACGGTGCGGGGGAGCGACGACGCGAGGGACCGGCAGAGCAGCGACGCGGGGTTGGGTAGCGCAGCAGCTAAAGAGGAGATAAGGTTTAACTGTAAATATCAGGGGGGTTTTGTAAATATAACTAATTTTAGGGTGTTATATGTAAATATCTGAAGTTATATATATAATAAATAATAAGTTTTTTAGGGATTTAATTGTAAAATTATTGAGGATAAGAGCAAAATTTTTGAAAAAAAATTTAATTAAATAATAATTAGTGGAGTGTAGGTAAATATTTTGAAAAGGAAAGAAGTATAGGTAATTACGAAAATTTCGGGGGATTTTTTATAATTTTAAAAAAATTTGGCAGTGCACGTAATTAATTTTTTAAAATGGGAATAAGTGATGGATCACTATTTTTATATAATCTCTACGTTTTATTGTCAAAGTCAACGTCACACCCCAATAAACTATCCCTAAACTAAACCCCTTCCAACGACTCTACATCTGAAGGCCGTCACCCTTGCCGTCCTTGGAAAAGAAGAAGCCATGTTCGTTCATTTGCCTTTGCTCGCCATCTTCCTACTTTCTCCACAGGGATTAGCTTTCAACGGTACCTTGCCGGGCTGCCCCGACAAATGCGGTGACCTCGCCGTTCCATACCCCTTCGGGCTCACAGATGGCTGCTACATGCCCGGCCTTGACATCACCTGCAACTACTCCTACAACCCTCCGAGGGCCTTTTTGCACACTGGCAACATCCAGGTCCGCAACATCTCTGAAGACGAAGTTATCATCTATGGCATCATCGCCCGTGATTGCTACAAGCCGCTTCACCTTGGCCCTGACTTGGAGAGCACATGGATCGACGTGAGCCGATACCCTTACACCTTCTCCTACACCCGCAACAAGTTCACGGCTCTTGGCTGTGACACCGTCGCTCTCAACTACCAGTCATCCTTCCTCGATTACTCGAGTGGGTGTGTGTCCTTCTGCAACGACGCATCAAACATCATCAATGGCACATGCTCCGGCATCGGCTGCTGCCAGACTTCAATACCCAAGGGCCTTAAACGGATTGATACCATTCTCAGGAGTTTGAAGAATCATACTGATACTTGGAGTTTCAGTCCTTGTAGCTTTGCATTCTTGGTGGATCAGGACAAGTTTTCGTTCGATGCCAGTGATCTCTTGACATTCCATAATCGTAGCACGACGCCGGCGGTTCTAGACTGGGCGATCGGGAATGATACATGTGAGGTTGCTGCCACCTCGCCAGGATATGTTTGTGGCGAGAATAGTTACTGCAGCAACTCCACCAATGGACCAGGTTATCGATGCAGCTGTAACAGTGGATATCAAGGGAACCCTTACCTGCCTCAAGGCTGCCAGGGTATGTGATTAGAGGCCAACTTCAAAATTCTTCTTGATAAATTACGAGCAAAAGAGCTTGAACCCACTCTCTCATTGACGGTCTTTTGTCATGGTTAATGATGGTTTGCCCTTGCAGATGTCAACGAGTGTGCTGATCCTGCCACCAACCCCTGTGCTGAGATATGTCAAAATACACCAGGAAGCTACATCTGCTCCTGCCCTCAGGGATATTATGGCGATGGCAAAAAGATGGGCAATGGCTGCATCAGAAAGACCAAGAAATTCCCACTACTACAAGTTGCTCTAGGTTTATTCCCTTCCTAGTCACTCTCCAATGGTGCTGTTTTAGAAATTGTAAATTTATATCAATTTTGAGTACCTCACAAGAAAAATTCCTGCAGGATGTGGTCTGGGCTTCTTGTTCCTGGTAGTAAGCGGTTCTTGGTTGTACTGGGGTCTAAAGAAGAGGAAAACAATCCAGCTCAAGGAGAAGTTCTTCAGACAGAATGGGGGGTTGATGCTGCAACAACAGCTTGCCTCACACGAAGGGGCAACTCAGTCTGCCAGGATCTATACTGCTGAAGAGCTAGAAAAAGCCACTGACAACTACAGTGAGAGCCGGGTCCTCGGGCGAGGAGGCTATGGTACTGTCTACAAAGGAATCCTACCCGACAACCGAATCGTCGCCATCAAAAAGTCTCGGGTCATGGACGAGAGCCAGATAGAGCAGTTCATAAATGAGGTGGTCATTCTCTCGCAAGTCATTCACAAAAATGTGGTGAGGATCTTAGGTTGTTGCCTTGAGACCCCGGTGCCATTGCTTGTATACGAGTATGTCCCATGTGGAACACTTCACCACCACATCCATGGTCAACCAGGTTCTCTTTCATGGGGCGCTCGCTTGAGGATCTCCACTGAAACTGCCAGCGCTCTGGCCTACCTTCACTCTGCAACGGCAAGGGCAATCTTTCATAGAGATGTGAAGGCTGCAAACATACTCCTTGATGACAACTACATGGCAAAAGTGTCAGATTTTGGAGCTTCAAGGTTGATTCCATTGGATCGAGTTCAAATCACTACCCTTGTCCAAGGCACATTGGGGTACTTGGACCCCGAATACTTCCAGACCGGACAGCTGACAGAGAAGAGCGATGTTTATAGTTTTGGAGTCGTACTTGCAGAACTCTTGACAGGTGAGAAGCCACTCTCACAAAGTAGACCACAGGAGGAGCAGAACTTGGCAATATTTTTCCTTTTGCGCATGAGGCAAAATCTTTTGTTTGAGATATTGGAACCTCGTGTTCGAAATGAGGGTAGCCAACAGCAGCTGCAGGCAGTTGCGATGGTGGCAGAGAGATGCCTAAGGCTGAAGGGGGAGGAGAGGCCGACAATGAAGGAAGTGGCGGCAGAACTTGAACGATGGAAGACAATTCATGGTAATCAGTACTCTTGGTCTCATGATGACCATGAAGAACATGAGAGCTTGGTTGTGGAATCGACCAGGTATTATACTGGGGCAAGGATTAGGGATGAAAGCTTGCTTGGGGGATCGGCAAGGTATCATACTGCAACTGTGTTGAGGGATGCAGGTTCAGAAGGAGGGTCGGAGAGGTATGATACTGCAACTTTAACAGGGGATGCAAGCTCGCAAGGGGGATCAACTAGGTATCTTACTGGCACTATGACTGGGGATGCAAATTTGGATGCCCATATCATGTTGGCATTGGCAATGCGGAGGTGATTACTTATCAGAGGGTTTTTACTGTTTTTGTTGCACTTGGGGGAGTTTCTGCAATTCACTTATTTTACTGAAAAGCATGTATAAGAGCTTCCTCGAGTTTCCTGTGTAAGCAGATCATATGGCTCAGTTTTCATGTGTAAGCGGATTTTGTCTCTTGTTTTGTTGTGTTTTCATGTGTAAGCGGATTATATTTGAAGAAGAAATTGCTTCTCATTGAACTAGTTTATCTGCCAGGATGTCTTAATCCAAATAATGTGAGCTAAACTTGCAGCCGATGATGATATCTCCTGCCAGCCATTTTCATCAGCTAAGTAAACGTGCACATAGTCTACGCCCTGGAATTATGCATCAAGCTTGTGCAGATTCCGTGCCGGAGAAACTGGGGTGTTGTCTTGAATCATGTAAGCTAAGAACTCATTTTCTTGAGTTCCAATTTATTCCTAGTCTTCAATATGACAGCTATTGTTGACATGGGTTGTGGTCCTGTGGGTATTTCTCCCTCGGTTGATGTCTTTCTTGTCAAGTTGGATCTAGTCGAGGAAGAAGTCAAAAATCGTCGAAGAATCACTGCTGGCTTCTGAGTTGATAATACACAAACATGAGCATAGAAAATTGCCGAAACGGTACTTTATCGCAAGAAACCAGCCTGATCCTTAGAAGTCAAAGTTCGCCGAACATGTCCGATGGTATCCTCAAAAAAACAAGATCTGCATGCCATCATATTCGCCGATTCCTTGTAGCAGCACGAAGAACCCTCAAAAGTCTTTAGCTCACGGGTCTACCTTGCTATAAAAAAAAATAAAAAGAAGTTGGACGCGGTTTCTCCTCCTTCACCTTGCACAAGTTGACAATAACAACAAGGTTGACAATAACAAGTCGGCAAGTCAACTTTCGAAAATTGTATGTATCTGACTAAGGTTTGGTTTCTGACCGTTGACTTGTAACTTCCCAACCGTCTTAAAACACAGAACTTAAAGCTCTTGATTAGCATAATAAGTAGTTCATGAGTAGTCGAGCAGAAGAAAGAATGCTACTGAATCTGTTCTTCCTTCTCCATGTCTTGTTTTTCAATACCGTATTTGTTAGTCATGTGAATTTATATATTATTTATTATTTTATTTTCTAAATAATTTTGATTGTATCATTCAAAATAGATAATTTAAAAATACAGTAAATAACTCAAATTTAACTGTTTGATTAAATATTTAAATAATAATATAAATGAAATTAAAATTTTATTAATGTACTCAATTGGATACTTAGCATTTGATTATGTCTTGAGATTGCTTGATCAAAGAAGAATAATTTTATGGACTTCAATCTTATTTTTTTAAAAAAATGGATTTAATTGATTTATTTGGACTAATTTTCAATTAGATTTTTAAAAAATAATTTGTCTTCAATTATAATTGTGAAACATTTGAGGGGTGTTTTTGCAAAATGACTACTTTCGATCAAAAAAAGCACTCGTGGACGGAGCTGAAACGAACCCCTTACGCATTCTCGTACACTAGCAACAAGGTCACGGCCTGATAAGTATCCTCTGTCTCGTACCCTAATTATTATTTAATTAAAATTTTTTCAAAAAATTCTGATTTTATCCTCTGTTATTTTTATAATTAAATCTTTAAAAACTGATTTTTTATATTTAACGCCCAAAATTCGATTTTTTTGTAAATAATACTATGAAATTACTCCGATTTACAGAAAAGTCCCCGAAATTCGACAGCAGCAAGAGTGGCGGCGAGCGGGCAACGATGCCGGAGCCGACGGCAGGAGCGTAGGCGAAGGCCGGCGCACCGGCACTCGAGCGCGGACGGCCGAGGCCGAGGCCGTTCGTGCCCGCGTGTCGGGGACGGAGGGCGAGGCCGGCATGCCGGCACGAGGGTGCAGACGGCCTCGGCACGTGGGACGGACGCCGAGGCTAGTGCACTTGCAGCAGGTGCGAACGGCCTCGGCCTCAACCTCGGCACACGGGGGCGGACGGAGGGCGAGGCCTTGGACGGGGACAGAGGCCTTGGACGAGGACGAAGGCCCCCGCGTGCCGGGGATGGAGGCCGAGGCCGGCGCGCCGGCACGTCCGCGTGCCAAGGCCGAGGCCAAGGTCGTCAGCGCCCGCTGCCGGCGCGTCGGCCTCGGCCTCCATCCCCGGCACGCGGGCGCATATAGCCTCGGCCTTGGCCGTTTGCGCTCGGCGCGCCAGTGCGCCGACCTCCGCCTTCGCTCCCGCCGCCGGCTCCGGCATCGCCGCTCGCTCGCCGCCACTCTCGTCGCCGTCGAATTTCGGGGACTTTTCTGTAAATCGGAATAATTTCGGGGTGTTATTTGAAAAAAACCGAATTTTAGAACGTTAAATATAAAAAATAAGTATTTAGGAGTTTAATTGTAAAAATAACCGAGAGTAAAATCGAAATTTTTAAATAACAATGGTGTGGGTAAATATTTTCGAAAATGAGAGATGTGGATAATTTCGGAAATTACAAGATTGTAAATAATTAAGACTAATTACAGAGAGTTATAGGTAATTATCCCTAAAAAAACCCTAATAATTGTGATTTGTAATTGTGTTATCAGAGAGCGAGCGTGGTGCGATTATAAAAGCGGGAGATTTGAACTATTAAACTATTTTTATAAATTAATACTTTTTTACTAAAATTTATTCTATAATAATTTAAACTTTTAAAAAATAATTTTTTACAATAATTTAATTTAATAACAATATAAAATAATTAATATTGATTTTTTTAAAAAAAATTAGGAACAATTCTGACTTTGACCTGTTACCAGCCCAGACCTGAATTCCATAACTTCTTTCTCAGAATTTTGTTGTGGGCTGGAATTGGTTGGCCCAGCTCTGGGACGTTCTGTGTCTGCACAGCTCATTAATAGCTATGGACTAGTCCCACATTGATTGATTAAGGTCCCGAGCTCAATTAAAGGTAACTCTTTGAACCCGTGGGGAACGGCGTCAGGGAATGCTCAATTTGTTCGTGCGGGTGCGCGTCCCATAACGCAAAGGAGACAACCCTAAAAATCATGGTTTACAGTTTCGAGATCGACCCAAACCGATATGTTTCAGTTTCGACCGAAATTTTTTTTAAAATTATTAATTGGGCATTGACCAGAGTTTGACTATATTTTGACTGTTTTTTGATTTCAAATTAAAAATATAATAAAATATTAGAAAAAAATTGAAAAATTTTGAAAAATTTTGAATGAATTTATACTTAATTTTACAATAATTTCAAAAATTATTTAAACTAATTAAAATTAATTTTGATAGTTAGTCACTGATATTGTCTGTTTTTAATATATATTAGTGTATTAAAAAAATATATAAGAAATTATATGAATATGATTAAAATTTAAAAATTAACATAAGCAAATTTAACTTTTCATTAAAATGTATTTCACACGTACATAATTTATAAATTCTAAGATAATACAACTAATCATCATAATCATCATCGGTTGAGTTTGGAACATATGGGTGTGGAATTACAAATTTAGTACCTGGATGATCCGGACGAGCATTTATGGGCATATGAATCAAAACAATTAGCTTTGCGCGATCTCATGGCAGCGGTTCTGAAGTATAACCATATATCGAAGGTCTAAAATAAAAATTATATTTTGACTAAAATTTAATTTAATTTTAATTATTTTTTAACTTCAAATTAAAAAATTATAATATATTTAAATTTTTTTAAAAAATAATGAATAATTACGTGAATAATATTATGTACGTAAATAATATTTGACAGAAACCGATAAGGACGTCAAAATTAAATTGGTGACAACACTGGTCCTTACGGGAGTACGAGTCAGATTAACGAGGGCACGAGATAGGCGAGATAACGGCGGTAGACTACTAAGAGCGCAGGGTTTTTAGGTTCGAACACGAATCCGGCCGCCTGCTCGCGCGGAGCTCCCGCCCCCCAACCCGCACGAGCTCGGCGAGCTCCCGCCCGCCCGCTCGCCCGGAGTTCCCGCCCGCCCGAGCCCGGCAAGCTCCCGCCCGCTCGCGCTCGAGCCCGGCGAACTCCCACCCGCCCGCCCGGGCGAGCTCCCCGCCCGCCTGCCCGCGCGCGAGCTCGGCGAGCTCCCACCCGTGCGCGCGATCCCGGCGAGCTCACGCCCCCGCGCGCGAGCCCGGCGAGCTCCCGCCTCCCTGCTCTCGAGCCCAGCGAGCTCCCACCCCCGTGTGCGATCCCGGCGAGCTCCCGCCCGCCCGCGTGCGAGCCCGGCGAGCTTCCGCCCGCCCGAGCGCGCGCCCGGCGAGCTCCCGCCCGCGCGCTCGAGCCCGGTGAGCTCCCGCTCCAGCGTGCGTTCGTTGGCGAAGATAAACAGTAATGAACAGTAATACCTAACCGATACGAAATCGCAAGTTTCGTTGCGGTTCCCGCCGAAACAGCAAACCTTGAGCGATCGGTTTACGACCTCGGGACTTGGGAGTGTTATCGACGGCTGAGATTCCATCCGTATCGACGCTGCCTAGGATCGCGCTCATCCTGTTCCACCGGGCTGAATTAGCTTCAATGTTATCTGACAGTTTTATTTAAACTGTTAGATTGAAGCCGCTTCAACCGGACAACGGGCCGCCACCTGCTCTCCGGATACCCCGTCCTTACGCTGGTGCTCTACCTCCCGCTCGAGTCCTTGTCCTCTGACGCCGCCGTCGGCCAAGTCCCTGCGGCCGGACGCTTAGTCGGAGAACACCGAGGCTCTGATCTTCCTTTTGCTTGCTCTTTCGGATTTCTAGTGTGCTTGGACGGCAGTCCGCCGGGGTACAATCTTCTCCGAGGGTTTCGATCCGGATCAGATAGCTGGCTCGCTCACCTTGAGGCACCCATTTACTGTCTTTTTCTTTGTGCATTTTAATCGCTTCTCAGTTGTTATTTGAAGCAATCTGTTGTGCAGCACAAACACTCCTTTCTCTTTTCGCATCAATTTTCTTCTTTTCTTGATGTTACATATGACAGAAATTTCTGTTTTTGTGTCGTAAATTTAGAAAATTTTGCTGTTTTATAGTTGTATTTTATTGCAGGCATATTCTTCTTTTCTTGATGTTACAGATTGACAGAAATTTCTGATTTTGTGCCTTAAATTTAGACAATTTTGTTGTTCTATAGTTGCATTTTATTACAGACATAATACTGATCTCAATTGTTTGTGTGAGGCTTTAGGGTGGAGATTGGTGCAACACTGTTGAGTCATGTTCAAAACGTTCTCGAACTTCATTGGGTTTCTCACACTACTTTAAACGCCGAGTTCCCTTCTATGACATTTTAAGCAATTTCCCATCACTAAATCCTGGTATGAAATTGTTGCAACCCATATTTGTCCAGTATTTGTTTTGTACTATCAATTGTTTCTTCATTTTCAGATTTTTTACAACTGGAATAAAGTCAAGATACGGTATTGTGATGGTGCATCTATGTCAGGTGATGTAGATAACGCAGTCCAGGTACCTACACGAATCTCTTCTTTTCAGCTTGTCTATGTATGGTAAAAAGAGCAAGACCACACTCTTTTTCTGAGGCAAGCGTATCTGGGAAGCACTTATGGATGAGCTCTTGTCCGAAGGTCTTGCAAATGCTAAATAGGTAATTGATTTTTGCATATCGTGCTCTTCAATTTTTTTTTCTTTTTCCATTAAGATTCTGAGCATCTGGTGTTGAAGATTGTCATAGTCAAGTAGGTTCTCTTAAAAATATATCACTATACCAATCGAGGCATGTACCTAAAGCACAACACCGTTATTTCGTCTCTTTGCAGGCACTGCTTACTAGATGTTCTGCTGGGGGATTATCAACTTTCATCCATTGCGATAATTTCCGTGCGCTTTTGCCTCAGCAAACCACCGTTAAATGTCTTTCAGATGATGGATTTTACCTTGATGCGTACGTCTTGGCGCCTCCCTCTTTTCTTTTTTAATGAAAGGTGGTTATGTATCATTACATTGGTAGTTGAAAGTTGGAAGATGGCCTCTCTTGGCTTAGTATCATACTTTACTAGCCGGTAGAACCAATTTCTAATCAATTGCAAACTATGCACATGCACATAATAGAGCATCCTACCTGCTTGTGTTCTTTGTCTTATCTACCCTCAATGATCAACTTTTATTATTTATTGTTGGACTTGTTTAATACGTATTGTTTACTTAAAAATTTCTCAGTTAAAGCCCACTCGGCATGTTGAATAAATGGTTTTTTAATATCTCAAAAGTGTTTGACTTGCAGAAACATTTTGAAACTATTTCAACGACAATTTTATTGAAGATGTGATGTCTATATGGGCCAGTATATAGTTGTCTAGCACTTAATGGTTATCCTACCTTCCTTCTCTATCATACACCTGCTTCACCTACCCAAAACTCTCTATCCCATCATCTCCAACTCCTACATAGTCACATTCCTTCTTGGGTAAAGAATGAACTAAGTAGGTCTAATTATCTATAAGCACAAGGAATAAGCATTACTGGGCTAACATTGGAGACCAAGGTGATGCACATTGCATAGTTTGGGGAAAAAGTATTGAGATATCTAGATTGCAAGCCATGGTAACAGCTTGAAAAACACGGGTAAGAATTAGCGGGCAGTTAGGAAGGATGGTAAAAAAAGATAGGGATTGATCTTAGCTGTTAATTATGTGGTAATCAACTTGGAATGCTGCCTCATTTTTTGTAGGACCTTTCTTTCTTTTGAAAAACTCTACTGTTCTCACCACATTACAGATTTGAACTGGCAACCTCTATATGAGAGGTGTCCTTTAGTATAAGGAGGCATGGGAGCATATTCCAATCTTGTTTTTGATGGCATACTTAATGTTGTTTGCTGCCACTGATATTGTGGAAACCAAGCTGCTATTTTATACCTTATTGCTGGTTAAGGAAAGGAAATAGAGCATTTTTAAACTAGGTCATTATCTTACAACTACCGCCTAAATTGCTTCTATTAGAAGGGGAAAAAACTATCATCTAAATTGCTGCTCACTATATGCTTATTGTGCATCATGAATTAATCTGTTTCTTCTCTCCTGCAGAAAGGATGTTTCTGGGAAAAGGACAATCTAATCTTTCTATATGATGTCGTCCATCTTCAGGTTTGACAGTTGTATTCATTTACCACTTAACATTATCATTTCCTATCTTGCAAGCAATATGTCACCATTCGTGTTAGTTTTTAAAACAAATGCCTTGGTAGAGATATGGCTCCTTTTTCTGTTGTTCTATTTCCCTTGATTAGCAAAGGGTCTAATCTGGTGAGAAAAGAACAGTTGGTAAGAATCTTCATTCATTTCCTTATCAACTATATGCTGGAACTCAATAAAATTGCAATCTAATTGTAGTTTGGTTCCCATTATTGTCCATGAAAAATTAGCTTGCCTTCTTCTAAGTTCTATTTAACATGTTCTTTGTTAGACTGGAAAATCATGAGCAACTTTCAATGAGGTGATCTTTTTAACCCATCTCTTTTTTATCTCATAACTCATAATTATAGTAGTTATCATCCCAAGCTCATATAATTTGTTTGGAGTACATTTGTGAGGTTTGCATGACGTTCAACTTCTACTCTGTGAGATGTCACTTTCTATGATGTTCCAATTTGCTACTCTACTTTGAAAGTTGTGTAGTTACATATTGTTTCTGGTATGATTTTCGATATTTCAGGATGTTGCTAAAAACTTGCGGAAAGAATGCACCTCAAAGTTGGAACCATCTCAGGTTAGTCTGTGTCTGTGTAATATCACCTTCTATGAAAAACGATTTCTGCAGGTTGGCTAGTGAGGACAGCTACTGAGGGTAGCGATATGTATTGTGATAACTAGTGTCCCATAGAGCTTGAAAATATTGTAAGGGACACTCTTTAGAGATTAATGATAGTTTGAATTACCAGAAAAAGAAAATATTCTTCTGTGAAGAACTGCAGCCTACGGCAACCCAAAAGAATTAAACCCAGTTTCCTTTTCTTATGAAGAAGGTGCTTGCCACAGGGCTAGCCAGTTTGGAGGCTACTTAATATCTACCCTCAAAATGTTGTCATTTTTTTTCTGGTGTCTGAAAATTTTTCTGACGAGCATTAGATATGGCAAGCTCTCTATCACAAACTGCATACTTTTAACTTGTTTTTATCCTTGTGTCACAGTGTTTTTTTCTACAAGAGTTTATCAAATACATAAGCACCCCCCTTTTTATGGTTAACCCAGCTTATGATGTTTGGCAGGTAATGATTATACATGTCCACTCTTTTGTTTGTCATCATCGTGTTGCTTTTAAGTGTCAGAACCAACATTATACTGTTTAGAATTCTTCCAGCTACAATACGTTTTGGCCCCAGATGCATCTGATCCTGAAGGATACTGGTCTAGATGCAGGCTCAGTATACACAATTGTGATTCCAATCAGGTTCAAACACTCCAAGGTTTTTATTCACACATCCCTCCCTACTCTTTCTTGTTTTCAATAACTTTAGAAAAATAAGATTGGCTTTAGGACAGGCTGTTATTTGCTCTTGACGTTATTGCAGGTTTCAGGAAACTTATCGTCAATGCCTCGAGTCAATTTCTACAAAACAAGAATCATGAGGGTTGTTTATAAATTCCTGCTTTGTACACTGTCAGACAATGAGTAATATCACATGGCATTCCCAATAGTCCCCCAGAATTAACAACAGGTTAAATATAATCTGATTCCTGTGTCTTTTAATCTAGAGAGTCAGAACCTGGTTGCATAATATTGGTGAGGATACTGTTGTTAAGTTACAGTCTGCAATTTGAAGAGTACGGAAATTTTTTTCTTTTCAGAATTAAAATCTTATTACAAAGAAGTTGCTAGAAATCTTTAGGAATTTTTTTATTATTATAAAAACTTTACCTTTTGCTGCGTTAGATTGAAAATTGTCTATACTTTCATGTGGTGCTGTGAGATGTTCTTTTAAATATACATGGCGAGTATATGGATGGATCTTAACCTCCAGTACACAATTTGTTGAGCATACAATTGCAGAGTCTGTTGGAGACTAGTATTTTGACAGAAAACCAGGAAAGGAAATTGACTGTGCATATCCATGCAACCCTACCTGTTACAACTTGGATCTACCTCAACCTTGGCCTGGAGTGAAATAGTTCTTCTGCGCCATCTTCCCTGTGATTGCTTTGGGCTACCTCCTCACAAGAGACGGCAATGACATCTACTCAATGACACACTGGACACATTATTGAATGTTGGAATGGGGCATATTATGAGGAGATATGCCTCGTTGAATT
This sequence comes from Trichopus zeylanicus subsp. travancoricus, assembly GCA_005019695.1. Classification (NCBI taxonomy): domain Eukaryota; kingdom Viridiplantae; phylum Streptophyta; class Magnoliopsida; order Dioscoreales; family Dioscoreaceae; genus Trichopus; species Trichopus zeylanicus. Next base: position 123,593 of record RXID01014964.1, read on the forward strand.
TAAACATCCTGCTTCATTTTTTACTGTTTATATTCAAATGAAGCTGCTCATGAATTTAATGGCAAGTATACACCTTGTTTTTGCGTTAATGACCTCCAAATTCGAATGCTATCAGCCTCTCAAATTGTTTGAACTGGAGAGTACTGCCAGTTTAATTATAGTATCCCAGCTCTTACCCTCTTAGTGATTCTGATCATCAGAAATACAAGAAGAGCCAACAGTGGAGGTAATAGAAAGATTTCATGCCTTGGCATCTGGGAATGACCCAATTATTAGCAGGAAAATCATGAGCAGGTCATACAGAATTTCTAGGCCATTAGCCAAGCTATGTCAGTTTAAATTGCAGACAATGGCTCTCAAGTTGAAAAACTATGTATCTCTCTATCTTCTAGCTCCCCTGCTTCAAGTTATAGTCTATGGGAAGACAAGTATTATTATGTCCTAAAAGATCAGCTTAAGGCAGACCCACCAGATACCCTCTGCTTCATAAAAAGCTTCTATATTCTCCAAAGTGGTTATGTGCATGCCCTCCAAGAAGGGGAATGCATAATTAGGCAAGTAAATCGCTGAGAGCAGTGCTGTAATGAAGGGGACAGATTAATTAGCATTAGAGCCTAAGTGGGGTTGTATGGGTAGGATGATTACTATCTGCAGACACGAGCGATGATGACGGGTTGATATGGGGGCAGAATCATGAAGGAATGGGAGTTATAATAATGTCATGAAAGTGGAGAATGAAATTTGGTCTCTGTATTTTGCCCTCCAAAGTTGCCAGCAAAGCCTCAGGCTTTTTCTTTATTCCTTGTACCGATGATGAAAACCATGCACACGATGATGCATTCTCAAAAGAACTGTTCTTCCTCTGCCTACCGTTCATCTTCATTCTCCTTTTCTCGTTCGTTTCAATTACTCACCCATGCTTTTCCTGACATTAAACAGTTCTCCGTTCTTCACCAGCTCACGTGCTGGTGCATGATCTGCAGGTGCAGGAAAGCTTTGAACGTGTGAGTAAACCCTGTTCAGCATTCTTTTCTTGTCGCTGGTTGGAGAGTACGAGGCAAGAGAGATTGAAGCTTTGAGATTGAGAGATGCCTCTCGAATCCCGTGTTTTCTTCGTTAGTCTTAAATAACAAGTATCATGTGGCGAAACTGGACAAATGATGTCTTTAAAGATGCTCGCCTTTCTCGATATCTGGAGACGATTTCATTGTAGAGTCAGTCACAGGCGTCCTTGAAACGGAGACGACTTCCATCAGAGGTGTTTCATTTGCTCAGACATGATTTGCCCGCGCGCATAAGCTTAATTATGCAACTACGCCTTTTTCCAATTCTTCAACTGGGTTCATTCACCTTCTCAAGATAATAACTATGATTAATATTTAATCCTTTCTGGTTCATGAGATTCGTGCTCAAGAACCCCAACGCCGTGATCAGATGGCTGTCATTGACTGTGCCCGGGGAGAGGAACGGATCTTTCGAGCTACATAACCCACCCCTTCCCGGTTTTCCCTTCGTCATTTGGCACCGCTCCGTCCTCCATAATCGATCATCCTTCTTCTTCAGCTCTTTCTTTCCTTCCATTCGTTCCCGGATATAACCTTTTCTAGTTGTTGTTTTACTTCTCCTGGTTTTATAATCGTCTTCTTCGTTCTTGTACTATTCCAATTTGGACAAGGTTTCGATCTCTTCCGACATGCCAGCTTTTCATCTCCTTGTGCTCGACAAGCACTCGGATCCGATGCCGCTCCAAAGAGCAGCATGCTCCTTGAAGAAGCCTATCTCAAACGTCAAGAACCAGGACCAAACGGTGCCCGCCGATCGCATGATTCGAGAAGACGAGGACCACGGTCTAGCGCCTTCCTCTTCTTGCTCCTCTTGTTCTTCTCAAGATCACGAACCCAAGGAAGAAGACATAGTGGAAGTTGAACAGGTAGGCAAACAAGAAGCAGAAGATGATATCAATGATGGAGACAGCGATGATGGCTACCAAACTCCAACATCACCGAGCCACAGAATACCATCAGTTCTCAAGTGCCCAACAGCTCCGATGAAGCGCAAGTGCGGTCCTCGTGCGCGAAGAAGAAAGCCTTACAAGGCTCGCCGCCGCCTTTGCGTCGACGATGCAACCATCGAGCTTCTCGTTTCTACACAAGTTGGTGTTATCAACCCAAAACTTGGGAAGAAGGTAGAATGAGGCATCTCCCTTACGAACTAATGTTGCTGTGTGTTATCAACGGCAGCAGTGGTTATCTGCGTTTTGTGGATTTTCTTTCGCTTTTTTTTTTTTTTCCTTGTCTCTGTCTATTTTCTTGCAATGTGAATATCAAGGAGACTTCATGGAGGATCTTAAACTTTGTTCATATGATTATCTTTCGATGTTGGTATTCGTTGTTTGTTTTCTTTGCTTGGCCTGAGGCAGAAGATGCAGGAGCAGGAACCATATCTGGTTCTCAAAGATAATAACAGAGCTAGAGAGGTACAAAGAGATAAAAGTAGGAAGTCCATGGAAAGGTGCTTGGCATCTACTTCTTTAATGCACACGAGCTTTTTGCTCTGTCACGACTCACGAGCGCTGCGTCGTTTATAAGGATAAAAAAAGCGGCCCTCGGACGATCCGATAACCCCTACAAAACGGGTATCGGTTGTTGCTAATCCGATCCAAATCGGCGATCTGACCGATCCATGCTATATAAAGTTATTTTAAATTTTTTTAAAATACTAACTAATTAATATACGAATTTTGTTTTTCTAGTAATTAAATACAATACTCTTATGAAGTTTTATTTTATTGGATCGAGACAAACATTAGTTAATAAAATTTTTACAATTAAAATATGTTTAAATCATAATAATACTAATAACTTCACATATAATAATAATAATAATAATAATAATAATAATAATATAATTTTAAAAAATGTTTATGAAAAAAAATAATAAACAATAATTTACATAAAAAATTTTTATTTATGAAAATATCTAAATATGTAATATTTTACATAAAAATTTAAAAAACATTTTATGTAAATAAATTATACTTTCAAAATATATTTTTATTTAATTAAATAATAGAGGTGAATTGCTTTCAACCATTTATAAAAATTAATCAAAAATATAAATAAATAATTTTTTTAGACTCGTATTAATTTTTATATAATCAAATAATTTCTGACTTAGGCATGGACAAGATTGTTGTCAGTAGAATCAACCTCAAACTAGCTCGATTCTGAGGCAAGCCTACACCAACAGCATCGATACAAATATAATTATTAGGGTTCGTATTGTTGTAAATATTTTATTTATATCAATTTATGTAGTTATTTAATATTGTGATTTTGTCTGCCAAATGTTCGAAAAATTTAGAACCAATCGATCAATTTATGTTTTAGTATTCGCGGTCAGAAAATTTTCTTGCTTTTTTCCATAAATTTCCTGATTTTTTTTTTCTCTTGCTAATTTTTTATTGCTTAGATTTGCCAATTCCTTTTCAGATTAAAAGGATCCAATCCGAAACCTATCACAAGGCACTGGACGGTAGATCGAACGGTCGCCTTTTCCTGTAGGATACGGCTTCCTCCTCCCGACTCCACGCGCCCTTTCGGACGCTCTCCTCCATTTTGAATTCCGCAGACGGATCGCCGCCGCGATGGCGTCAAGATCGACGAACGCCGCCGCAGTCCACTTTCCCGTCGACGACCCGGACCTCGACGATGCTGAGCTATGGGCCGTCATCGACTCCGCTGCCGCCTCCCTCGCCTCCCGTCCCCGCAAACCACTGCTTGCTCTGAGCAACGCCTCCTCGCCGGCCCCCATCATCTCTCCTGCTCCCCAGAAGCCCTTCCGAAGCCCTAGGCCCCAAATTACTTCTGTGGAGGACGGGGAGGTCGTTCAGGAGGAGGGATGGGTGGCATGCCAGCGGCCGGAGAAGATGGCTAGGGTTATGGATCGTGGGATGAGTACCCCCGATCACCGGATGGTGGTCGTGAGGCAGCAACAGAGGACTCCGGTTGTAGCTTCTCCAGCGTGCTCCTCGCCGGAGATTCAGAGATTTCTTGTGAACGAAGTCAGCCCCGTGGTGGAGAGCCCATCTTCGGATCGTTGGCAGCGTGCGGAAAAAGAGAACAACCCGTTTCACTGCTTATCCGGGCGATTTCCTTCGGTTTCTATGTTCAAGGAGTACCAGAATGCAGCCATGGCGGTAATTTTTGCTCTTGATTTCTCGTATTTGATACTGCTAACTGCTTTGGCTGAGAATTTGAATCAAAATGACATGTTTCTTTTCTAGTGTACATATATCCTTGAAAAACTTGTGCTTCACTTACGTTACGGTCCGTACATGTTGGTGGAAGATTGCAATATAATGTTTCTTCTAGATAAGCTAATCACAGTATTGGTCCAAACAGATACACACACAGATCATCTAAAGTTCAAAATTCTAATAAATTCAAAGTGCTCTCGACCATTGAAATATTTGGAAGAAGAATTTGGATTCTTGAGTATATTTTACAATATTTTCAAGTAATCGAAAATTGTCAAGTTTCTAATGTTTAGAGATGAAAACCCACGCTGTGGGGCACCAAAAATGAAAATTTACAATTGATCAGAGGTGTTTACTGATAAGAAGTTCTTAGTGATGTGCTGAAGCAAAACCTAAGAAATAGATCATAAGATTCATAACAGATAATTTCATCAACTTTTGTGTTTATAATGAAAATGTAACACGGTGTTTCTGAACTTTCTGCTGAGATGCTGCATTTTCTCTATATGAGCTGATCTCAACTCATATCTATCGTCAACATGCAGATTCTGGAGAAATCTGATTACACCATGATATCTGGAAACCCATTTATCAAAAAATCAGGTGATCTTCTGGAGTTTGTTTATGCATTACGCGTCCTTGTAGTAGAATTGTGACAATTGTTTGATCAGTGTGCTTCTGTTTTCAGGTTGGAGGAAGATTTCATTTTTCTTCAATATATCATTTGAAATCAAAGATAAATCCATTGAATTTGATGAGAATCAGAATGTTCAGCGAGCTGAATTTGTTGTTCGAGCTTATATGCAGTATGCTTCCCTACTGATTTCTGCTAATATTTTTGTTCAACTATTTTATTTGGCTATTTTTCTTTGTTATTGAACTTTCCAGTTAATCATCTTTCTAGAGGTGGAAGGTTCTCAGATGGATGGGGTTCTTGTGAACGGCGTGAGAAAAAGTTTATGAAGCCAAACCATGACATCCCTAGCACTGCTGAAACTAGGGCTAAAAACAAAGCATGCCAGGTAAGCTTGTTCCCTTTCCTTCTTCCAAGTTATTTCTTTCACTTCTCAATTTGAAGTGTGCTAATAAAATTAACATTTGATTGCTGTCATATTTCTAGTTTTCATTCTGTGGCATAAGACATTTCTTTTGCCCAGCCCCTGCAAAATTAAGTACGATACTACTTGGAGTTAATGAATTGTGATTTTCAATGTTCTCTTACTGCATTCTCTGCATTTTCATCCTGCTTAGGATCTTCTTGGGATTGGAGAATATCGACCTGGTGCTGTCAAATAGTTTCTGGTAATTGGGACTTGCAATATTCACTGGGGTTTGTAAGACTTATAAGGATGCCACTATATCCTTCATCGCCCAAGATACATCATTCAATCTCATGTCATGCGAAGAAGCTGGATCATTATGTAGAGATAGAAAGGAAACTGAACCATGAATAAAGATGAGATTTGATTTCCCTACAGCCAATTGTGAATGGGTTCTCGGATACTGCCTAATGGTAGTTTCTGCATGAATGCTATATGGAAATTCATCTGCTTCTATGACATTGTTCTAGATGCTCTTCTTGCTGGCACTTGATGATGCATTTGCTCACAATCATGTAAATTGTTTGTTGTAAGCCCATCTGTCATGGATTGTGGTAGTTCCTGGCATTATATTCATTCTTCATACAGCAATCCTATCCATTTTGGCGGTGATGGATTAAGCTCTAGTTCTATACACATTAAAGTGTTGCATAAAAAAAAAGTTGGCTAGGGACAACTATAAAAAGACGTTTCAGTCTCAAGCCCGAGGGCCTATGGCATTGATGCGCCAAGAGAAAAGCAAAAGCTCCCTCAATTCCTTTATTGGATTCCTCGTTTATGTATATGTTTGTAGTGCTGGAAAATCTCATGCCCAGCAGCAATGATAGCTGAATGGTTTCTGTTATTGCTGCCTCGGTGGTGTCCATCCCCCATTCAAGTAGCATGTCAGGTAATAGCAGTGGCCTCTCTCCAGCTTCGCCCGAGTCAGTGGTCATGTGCTACCCATGTCCCAACTGTAATAGTTTAAAGTAGTTCATAAGGAAAAAACAAACATCATTATTTGCGACGAAGGGATGGATCTGATTCCTGAGACAGCATAAGGTGATGCTTCCTTCTCCGTTGTCCAGGCTTCATGTCTTTTGACAGGCTCTTCCTCAAGCTTAGCCCAGGCCCCAGGCCCTGGATTCTCATAAGCCAGGAGATGGGTTGGATGCTTTTAGGTCAATATATTCGCAGCATGGCAGGAGCAAAAAGTCCAAAAGGTGCAACAGCTATCATCACCTCCACAGTGACCATGTGATGTCTGTTTCAAATCTTATATTTCCATTCCCGTTAAATGGAAAGAATAACCAATTTTGAAATAGCTTTAGTTTCAGTTTACTGTCATTTAATGAACTTTCCTTTTGTGTGGAAGCCCATTTTCCATTCCACCATTACTGTGTTGCTGCTTCTGTCGCCTATTCTTTCTTTTCTATCAACAGTTTGGTGGCCTCCCAGATTGTCTATATATTGGACGAGCAAAACACTGATGGACCACCTCCCTTTTTCTTTCTTCTTTAGAATTTCATGTCCTTGAAGTTGTGCATCCTGTTCTTCTATTCAATGAACTGGATTCTGCTTTGAAGATGTTGTCTTTGATGCTCGGACAAGGGACTTTCTGAGTGGTGTCTTGTTTTGCTAGAGTGATTTCACCCATATCCAACTACAGTGACACAGATGGCTATGCAGGTGAGTTTCATCTCCTTACCTTTTTCATCTCTTTACTATTGTCATTCTCTTATCACGATCAGAAGAGAATCTTTAACTATTTCCACTGTGTGCTCTCATAGACTCTACTGTGCTCATTTACTCTTCTTTCCCCTTTGGATTTTGCAACTCCCGTGAAACTTATCTCTGGATCAATGGTAGGAAGGTGGGTGGCCTCTTGGACTGCAGCCAATCAATGTGAGAATTGGGCTGGTTCGGAATCTCGATCTCTCTGGTTCCCTTTCCTTCAGCACCATTCTCACTGGTTCCCCCAGTTCATCATCTGTCACTTCGTCGAATTTCGATACGGAGGTCAGGAAAATTATACTTACACAACAGAGTTATTCATTTTTCTTCTCCCAGTTTCTTTTTCTCATGTCTTCTACCTTTATTACTAGAATAAGTTCTTTTTTGACTGCTTCTCTCCTGATAAAGAAGGATCTGAAACGTCTTGTAAATGCAAGCTTGCAAATGGATATACCCTGCTTATGATGTGATTTTCATGTGGTGACATTCTTTGCTGATCCATTGCAAACCACCAAGTACATCTTATGTTTTTCAAGGACTTCCTGCAACACATCATTGAACTTGGGATTCCCTTTTTGGTTTCTCTAAAATAGGAATCACTTCATCACATGTTATTACGGTCCCCTTTCCTCTATTATTTGCAGCAGCTGCCACAACATTTTCATCAGGGTCGCCCAAAGTACATATCAGATTGATTCAATGGCGAATGTTGATAGTTTTAGCTTTGTCAGTTAATTGCCTTTTTAGGTTATGTAAAATTGTTGTTATAGTTTTTTATATTTCCACACCTGTGTTACAGTCGACAGGATCATTCTTCCATGATAGGAGCATCACACTTGGTAGCCTTCTTGGTGTTACTGGCATTGCTGAACTTTCTGCAAGATCCTTCAGTAGCAACAAACCGGACTCCTTGAAAGGCAACAAGAAGAGCAGCCAGAAGTCCAGAACTTGTTTCTTCCTGTGCTCAAAAGCCAAGTTTAACTGTCAGAGAGTTAACACTGTTCCGTCTTTGGGCCATTTTCTTGAGGCAGAGAGACGGGCCAGCAATGTTCAAAGGAGTCGTACTCCGATCACATATGAACTCCAAGGATTACCCGAAAGCTGCTCTACTCCAGAGCACAATACTCTCTTCTCCAATGGTCTCATTGCTCCTCCAGCTGATAGAAATGAATCCTTAATCTTGGCTGGAGCTGTGAAGAAACTGAGCACATGCTGGCTCTGGTGATGGGGATAGTCCTGCTCCATTGTAAATTGTTGTTTTGAATCTTTCGAACATATGTAGCCATTGATAGAGACATATAATAGCGTTTGTTTATTCAATTTTGTAGAAATGGGAATCGTGCATTTAAAGTTGCTATTGTTTAGATTGAAATGTCCAATGCCATCTCCACCGACAATGGAGGCATTGGTGTAATTGTATTTAATGGCTTGGACCTTGAGAATAATAGACTTACCTAAAAGTTTGGTTGCACAGCATGGGAGTTCTGACTTCATTAATCTTATTTATGTTAGAAATCCAAGGATCATATGTTCTACAAGACATTAGGTGCACCTTTCTCAAGTTCAATTGCTGCGCAGATTCTTTTTTCGCTTGCTAATTAAACTCTATTCTGCGTTTGTGCGGAAAATCTGGCAATGCCTCTCTGTTGGGCTTGTTTTCAACTTGCTTCGATGATGTCTTCAAGATTAATCACAACGAAAGCTGCAACATAGTGTTGTGTCCCTATACATTCAACAAGCAACTCCTTCCTGTCAGGCATTGACATATATATACCGTCATCTTTGCGTTGCTCTTTTAATGTAAACCACTATCAAGAGGTTAATTTTGGACCACCATTCGCTAAGTCAATTGAGACCCGGCGTGTAACCACCCGTCACTTCATAACGGCCCATTACTCGGGCCCACAACCCACAACCCAATAATCGCCTTTATTTATAGACAGCAACCACCCACTAAACCCGGACGAATAGAGAGAGAGTCAAGGGACAATCGTTGGGGAGGCTTACAGAGTGACAAGAAGATTTGGGACGATCGTTATCGAGATTCGAAGTAGGTTAAGTTACTTTCATTTGTTTTCTCCTTACCTCTATTCGAACTAAGTGGTGTTACTTTCATCCGTTTCTCTTTGCCGCTATGCCCGAGACAAATTCATGTTGAATAATCGATAAACTTAGTGACCCTCATGATATTTAGAGGATGATGATAATCTAGATCTAAGTAAAACTGAGTAGAGAATAGATATGTCTGTGTTATACCAATCTATGGCATGTTTTGAGAATAGAAAGATTAGAGGGCTAAATTGCAAAATTCCCATCTTCTTCCCCGATCGTCCGCTGTGCTCCGGCGGCCGGCAGCGGAGGCGGCGGCGTGCGGTGCGGCGGCGTGCGGCGCTGATGCGTGCGGGCGGCGTGCGCAGGCAGCACGGACCCGGTGTCGACGCAGTTCTGGCGCGTGATACGGCGTCGGGAGCGGCCGGTGGCGTGCGCACGACTGCACAGGCCGGAGTCGGCCAGAGGCGCGGGGCAACGCGGGTCTGGCGACGCCGGAGGCGGTGGTCTGGCGGCAGCCACGGCCCAGCGGAGACGTCGGCGTGCGGCGGGGCGGCGTGGCGGCCTGGCAGCGGGGCGGCCTGACGGTGGGATGGCCTGGCGGCGGCGGCGGCAGTAGAATTAGGGTTAGGGTTTTGAGGAGGAAGAAGGATTAGTTTAATTAAGATTTAACTTAAAGTTGATTATGGTTTTGGTTTAATCCGGAAGTTGGTTTCGGTTTGGTTTAGTTAAAAGTTGGTTTAGGTTTTGGTTTCGTTTAAAGTTGGCTTTGGTTTGGGTGGGGCTCAGAATCGATTTAACTTAAAGTTGATTATGGTTTTGGTTTAATCCGAAAGTTGGTTTCGGTTTGGTTTAGTTAAAAGTTGGTTTAGGTTTTGGTTTCGTTTAAAGTTGGCTTTGGTTTAGGTGGGCTCAGAATCGATTTTGGTTTAGATTTTGGTTTTGGAATTGGTTTAAATTAGACTTAAGGATTAAATGTGGAATTATTAAGGACTTGGGTGATGAATCGCTGGATCAATGGCTGTTGATAATAACATGATAAATTGGAGGTTCATAAGGTGGAATTGATGGAAATTATTTATCTTGATGGCGGAGTTGTAAGGGGGGGAAGTTCATAAGGTGGAATTGATGGAAATTATTTATCTTGATGGCGGAGTTATAGGGGACGTGATCTGCTGTGTGATACGGATCACCACTCCCTCAAACGTGATCTGCTGTGTGATACGGATCACCACTCCATCAAACGTGATCTGCTGTGTGATACGGATCACCACTCCCTCAAACGTGATCTGCTGTGTGATACGGATCTCCACTCCCTCAAATGTGATCTGCTGTGTGATACGGATCTCCACTGCATCAAACGTGATCTGCTGTGTGATACGGATCACCACTCCATCAAACGTGATCTGCTGTGTGATACGGATCACCACTCCATCAGCGGTTGGGAGTGCAGAGTGGTATGGCTCTGCTTGATAGGAGACGTGATCTGCTGTGTGATTACGGATCACCACTCCATCAAGCGTGATCTGCTGTGTGATTGCGGATCACTACTCCATCAGCTGTTGGGAGTGCAGAGTGGTATGACTCTGCTTGGTAGGGGAGGCAGCCACACCCATAGGATATCCTTGTTAATTTATTTCTTGCTGTGGACGTTAATTTACCTAATCACCTTTGTCGTCGAATTATTGTCGTTGCCACTGTGTTAATTTTATTGTTGCCACCAAAAATTGATCTCTCCTATTGTTTGGAGGAGGTAACTTCCTACTGAGCATTCGTGGCTCATTCTTTGCTTGTTCCTATCCACAGGAGAGTAGCAGCCTGGCACAGGTGTCTACGGTAGCAGAAAGTACGTGCGCAACTATCCTTGGAGCTGATTTATTTACATGTTATTCTATTTTTATGTAGGGGAAAACTTTATCAGACTTGAGTATTTTCAGTGAGACCACGTTTTGTTATGTTATCTGAACTATATTCGTATTGATGAAATAAATCTTAATTCTATGTATTCTGTAAACCTTTTATTTGTATGTTGTCCACTTGAGTTGTGGTTCGATCGGACACGACAGGGGTGTCACATATGGTTGCACGTCCTCGCGCGACCGGGCCGACGGGCGCCCGATCCTCCTCCCCGGGCCGCCGAACGCGCCCGCGCAGGGGCACGCGACGAGACGGGGGCGAGGTAAAAGTAAAAGTATCTTGTCTAGGTGGTTTGAAAGTTATTACCTTTATCAAACAATCAACATTGGTATGATAAGCGGTCAGCCAGTCCAAGCCTAAAATGACATCAAAATCCTTAAAATTTAATAGCACTAGATCTATGGTGGGTTCTTAGTTTCCAATGCTAATAACACACTACTTGAATACTTGATCTACAATCATTTTATCGCCAGTAGGTATTCCAACTATCAAAATTGTCTTTAGAGGTTCAGCCTTTCTAGTCAGCTTGATAACAAAGTGAGGGGCAATAAAAGAATGTGTGAAGCCAGAATCGATCGATATAGAGACAATTCTATTATCGATAAAAATTATACCTCGCACCACAAGAAATAAATCTTAAAACTATGTTATTCTTAAACCTGGCTCTGATACCACTATGTGACGCCCCCGACCCAGCACGATATTGTTCCTGGGCATCTGCGGCCCGCGGCCCACCCGACCCCAGGATTTTGTTTTTCCCAATTCCCTGGGAAAAGGCCTCGTTGTTGGGTCTATGGCAGTCATCATATTTAGCCCAGTCTCAACTCCAACACTTTGTCGATGTGGGACTAAAGACAACTGCTACCAGTTACAGGCCCATTGCCTGCCTACTGGCCCACTGGCCCCACCGGGCCTTACACGGCGTTAGCTCTGAGTCATCTGCTCCAGAAAATGATTAGTTGGACGAGTCGCAAGAGATCAACCTTCATCTAAAAGGAATGAACCTAATCAAAAGACAAATGTGGCTTTTCTCTTTGCATGCAACCCCTAAAATATACTTTCTTATTCTTGTACGCTGAAAATGGTCATCCAAAATTTTCCTTGGATATTTCTGTGGAGGAGAAGAATCTTAGTGATGGAAGATGACATGGGGTGATCCCCTTTTCTACCTTCCAACCAGACATCTCTCTGGGGCCAAAGAGGGTAGCTGCTCAACAAATGTTACGCCAACTGGTTCACTTTGTTGCCATGATAGATCTTCTGCACAAAGATAAGATACAACAGTCCCGCATCTTCAGTTGTTTTTGTCTTTTTTCCAACAGAAGATAGACCAAAGATACATGTAGTATTCTTTTCCAATTGCCTTTTGTCTTTCCAACAGAAGATACGCCAAAGATATGCAGTATTCTTTCCATCAGTCCGAAAAATACTTGTGTGCAATACTCAGCGGCCTCTTGCTAGCTATCAGGTCAAACAGATGCAGGCAAAAGCCACACAAGACTGTAAAGGGACTACACAACAATGGAGCCCCATCCCCATGCTCAATTATACGAAAGGACACATGACACTAGAAAACTCAATGGCTAGCAACCCACATTTTCAAATCTAATTATAAATGAACTCATTGATTCACTATATAATATATGTCTACATGGGAAGCAGTTCTTAATGGAGCAAAATATGGGATTCCACAATGGTGTTTGCTCACCTTCAGACTTCCCAAAAGGATCCATGGGTTATTGCGAAAGAACTAGTTATTTGGTTCAATCATACTGCTCTGGGACTTGGAACGCCAAACTCAGTACAACCGACCAATATGTCAAGGCTTGTCCATCATACTGCTGCACCCAGATCTCCGTCCTGAACCCGGACCACCCAACTTTCTGAAAGAGCCCAAGGTTGAGAGACCTTTGAAACTGCTGCTCCCTTCGCTGAGGTTGCAGGACCTTCTCAACCTTCTTAACTTTGAAGGTGTATCCAATTCCCCGCCATCATTGATCTTAGTCTTTGCTACCACCAATCTAGCAATGTTGCTGCGGCAGAAGGGGCAAAGTGGGGCAGGCAAGCATGGAGTTGTAGGATTGGGTTTGTTGTGACAGCAGAGAGCTAATGTGCAATGTGCGCACATTTGATGCCCACAGTCTTGAACCTCAATGGTGCAGACTTGGTCAAAGCAGATGCAGCAGAGCTCCGAGTCACTCGTCTGTGGAGATGCAAAAGAATGTCACAAATAGAATCCTCAAATAGTCCTGTTGAGTAGTACTTATCCTATGATTCAAAAACCAATCAGCATATTCTAAAGACATGTGAATGAGTAAGGCGATAGGCAGGATATGCTCAAATATTTGGAGAAAAATGTGTGAACTGAATCACATTTCAAGGAATCACATCACAAATTAGGTTTAAAAAGACAAGAATTATACTTCCTGACAATAAAAGAGATTATACTGAGATCATGAGGCACATGTGCTCACCAAGTTGCCACTAAACTATCAGCTTTCGACAGAGGATGCCTAGAAGAATAATCTTTCTTATAGCAAAAAATGAGAACATATGTTGTTCTTCTAGACCAAAATTTTGACTCGAATTATTTCCCAGAATGATATACAATTAGGTATTTTCATGAAGTATAGACCAGCAGTTATTTTCCAATGTTTAACTTTAACTATTGATTAGTGACATAGTTTCACTCTATTTATCATTCACAAAGCAATTGCAAGGAACAGTCAATACTACCATATTTCGTAATTGTAGCAATAGAAATTTGTTACTACCATCAAAACTTTGATAAGAAGCATGGCATCCCATTGATATAACCAGACTATACTCTTTCTGGTGATTGTCAAATTACAGTTTGGAACATAAAGGGAAGCAGTCTACCTCAGAGATGTTGTCATCAACTCCATCATCTTCTGAATGCGGAGGGGAAGGCAAGGCATACACATTTCCCTTTAAGATAGTTTTCTCCCTTTCCCTGTTAGCCTCCATCAGAGCTGCCTCTAGCAGAACCTTTGCTTCTGGATCAAGTTCACTAATAAACTTCAATGGAGAAGGCCAAACCAGAGGCTCTGCTGATGAGGGATTTAGTAAAGCTGCACATGCCCCATGTTTCTTTTTGACAGCCACCGCAAATGGTATTCTCCTGAAAACACCAAAATTAGCAAGAGAATCCATTAAAAATCCAAAGAAAGCATAATATTGACGGTCAAGGATTCAAGCGGTCAAACAGAAGACAAGATCTTGTAAATGGTGCACATGAAAACATACCCTGATGCATCTCTTTGAAGCCGATCAGCTCCCCATGCCAGCAACTCCCTGACAGAATCCAAACATCCCCCGCGAGCTGCCAGGTGTAGCGGGGTACTCCCAGGAGAGCCATATCCGCCTGTGGAAGCACATACAAGAGCTCCATTGTCCAGAAGAATGTGAACGCAATTGGGCCTTGTATGTCTCGCTGCAAGGTGCAATGGTGTTGCCCCATTGCCATCTTTAACATTTACAAAACGAGCGAAGCCCCTGAAGAACAATATGAAAATATGAAGAAAAATCAGAAGAAATTCTCAAGATCTAAGACAGTGAACCAGCAAATGATTTTCCATATGTCCAAAAAAAAAAAAAAAACAACCAAGAATCCGCGACAGGAGTGGAATGAGCTGCAGCTAGAATGGCCCGCAAGCAATCCGAATGTCCATAATAAGCTGCATAGTGCAAGCAAGTTCTCCCGTGCAGCGAGTCAAACATCAAGATCTGACATAAAACAAGCAAAACCTAGATCAATCATAAATTCAAACCTTAAAATTTTCAAAAACAAAAAAAGCTAAAAAAAAAATTCAAAGTAGGCTCAAAGATGCAAACTTGACATACATTTGCTCCAGCTTGGAGTAATCTCTGCACGCAGGCGATCTTCCCGTGCATTGCAGCTAACATTAATGGAGTCTTTCCAAGCAAAAGAAAACCAAAAAAATGAGATCGTTTTCCAAAAGAACAAAGACAAGAAAGAAAGATGGGACTTTTACGGGTGGTCTTACTTGTTTGTGCCTGTTCAAAAGGTCAGGATTCACTGATTGCTCCAAAATCATGGAAAGAACCTGAAAAAACGTAAGAATCCACCAATCAAGCCCTGCGAAAATCGGAACCAAAGCAAGAGTTAGAAAAAGGCAGACCTCGAGGCGGCCATTTGTGGCGGCGATGTGGAGGGCGGAGAGGCGGTCGTAGATGGTGGTATGGTGGAGCATGTCGGGGTCGAGGCGGCAGCAGAGCTCGACGAGCTCGAGGTCGCCGGACTGGACCGCGGCGAAGAAGTCATGCTCCTGGCTGGATCTGCTGCAGCTGATTCCCTGTCCCATGTCTGTCGGTCTCTGACGGCAGCGGCGATGGTGGCTCCCCAGCCGCTACGACGGCGCACGGTGGGGCAAGTCCGGTGCGCCAGTCGCAGTGGAGGGGAGACGGAAGCGATTTAACGGGAAGGAAAGGGTCGCAGGGTAGGCAGTGGGCCTGCCCTTCCGGGCTTGTCGGGTCATAAACCATTTTTAATTAGCCGATAGGGATATCATCACCCTCTCCAGTAAGGTTACCGCAACTGGCCAAATGCCGGTTACCGATTGGGCTCCTACAAGGAGGTGTCTCGCGCGTGTCCCGGCGGTCAAACAATTGACCATCTGAACTGAAAACTGGACAAAAGTCACAAAACAAATTTGAATAAATTCCTTAAATAATCTGTTTGAAGCTGCCGGTTTTGTAATTATTTGTTTTGGAAAAATTCGAGTGAATCGGCGATAGGGAGAAGAAGACGAAAGTAGATTCAACAACGGAGTGACAGGTATTCTTCCACGGCGGTGATTATATCGCGTAGTTACTATTTATGGAAGTATGGCAAAGTGTTAATTAGACGATCCGGCGGCAGTTAGGATGTTTTCGATGGCGGGTACAGACTGAAATATGTTTCAAAAATCCGAATCCGATTTCTTGGTCGTATGTTGGCAGAGCCGCCGCTTATTGCCATTTCAAATCTTCAACGAGTCGTTTTCTCGAGATCTGGATTTGGCTGCGGCCGTAGGATCTACACTCCCGTTCACATCCTAACCGTTGGATTTCATTTGAACGCATGGTTTTCATGCTCATAACAGAGTTGTATCAAGGTGGGTATTTAAAATCAAAGCATATATTGATAGCTCTATTAAATGTTACAAGGCTTGTTTGATGACAAAAAAACTTTTCTGATAGTGAAAAGACCTTTGCTTTAATTGCTCAACTCACTTTTACCTATAGTTTACTTGTTAGAGACTCTTTCAGATGAATGTGAAAAAAAAAATAAATAAAAATAAATTCTCAATGGTAATATCTAAAGAGAAGTATATATAATTATCCACATAATAAGTTTGAGCATTGTATAATAAAACAAGCTTCGCGATCTCAGTTTGCCAAACAATTCAATACCATAGTGAATCAAGTTTGGTTTCATATAATTTTACTCTTTTTATTAAAAAAGCCGATGATGATATTATTTGCTACTACTTTATATGAATAATCTAATAATTACCTATGATAGTCTTGAAGGCGTCTCTAACCTTGCAAAATTTTTAGGTCAAAATTATAAAATGAAACGTCTTAATTCTCTTAATTATTTTCTTGGCCTAGAAGCATTCTCTTGTCATGATAGATATTATGTTTCACAAGCAAAGTATGTCTCAAATCTCTATTGTCTAAGACTAGTAGGATTACTAATAATAAGACTACTCTGACTCCTCTTTAACCTAATGTCTACCTTATCCACTTGATGATGCAACTCTTTGTCAATAACTAGCGAGGAGTTTAGTATTTTGCATACTTTACTCTATCAAAGGCACATTATTTCATGATCTTCATTTTTTTTTTTTTTGCTAATTCCACTCTTGGGTTACAAGCTTATACTTATGATGATTAGGTTGGTGATCTTATTTATTGATGTTCCACAACTACATTTTATTTTTTACGAGTGATTCACTTATTTTATGGAGAAGTGAAAAATAGATTTCTATCGATAAATCAAGCATCGAAGCTGAATATCAACTCTCGCTAATACTGGTCGAGAACTTCTTTGGCCTCGGTAGGCTTCTCCAAGATATGGACATTACTCACTCATTATCCACAATTATTGATTCAAATATATTAAAAATGATTCTTATTTTGTGTGCAACACATGCTTCAGATCACTGTTCAACTTTTGTTAATGTCTATTTACAGATCAATTTGTCAATGTCTTCACTAAAGCACATTCATCGGGGCTATTTCGGGATCTAATTTTATAACTTCAGTCGACTATTTTAATACCATATTGAGTTTGAGAGGTTCGTCGGAATAAAATTTATCAAATATAGTATATAATAATTTGTGGAAGAGAATTTGACTCTATAAATAAAGCATGTATTGTACAGTTTATATATTGAATAAAATATTATTTTTCACTGACAAATTCAACGCTTGGCACAAGAGTTAATGGAGAAAATAATACAACATGAGTGATTTAAGGTTTGATTCTTTCCTTTTATGGTGGGTCGAAGTACCTAGCTTGAAGCTTACTTTTCAAGCCATATAAAGGTGTAATGATACACAGGATACAGTCTCGTACTACCACTGGCCACAGAATGCAAATGCAATGAGCTCTTCAAGTACAAGTATCTGTCTATATATCAATGGACGGAGTTGGAAGTGTTTCTCTGTGCCATCCCGTGACATTTCAACTGCGGGAAAAGCAGTAAGAGTGAGAGAGACGCCAGTTCATGAATGGGAGGCAAAGCTACTCTTTTTGGACATATATTGAGATGATCTATGATTAATAGTTTGAATTCTCAAAACTCAATTCTTAATCACGATTAATTCTTTGATAGCCTATCGCTTTCCTTTGGGATAGAAGTCAATATTCCACTGTTTGCATCTAATTGCAATTGATCTGTTTTGACAAGTAAAGCTCACCGAATTAGGATATTATGTATGATTAATTCCACCATCATATTTGCGCTGCGCTTTCAAATGAGAACAGTTCTTACCAAACATTAGTCTGTTGACGAAGTTTTTAAGCTTTGATTGTGGAAGACTTTGCTCTTGTCGAAGGATGATTAAGTTGCAAAGAGCAGGCTTCCCACTCATTGCTTCGGTTCCAACTGCAGATATAAAAGCAAGCAAACTTCCCGAGAAACAACAAGAGACTTGCCGAACGCAACTGACAGAGTAATTTAATTTGGGATTAAATCCAGTTATTAGATGAAACAAAATTATTCAGAATAGCATGTGTTTGCATAGAAAATTTAGCACGTCCATGTGCATGGGCTGCTCACACTAATTGTATTTTCAGTATCTTTCTCCGTATTCTCGTACTATCTGTGCGCTATCAAGATTCTTTCAACAGATTTGGAGCTCATAGTTTCCCTGCTTTGCTTGGATTTTGAGTGACGCAATAGAACTTCATTTGCTTTCCATTCACATTGTCTGGGTTCTCTTTTGACAATAATAACACGGATTGCGTCGTTCCACGAAAAATTTGTTCGAAATAATTGTAGATTTGGTTTTTGGTGTAGTTGGAGGTCCACACATTAATCGAAGTCATCAGCGACTAAAGAAGAAGGCTCATGTGAGTACAAGTAGAACTGTAATACTTTGCTGCCTGGTTTCAGTCTACTTGATGCCGATCACATGCGAGGAGATGGATGGATGCCTGCCACACCGTGCCATACTTGTCAGACTCTGTAACAATTTTCATTAGTCTATGCTTAATTTGCCAACTTGTTAACTAAACAGCCTACATCATTAGCGAACAAATGAAAACCGTAAATCTCAAGCGGAGAGCAAGAATCACGAGGCGCTTTGAATTTTGGAATTGTAACTTGTCACATAAACAATAACTGCCGACCGCTTTAATTTGATAGAAAACTTCTGCCCAAGATGTGTATCAGTTTTGCATTCAGTCTCCGAAGCTAATATTGATTATCTTGTACTTTAATATTTCTTCCTCTTAACTTCCTCCTTCAGTGATTATCCAGTTAATTACAAATTCCTTCAAATACATTCTAAATTTCTAATGCTAAACTCAAATTCAAACATGTTCTAAAATTTTTTGCAATTAAAGTGTGATCATGATTTAGTACTATTGATTTGCAGCCCATATACAAAAGATTTTGTATAAATTGGGCGATTAAAATTCAAGAGTATATTTTTGAAAATAGACTAAAATTATTTGTTTAGTGCAGAAAATTGGTTCCCATATAAATATTGATCGTGAATTCTGCCGCGGGTAGAGTTTCTCTTGAGGAGAAATGACCCGTCGCAGCCCAACAATGTGCTCTTTGCGGGGCTGAAGAAGAGACATATCTTTTGGTTTCCTCTAATATTTCAACAAACAGAATCCTTATTTTGTTTGATCGTCTAACAACATTTCTGTGATTTCATGCAGCTGTGTTTGTATGCAGCTTATATTCTTGCTAATAAAAGAAAGCATGCAATTTAAGTGATACCTCCGAGCAAACACACAATGCTCATGATAACTTCAACGAACAATGCGAACGCTTTGTCAGTTGCTATCTCACAGCTTTCATGATTTATGAGTAATGAAATGACTGTCTCGGGCATCTGGCTCAATACATTGTTTTTAAGCCTCACTGGGCCCTCTGCATTCTACAAATCACAGATCGCTAATTGGAAGTCAAGAACTTAATTTTGTGTTGTGCTTGTGTAGTGTCGTGTTTTTGTGTTGAGGGCTCTGTAGTGTATCTGCTTTATGTCGTGATTCATGCACGCAGGATGCGGATGAACCGGTTGTGTTGCTTGCGTGTTCTGAACGACTACAGTTACACGCGCACTTCAGCCGGTGTGAGTTCTGTTTTGGCCAGTAGGGGCCTATTGATTTGCAGCCCATACTCACGAGGATACCGTAATCGCTGAACCCTTCTTCCCTGCCGCTAGGATGTCTGGTGTGCACAGCCAGGCATCCCCTTTTCATTATTCCCTTACTGCGGGCTCTTATCAACTGAACTGGTTTTTATTACCATTGAAAATTTTCCGGAAGGCCAGGTTATTTTTTGGCACATATCACTGTCGGGCGGGTGTCATGTCTGACAGTCTCGTATCCAAGAACATCCATACAGGCGCGAATGCTGTTCTGTGGACGCTTATGAAGATTTCTGGGTTGTTTCCATAGTCTGCTTGATGCATTAGTTATTTGCCTGTACTTGATTCGCCAGTAATTGCTTCCGAGAACAGACAAAATGTATTCAGTAAGAAGCTATCATATTGTAAAAAGTGTCAACATGTGCTAGGTGCCGATGGGACTCTGAGAGGGGAAGTCAGAGCTTTCTCGGTTGTTCTGCGGCTTTAACCAGCGGATGACCGTTGGGCTGTCATCTGACAGTTGGAAGCCTCGTAGGGTTTCTAGCGGATTCCGCACAAACTAACGGTAAGAGATTGAGGCTTCAATCCCGCGGTTGCTGTAATTGGTACGCTAATCTCAGGCCGCGCGTGCAGCTACTTACTGCAACAGGAAACCAGGACAGATCGCGACAAAGAGAGAGCCTCTGTGTGTGTGTGTGTGTGTGTGTGTGTGTGGGTGGGAGAGAGAGAGAGAGCCCCATAGCGACCAATATGCGCACCAGACGCTCGTAGGAGAGAACAGAGCACGCAGGAGCAGCAGCCATGTCGGGGCCCCTCTTAGGGTTCCCGAGCCACCGGAGATCTGTGAGGGAGCTGGTCCTCTCCTCCCTAGTCTCCTGCTCCCTCGCGCTCCTCTCGCAGTTCGCCATCGCCCTCGTCCCCCGATTCCTTCCTTTTCTTTCTCTTCTCGCCATGCTCCCCGCCTCAGGTCCCACATCTCTCTCTTCGCCCCTGATCTTTCCCGCATACACAGAGTCCCGTGGCTCCATTCGTGATTTTTCAGGGTTGGCGATGTTGGCAACCATGGCCTTGGGACGGTGTTGTAGGCGTCTGTTTGGAATCCGCGCATCAGCTCCTGCTGTCGTCATCTTCAATCTGTTGTTTCTCTGGGGAGTTTACATTGCTTTCGTCCGACGAGGTACATCTGCAATTGAACTTCAAATCTTTCCTGAATTTTGGTTGACTTCCGTCATTCAGAGTCTAGTTTAGATTTCAGGCCAAACCCACTGATCTGCAGTAAAAATTATTTTGTGGTATTGACACCTGTGGATAATCCCTCTAAATGAGGGCAAAAGTAGGAAGAAGAAATGGTCTATCCAAAATAAGTTACGGTTTTCACAATCCATATTGAACTGGTTTTCATACAAAACCTGAATTTGCTAATAAACTGACATTTCCAAAGCCTAATGGATAATATCTTATTAGAATTCTGTACCACAACGCTAGCATTTTCTTGAGAACCTGTTTACTGACCATGGGAGAAGGTAGCGTACAGCAATGCTGCAAGATATTGTTAAAATTGTTGTTCTTCAATTGGAACTTTAGTTGTGCTTTCCATTTCAAGAGTTTGAAAGAACTATTCAATGTAATTAGCTACCTGTTTTCTATGCTAGACTGCCTTCTTGTATTTACCATGTACTATTCATGTTTTGCAGCCACTCCATCATTATTGGATGCTTTTGTTAATGATGAATGTGCTCTACTTTTATTTGGTTTCTTTAAGTAAGTTTCTTCTTTCCTTTTGGAGTTTCTCTATACCGTTGGATATTCCTTCTGATGCTCGTAGTCTTCTCTTGGTGATGGAATCACAAAGAACTTCCTCCTTCATAAAAATGGTATTTACATGGTAGTTTTTGCTCTTGTAAAATATGTGTCTAATTCTGTTTTCAGAACTTCCCTTTTTCATTGTTATGGTGTGCATTTTGTGAAGTTACATAGTGCATATTATTGAATATTTTATGCATGGTGAATTACTTCACTTGTTGGATTGATAGTGTATTTTGCCGTTTAGAAGTTTTAGCTGACATTATACTCCTTTTCAGAAATCTCTACAGTGATCCTGGACTGGTTGGCTGTGATTTTTCTACAGAACCCCACCAAAATAACTGTTCTGAATCTAGTTTAGAGTGTGAGGTAGTGGGGAACTTGCACATGTATCTGTAGACTGTTACCATCTATTGCTTTTTATAGTTATGCTCTCTGTAGATCTGTTCAGTGAATGGTTTTGTTGTTGATCTCATTATTTAGTACTTGTTTGTAGATTTATCAATGCATTTATTATGCATCTCCTTGTGATGTGGTATCTTAGTTTGCTGTACATTACTTCCACAGGGCATTCCAATGTATTCAAGGGTAAGGTATTGCAACAGTTGCAAAGCAATGTCAGAGGGTTTGACCACCATTGCCCAGCATTTGGTAATTGCATAGGTACTAGGTTGATCATCATTGCAAAATTTTACATAACTGTCTACCTTTTCGGTTCAATATCGATTCTTTTGCAGGTAACAACAATCATCGACTGTTTGTGCTTCTTATCATTGGATTTATTATTGCTGAGGCCTCCTATACAATGTGCTCAACTAAATGTAAGTGAGAAAATTGTTTTTGCTATGGTTGACCCTACCATGTTCTGGGTCTTTTATAACACATTTTATTGATCTCTGGCATTAAAAACGTTCACATGCATTTATTTATTTTTTGTTTGGTAATTTATATTGTTTCTTTTCAATGCAGATCTTGTAATGTCTCTTAGCACGCAAGTATCAGGATTTAAGGTATAGCTGCTAACTAGTACCTATAACTCAAAACGGAATGCTACAATTAGTGCCCGACCTGTAATCGTTTCTACAGCCTAGTGGACTTTTTCCTTTTTCTTTTTTTTTTTCTTTTTGATCATGGGTAAAGTGGATTTTTTAACATCAGTTATGTCTCATCTTGCATCCATTCGTAATTGTTGAAGTCCAAACATTTTGCTGCATCATATGCTAATCATTTTTCTTCCTTTTTATCATAAGTATGTAAGCTTGCATTCTAAATGTCTTGCTTTCTTTTGCAACAAAATATTTACAAGGGATGGCCTTTGGTATAGCCAATTCATTTTGTCCACCTTCCCCAACTGTGTTTACACTTCAGTTTGTCTAAAATTTTGGTCTTATTTACAATTTACTCTCCAAAAGCAAGACTAAAATAAAACACTATCCTCTAGTTTTTCAGCATTTACTTTTTCTTGGATGTTGTCCGGAAAGAAAACGTGAACTAGAAAACTTTGACAATTTTATTGAAGGAGATGCTTATCTGCTGTCCAGTAGACTTGGGTGTTGATTGAAATGGTTTTTGTTTTGCTCGTTCTCCATATTTATGTAATAAGGAGTGGCAGCTTCCTGAATTATTGCTTTTGCAGATAGATGTTGCTGGCAACTTGGTTGTCAGTGCAATGCTTTTTGCTGTCCTACAGATTCTATGGCAGGTTTGTTTTGATGTCTCAGTATTATTAATTACTCGATTAAAATATTCACAAAATATTTAATTCTAATTCAATTTTATCAATTAAAATTAATATTAAACATTAAATTATTGTTATTTAATTTTGTTTCGGATAATTATTCAATTAATATAAAAAATAATTTATTTTATTTTGGTTTTTATTGATGCTCCTTGGGACACTTAATTATCAATATGAAATTAAAACTAAGAGTTTTTAGTAAACAATTACCTTAATTATTGTGAATTTACGAGAACCCACTTAATTTGTTATTATTAGTAAAAAACCACTTGGTTGCACAAAAAATTAATAAAAAATCAACTCGATTAAAATACTCACAAAATATTTAATTTTAATTCAATTTTATCAATTATAATTAATATAAAAAAATTAAATTATTTTTATTTAATTTTGTTTCTGATAATTATTCAATTAATGTAAAAAATAATTTATTTTATTTTGGTTCTTATGAAAGGCCAGTTGTCCAGAATTATAAAACTGAAAATTTTAAAATTTACTTTTGTCCGATCAGTTATCCAGTGATTATGAATTGATTATTTAAAATAAAATTAAAATAAAATAATTTTAAATATTTATATAAGCAGCTGTTTAGTGTATAAGCAATTTTTTAGTGGCTGCACCATTTTCTTAGGTCATATTATCAGGGAAGGAGCGGAGCGGCCCCAGACCGCCTTACCAAACTCAACTGAATCTTCCTTGTCGTCCTTGTCTCCCTGCGAAAAGTTGACTGCGGTTGGTTATCTTTTCATAGTCTATTGATAAAAGGACTTAGCAAATGGTGAATTCGATGTGATTTTTTATAAATTTATAATATAAAGCGAGTGATTTTTTAATAATAATGATAAGATATATGATTTTTTGCATAGGATTGTTTATTAAAAATTCAAACAGTAATAATATTCATGAATCACTATTTTCCTATATAATAAGGCTAAAAATCATCTTTATTTTATTAGAATAAATTACAAGGTACTAGGTCAGGTAAGCTTTATGCTTATCGTCTTAGGATACCAAATTCATCTCTTGACTTGATTGAATTTATTTTGGGATGTATTTATGTTCTTTTTCAGAGTTTCTTTGTAAATGATGACTTTCTAAACCTTGCAACCGGTAACAAACCACTCTAGAACATAATCATACTAATTTTACTGCTATACTAGGTGATATTCCTGATGTGGCATATGTACTGCGTCTGCATGAACATCAAAACAGATGAGTGGGTAAGTTCATAATCTTTTATTTCGGTGCAATTATTGTATAGTGGCTTGATTTCAGTTTATCTACTTTTGTGTATGTCTAACTTCAAGTAAGACAATTCAGATAAACCGGAAGAAGTACCCTGAGTTCCAACTGGTTTTCCAATCTCAACAAGGTGCTTCTCGTGTACTGAACTAACATTCTCAAACCCAGCCAACTGCAGTCAACAATCATCTGAGATGTTCTTTGTGTTTTCAGGGCATCCATTTTTAGAGATGAAGTTTATGAATCCATATAACAAGGGTATTATTGGCAATATGAAAGAATTTCTGAAATCAAAAGAATAGAGGCTTCTCGCATTGGTTTCTGTTGGCTAGGAAGCCTTGTACCTTAATCATGGTCTTGTTGGTCTGCTGCTCGGTGAAAGCCTCATGGTTACTTGTTACCACAATCTTGAAGTCAGCAGATTTAGTCAGTACCAGGCTTGTGCAGTGCAAATGTCAAGTTTTCATTCAGTTGTCACTTCACTCTAGAGGGATCTGTTTCTGCTTCATTACTATTTCTCACTACAATACAATACATGAATTATGAATACGAGGGGCGAGGGCTTTCGGGCCTTGGAGATTCAAAAACAATTTTTTCCAATTCTAGGTAGCATTTTTCTCCGCCCAAATTCTTTTTCTGTTCAATGTCTGAGCTTTCTGTGCTATTTGTTTACTGGTTGTTCATGTACTAATATCAATTGAGATTCACATATGGGTTTACATTTAGCTATTGTGAATTTATTGTGTACTACTGTGCATATAGGCTTGTACAATACATGTTCATACTTGCTCCAACCATGCAGTGTATCTCAAAGGAGTCTTATCTTTCACAGTTGTTAACCCAATGCACGGTAAATGTTCAATGCGTTTTGTTAGGGCAAAATGAGCAGCCAGAGGCATCCGACTAGTATTTTTGCTTTGTTCAGGAAGCATGAATATGACTGGAAGCCAACTTTCTTGAGGTGATGTATCTTAAGATTCAGTTGGTTTTCCTTCAACCCGGTTGGATGTTACTCGTAGTGGTTAACTCATAATCTATCCATAATCATCGTTATCATTGTCATCAGCGTTACTGTCACGATAATTTAATATCACAGGAACTTGTTGGCGTCGGATGATCCTGGAATTCCAAGATGTGGAAAACCTCATTGTTTCCTCTCCCATGGGGAAGCCAAAATCAAAGCGCCTGCTGTGCATCATAATGGCAAATGGTGATAACAACAGCTAGCGACGGATTTTCCTCCTCGAAAACTTTGCCGATCGAGGCAGAATGCCCCAGGACGGAAGGTTCCATCGCATTTGAGCTTTTGTGATAACCATGGAATATGGATGACCTCAGAGACTTGGCATGTTTGTGGTGCCCCCGAACTCTGGACTTTTCTCGGTGACTAAACTTCTCTCCCCACAAATTTTCTTTAAAAGCTGTCAAGGTCCCGTAATGGGTCAGGATTAGAATTAGCTTATTTCAAAATATATATATATATATATATATATATATAATTAATATTATTTATTTTACATTATTATTAAATTAAATTATTATAACAAAATTAAATAATTTTTTGAATTTTAAATTATTAAAGCGTTAATTTTGATAAAAAAATTAATTTATAAAAATAGTTCATTAATATTAATCCTGATTTCGAATCAAACGGTATCTAATAAAATTGAAGTAACAACTACATTTAGCAACAGAGCAGCAAGCATAAAGGACATTTGAGAGAATTTTTTTTTTTTTTGGGTAAATCACTTGAATCCGTTTGATTTAAGATTTAAAAAAAATAAAATAATTTTGTTTAATTTTTTTAACTTAATATTAAAATTAATTAGTTTGATTAAAAAAATTTATTTCAAACCAAAAATTTACAATCCATAAAAAATGACGAGTTCAATATAGGAACAAGTAATGTGGCGCACCAGGTGCAGGTGCGATCCGACGGGTCTGCCACCAGATCCAGTATCACAATATGATTGGATTGGACTGGATCGTATGCTCGCTAGACGGCGGGGTCTCGCCATTCTCGAGATTAGCACTTCGATAGATAATGTCTGGGGATTGGCATCACGGTGGGGTTGCGGGATCCATGCCGCCACGTTGGAGAGGGAAAACGGCAAAAAACGCATAATCTTCTCGGCACGCCAGAGCATGTGCCGCTCCTTTCGACTTGGGACATGGGCCCCGCGTCTCCCAGCTGATCCGCGTCGGGTTAGGCCCAGCCAGATTCCACCGCTCGAGTTCGAGCCGAGCCGACAGAGCGCAGAAATGTGCCCCCTTCCGTCTGGGTTTTATGTTGAGAAAGAAAATTGACCGTAGCCAGTGGCGTTGAAATCATCCACGTGGCGAGACCGGATTGCATCAAAGTAAAACCAAACAAAATCTCGGGATTCGCGACGAAGCAGATGAAGCCATTGTCTCGGCTCCACGCGAAGCCACAGCCCGAAGCCGAGCAAACTAACACTAACAATCAATTTTTTTAAAAAAAGCGGAATAAAAAAACAAAAGGCCCGGCTCCGCTCCTGCCCTCCTCCCACTCTTCTTCCTCTCGTCCTGCTCTTCCGGTTTCCGAGCAACGTCCACAACCCTTGATTTTTCCCCGAAATTGTATCCAAATCTGAAGGATCTTCCGCAAAACCTTCAATTCGTCGATTTTCCCATCAGATTCTCTACGCAATTTGAGGACTTTGGGGACGGATCCCTGGCAATGGAGGAGGAAGACACCGTGGAGAAGTTGGCAGAGATCGTGGACGAGATCACGGCGATCTCCGACTACCGGAACGCCTACAAGAAGCAGTTTTGCAACCTCTCGCGCCGAATCAAGCTCCTGGCTCCCATGTTTGAAGAGCTCAGTGACAACCGGGACCTGGTTTCGGAAGACACCGTCAAAGCCCTAGTTCCGTTGAAGGACGCGTTGATTGCTGCCAAGGAGCTTCTGCGGTTTGGCAGCGACGGCAGCAAGATCTGTCTGGTACGTCAGAAACTTCTTTTTCTCTTCCTGCATTACTCCGCTCATTCCGTTGTCGATTATTAGCCTTTTGATTGGAAAGGCGCTGCCTTTTCTGTTAATTCAGTCATTATGCAACGATTTACTTTGAGTTTACAGTAGTTCTATCCAAATCATGGGCATTATTCTTGTTGACCTACATTTTCAGAATTTTTCTTGATGCTTTTATCTGCTAGAATTAGGAGCGGCTTGAAAATATTCACACACTCGAATTGGTTTCTGGCTGAAAATCTCGGTAGAATTGCCTTGCAATTGAACTGATATTGGTTCCACGTACTGCGTGGCTATCTTCTTCCTGCTTTTGAGACTTTGAGGGCAGAAGAATCTGGAGGGACTTAGAAACCAATTCGGAAGATTCACTGATAAAGTTTTAAAATTTGGCGGTTATAACCTTTCAATTGCTGCAATGCTCTTGAATCTGATCGAGATCATCAATATTGAACGGGAATTTCGTCTATGTCACAACTAGTTTTTTGTAGTCATTGCTTCTATAGGCTTGCGTAAGGCCTGATTTGCAAGCTTTTGCTTTATTGATAATCACTGTGATTTATGGCCCGATGAAGTTTTGACCTCAGCGGAAATTGTGGTTTTCATTGCAAGATTAATTGGTTATGTGCAGGAACTATATACAGGGATTCACTTCTCACATTCAGGGCATTAGACTGCTTGGTCTTCTGTGGACACTATACTATTACATGGGCATAAACACCATCTCTCATTTGTTCTGGTTGACATGAGTGTCACACATGCATGATAACTATTATCTGCAGGTTGTGGTTGTCAGGCCAGGGTTTTTTTCTCTTTTATCATTTTTTGTTTTGTATCCACTTTTTAGAGGGTATCTTCTCACTCAATGTCTTTTTCCCCCATTTCCCCATTTAAAACCATGTTCACAGTGACATTGACTTAGAAGGTTAGAGATATTTATCTTCATTTTTACATGATTTGAAAACCCCAAGATAAAACACAAATGGATTAAACAATCTTCATTTGCAGTTTTTGCACAATTTGAAGTAATAGAAATTAATTTTTTATCTTCTTGTCTGCATGCTTATTTGCAGGTCCTTGAGGGGGAAAAGATAATGAAAAGATTTCAGGAAGTAACAGCCCAACTAGAACAAGCTTTGGGTGAAATTCCTTTTGAGAAGTTTTGTATATCAGATGAAGTTAAAGAACAGGTAGAAGCATTCACAATAATAAGCAAGTCTGAATTGAAGAAAGTGATCCTTCTTGGTTTTCATGCCAAACACTTGATATTTAAAGAGCTTGAATCATCTTGTACCTGTTTTCTTGATTTCTTTTTTTCATCAGTGGAAGGATCTGTGGAACCATTAAAGTAGTTCAATTGTTGACTCATCATTCCTTTCAGGTTGAGCTTGTACATGCACAATTCAAAAGAGCCAAAGAGCGAACTGATACAGCTGATTTTGAGTTGTGTGGTGATCTTTCTTCAATTTACAACAACACAGATGCTCATGCAGATATGGACACAACCACCCTACAAAGATTGGCAGAAAAATTGCAGCTGACGACAATATCTGACCTTAAACATGAATCAGTAGCATTGCATGAGATGGTTGTGGCAAGTGGATGTGTTGATCCAGGAGCAAATGTTGAAAAGATGTCGATGTTGCTAAGAAAGATAAAAGATTTTGTGCAGACTCGGAACCCTCAGATGGGTGCACCACCAAATATTAAGGTGCAAAGTCCTAATGATGAGCTGAAAGCACCTGTTATTCCAGATGATTTCCGATGCCCAATATCCCTGGAGCTGATGAAAGATCCAGTCATTGTTGCAACTGGACAGGTTAGTGCCCACTTATATATTTCTCTCTTTTACACTTGCTTCTATTTATGCACCTTATATCTTCAGTAAAAATTAACAGACCTATGAGCGGGGGTGCATTGAAAAATGGCTGAATGCTGGGCATGACACTTGCCCAAAGACACAGCAGAAGCTTTCCAATACTTCTTTAACTCCAAATTATGTCCTTCGTAGCCTGATAGCCCAGTGGTGTGAGAGCAATGGCATTGATCCACCCAAGCGCCCTTCTCGGCCTGGTAGACCTTCTTCAGCATGTTCTGCTAGTGAACGTGCAAATATAGATGCTCTTATCCGAAAGTTATCTTCTCCAAACATTGATGACCAGCGATCAGCTGCTGGTGAGCTGCGCCTTCTTGCTAAGCGTAACACTGATAACCGTGTTTGCATAGCTGAGGCTGGTGCTATACCTTTGCTCGTAAATCTACTCTCCACACCTGATGCATGCACCCAGGAACATGCGGTCACTGCACTTTTAAACCTATCAATATGTGAAGAGAACAAAGGAAGGATAGTATCAGGTGGGGCAGTGCCTGGAATTGTCCATGTACTGAAGAAGGGAAGCATGGAGGCACGGGAAAATGCTGCAGCCACACTTTTCAGCCTCTCAGTAATAGATGAGAATAAGGTAACAGTTGGGGCATCTGGAGCGATTCCAGCACTTGTTTCATTGCTGAGTGAAGGCAGCCAACGAGGGAAGAAGGATGCAGCAACAGCACTCTTTAACCTATGCATATACCAAGGTAACAAGGCAAAGGCAGTAAGAGCCAGGATCATACCAACACTGATGGGACTCTTGACAGAACCAGGAGGCAGTATGGTGGATGAGGCTCTGGCAATACTTGCCATATTATCTAGCCATCCTGAGGGAAAGGTGGCAATTGGTACAGCTGAGGCAGTCCCCGTGCTTGTGGAGGTGATTGGGAGTGGGTCTCCTAGAAATAGGGAGAATGCTGCTGCTGTTCTGGTGCATCTCTGCAGTGGGGAGCTGCAGCACCAGCATTTGGCCAGGGCAGAAGAGCTTGGAATTATGGGTCCACTTCAAGATCTGGCTCTAAATGGAACAGACAGGGGTAAGAGAAAGGCAACTCAATTGCTTGAGCGCATGAATAGATTCTTCGAGCAGCAGAATCAGGCTCAGGCTCAAGTTGAATCACTTGCGCAGGGGAACTTACAGCCATAGCAGGTTGAGGTTTTCGGTCTTCTACCGCTTCAGCTCATAGATGGATGTTGTTTATCATTTTATTCGTATTGTTACTTGAAATGGAAGGGCATTACTCCATTTGAAAGGGCGGTGGAAGCTCACCTACCTTGCTGATTTGTAAGTTATGGGTGTGTTTTGTTTACAAGGGGGGAAGCAAAGACAAACGGATGGAAGATTGAGCTGCAAACCATGGTAGTGGATGGCTGCTGTGCATTATTGCTTTCAAATTTAAAATCCTCAATTTTTATGGAGGTCGTGTTAGGAATGTGTCTTGACTGATATAGACCATGACAGATGCAGCTAATGAGAAGGGCTTCTGGCTGTGTTTATTTTTTGTTATTTATTCCAATATTAATCCATTGTTCTTGCATGGTATGAATTTGATGTTGGTATTCACCATTCTGGTTGGATTCTGCTGCAGCCTAATATTTTGCAGTGTGAAACTCTATTGAACCTTTTGATCGGGTAGCATGTTATTAATAATTTGTTACTTGTCCTTGATTCCCTATAACTTGTGCCAAAACTATGTGCACTTTGCTGCCATCGTCAGCAGCAAGAAAAAACTGCGAACCGGTGGATTTTCTGTTCACCAAAAACCCAGAACCGTAACCGGTTTTCTAATGGAGCGATGTATTGAGAGGAAAATTTTTTTTCTAAAAAAAATCTTACACGTGGCGAAATCATAATGGGTATGCAACGCATGTGTTGAGCCCTTTGTAAGTTTGTATCCTCCCATGGAGCGACCCTTCAGTCCCCACTTGCTTCTCCTGTCTCCGTCTCGTCCTTCTTCTCTTCCCCTCCCCACTTCGAGCCCTAGCCCCAGATTCGTATCCATTTCCTCGTCAAATCACTCAAATTTCCTCCCCTTCGTCCTCGCCATCCCATCTTCTCGCGGATTCGCTTCGATTTCACGGTGATCTGGCAACGTCTCTAGGGTTTTCAGCGGCTAATATGATTCTCGTGCGACGAGGGCGTCTTCTTTGGTTCTTTGGCTTCTGGAGCTCAATTATTTCGTTTGATTCGCAATCACCTAGTCGTTCCTCGAGTTGCTCGGGTTCCAATTCTAGGATCTCCATCGGCTCCAGTGATTTAGGGTAAGTGTTCTCGGTTTGATCTTCCTCTCTTTATTTCGGATATTGATATTTCCTCTTCTTCTGTTTCATGTTGCGATTCCGTGGTGGGTTTTATTCTTCTCTTCTTCTTCTTCGTTGATTTTGGAGGCGTTGGAGGCCGATCAGATAACATAATTTCTTCAGTCTTTTCTTCAAAATTATGGACATTAGTTTCTGTTCATTTTCAGGGTTCTGCTACTCTAGGTCACTGTCTCCTAATGGTTATGTTATTTCCCCCTTGATTTGGAGCAATCTTTTCCTTTTCTCTACAGTTTTCTCCATCGATTTCTTCAATATGAACATTGACGGGCTCTTTTCTCTCAAATTTAGGAATTAGAACGACTACAATTGACTCCTTCTTAAAACCAAGAGGGTTTGAATACCTTCTTGAAAGGCCTCGGAGATCTTTCACCTCTCAATAGATAGCCAATCTCCTTGAGGTTTTTTTTTGTTATATGTTGTCTGAGCTTGTGAGAGAGAGGGAGAGAGACGTTCATGGGGGCTCGCAGAGCCCATTACGTATGCTTTTTCTTTATCTTTTTGCCTTTTCATTGTTGTCTATGTAGTTGTTTTCTATTCCAAGCTCAAAACTGTGTGTTTTGAAACATGTTAATCATATTGCTTATGTCACTATTTCTTGTCACAATGCTACACCTAATTGTTGGAAGTGCAGCACAGTTAATAGGCTTCAGCAGTTATTTACTTTGTGCAAGCTATTCATAACGCCTTCTATTTTGTACATTTGAAAACATGTGACAGTGTCGCCTATATAATCCTTTTAATCCCCAAATTATGAAAAAAAAGTATATCTTGTATCCTTTTGATTAAAAAACCATTTTATCTCAATTTGAATGAAAGAATGACCTCTGCTTCTAAAATTTTATTATTTTTCTTGCCTCCAACATTTATCTGTTCGTTGAACTTTTTAATCATTAGATAAAATCTGATTGTCTCTTTTTAGACTAGGTTTCAGTATATCTTAAAGTCATGCTTTAAATTTGTTTTACTTTTAGTTGAAGTTTTTAAGTTTTGGATTATATCTCTTTAATTTTTGGTTATTTTCTCTTTCAGATTTTATTGTTTGTTATTTTTTCTTTTCAAAAAAGTGAGACCAATAGCCCGTTTGTTTGATATTGTTGTCTTCTTTCCTTTTCTCCTCCTCTATCCCACTACCTTTTTTCTCCTTTCCTTGGTCATTGAACCCGGGTTGGAAAAGAGGGTTCCAGGGATGTCTAAGCTTAGGAAAGATGACACAAAATGGTGGCTCCATTTGTACTCTTCATCTTGTCATAATCATCATCTTCTTCCCTCTCATTTAGGTTTGGAAAGCATTTTTGGTTATTTAAATTGTTGTGAATAATTTTTTTTAGTCAGGAGGCTGAGAAATAAATCTTTTTGAAATCTAGCAATTAACTAGATTCTGGAATTGTCAATGTTGAGAAGTAATGAAAATCTTGTACAGGGGGTATAGGTAATTTTTCCTATAATTTTTTGCAAACCGAATAATTTTTCCTATTATATTACTCACCAAATAGGACTTATGTATGTTATCATCATCCTTTATTTTGTATCATGTTAATTATCTTATTATATTATGTTGTATGTGCTACAGCTGTCCAGAATGGAACTTAGACCATCACAAACCATTATCCTGGAGGTTCTTTTCATTCAATTTGAATGTTTGATATCATATTCTTATTTCTCTTATATAGTTGCATGCAACCATAATACTCGTTGCATGTGCATTGATGTGTGTGCATCTTGCTGATCACTGTGTTGATTATTTATTCATATTAGTGTTGCTTATTTTCCCCTCTTGTTGTTTTCAACATCTTCCTACTCTGGCATCCTTTATTACTATTGCATAGTATGGCTCTCTCAAATATTTCAGTCTTAAGTAATTTGGTTGGATACTTGACCCATAATAGTTCTTTTGAGTTGTTTGCTAATTTATAGACCTGAACACGGATGTGCGCACTTATGTACAACACATCCACATGCACACATGTGCAACACTTGCATATTGGCAAATTGGTTACTTTTCGATTCCTATTTATTGTTTGGTTTACCAAATCATTGTCATAACAAGATATCATTCCTGCAGATTAGTTAACTAAAAAAGACTAGTAGTGGACTTTCTAGGTACTGGTTGTTGGGTTCTCGAATTGAGGTTGTTGGGTATGTAATGAATATTTGTTAGTTAATGCAAGCTCTTATTTGTACGAAAAAATATTGTAAGGGCCCTTCTGGATACTTTTGAGAAATTGGTAAAAGATTCCAACAGAAATTTTTTCTATCGGAAATGGGGTTGCATGCATGCCTAATTCGAATGGCAGCTCCTATGGATATTAATAAATTTGTTGGGTGGGGGTTATCAGTGATGGTAGAAACCTACATGCAAGCTATAATTCTCTATGAAATTTTATCCCTCAAATTTGCAGCTTCTGATAAATTAGGATGAGATGCGCAAGTTGCATTACAATTAGGACTGAGTTCAAGTCCTGCACATACTGGCCTATCCATCAGAAAATTTTGAATCCTCGAGGAGAATATAGTGATTCTGAAGCTTGGGGTTTGTATTATTTATAGCCATTTTAGCTTCGCAGCTCTGTATTTATTTGTTTACTTTTCTTGTTGGCTCTGTAATTTTTCATAGCCAATTTTCTTAGCGGATCTGTATTTATTTATATTCATTTTATTTTGTTGGGCCCGTATTTATGTATATTTGTTTTATCCTTGAGTGTTCTGTATTTATTTAGTGCATGAGTTCTAGTAGCGAGGCAATATAAATAGCTGATTCTATCCATTTTTCTAGTGTAAAAATGAAAACATATCATTTTGCAGCGCCATATATGTAATGGGCTCTGCTCAATGGGTTAGCATGCATTAGTTACTGAGTTTGATATGGGCGGCCAGTAGGCCATGGTTAATAGATCAAAACATTGGTCATTAGTTGACCACCATAGTTGTGTATAATTGGGCGTGCAATGAGCTTAAAATATGGGCCGTGCGAGCTAAAAGTGGGCGTTAGCCTTGGACTTCTATTGCTGTAAGTTGACCATAATAACGTGGGCTACATTTGGGCCTATCTAGGGTTTTATCGGGCTACAGGTGGGCCTAATAGTGGGTGCTAATTAGCCCGCAGGTGGGCTGCGAGGCCATCAGCGGGCTAAAAATAGAGAATAACTTTTAAAAGTTTTTTAATGGGCTGTAAGTAGGCCTCAATATGCGCTAGATGTGGGCAGTAATTAGGTCGCCCATGGTTCTCATCGTGGGCCGCAAATGGGCTGCAACTGAACCCAATCTTTGCAGTAAACAGCCCGCAATTGTACGTTCGCGTGAGCCACAATCGGCCCTCATCGGGGGCAATTGTTGGGCCATTGCCTTACGGTGATTGCGCATCGAGCGCTTCTTCATAGATCTCGAGTTGCCCCAATTAATGCACCGTACGTGGGCCATTATTGTAAACTTTATTATGACTATCTTCCGTCAGTTGTCCTCGGATCCCAATTCATTGCCGTATTTTTTGTCTTAATGACTTGCTGATTTTATTATTGTTTTTTATATTTCGAATGGTTATTGTGGGGATAATAAAAATGCCCTTTCACTATACCCAAACAAAGCCAAAACACATCACATATAAAAAATTCACGAAGAAACACATGCACGATACTCGTGCCCGCACCAACATATATACCATACACTACACAAACTTGGAACCCACTGCATATAAACAATCTCCGCCAGAACACCAAAATACACGACACCAGTACACAAACCATGCGCCCACACCCTACAGTGCATTACAATAGACACCCAACCCATGCGAATGCAATCCACACATGCCAAAACAAATGCATTACTCATAAAATTATTTACAACAAAAAAGAACATGTACCCAAATACATACACAGATTAGGCCGTTGCGACAGTTGGGAATGTACAAATAGGGTATTATAGGCACAAAGATCCAGTTGTCTACATCTTAAGTTAACAAATTTCTGCATATGACCTTACCAATCAAACTTGAGAGATCAAGAAGTAATACAATTCAAGCTATAAAAATAAAAAAAGTCATATAGAACACCACAATTAAGAAAAAAAATTTTGAATCAGGAAATCAAAGTATCATGGTATTATACTCAATCTCCCAAAAGTTGTTATAAGATCACCTACCAACTAGTGTTTATTGTAATTAAGCAGAAATTAATGCTCTCATGTCTTTGTAAGGAAGAAAAAAAACATAAATCTGAAATCCTATCTAAAGATTTACAAACTAAAACTTAATGATAATAAAAGTTAAAAGAGCTATAACCTAAAATTCAAATGGTTATAATTAGCATTGTCAAACTATCGATTAAAAATTGACTGCAATAAGTGTTTAAGATAATCAAATTTCACAGATATAACATAGAATGTAAAAGATAATAAAATGTTGAAGAAAAAATAATAAAATTTTGGTATTAGACGGGCATTCTTTCATCTGAATTGAGATAAAATGGTTTCTAAGGGAAAAGGGTTTAAAAGTATCAATTTTTTTTCAAAACCTGGGAATCATAAAGAATTCAAAAAATAAATGTTAACCCCTAAAAAGCATTTAGGACATTATGGTGTGGCATAATTTTCCATATGGACAATTATTTATTAATCAAAATGATGGTGCTTTTATGTCAAAATGCTTTAGTTAGCGTCTTATTAGGCTTTAAGATTTTATTAACTTGTTCAACTATTGTCATGCCTAACTTCATAGGCTTAGTTTGGTAAAACATTAACGTTTGTGAAGGGTGCGTTGAGTTTAATCATTACATTTTTCTTTATTGAGATTGAGTGAAAATACCATGATTACACTTATAGATACTAGTTAACCAACCTTTAACTTTTTACCAAATTAAGACAAGGAGAATAAATAAAATTTCAGGCCAAATTAATATTTCACATCAACTAGACAAGCTAGCTAATTATTAACTGATGGAATTCAAACATGAAAACAACCAAAAAACAACTATGAAATTAAGCAAACTAAACGTAACGATCTAATATCAACATAATCATGTTACACTCACCAATTGTTGTCTATATGTGTTGGCCAATTTGTTCAAAGAAGAAATTTGCATCCCAACAATTAAGGAAAAAGGATAAGTCCATGCATAGAGTTACCCGAGCAGGGAGTTGTTGGAATCAATAAGAAAGGGAAATGGGCGACACTAACGTGAATGGCCAATATGACGAACAATAAGATACACATTCATCAATGCAAACGCACAATTTCCAAAACCCAAATAAATCCCAGATTTAAAAAAGACTTATCTTTCACCCTCTTAATTAAAAAAGAATACCATTTTTTCACAACTTTAAATGACCAGAAAATAATTTCAAGACATAAATAATGAGGAAGAAGAAAATAACTATGATAAGATGAAGAGAAGCCATTACGTGTCATCATCTTTCCTAAGGATGCAGATAAGGATAAGGATAAGGAAGACGAAAACAATACAAAAGAAATGTGTCAGTGGTCTCAACAGGGGGCGCAGAATTGTGAACTAGTCTCATAGCAAATTGATAACATGTTTTTGACTGGTGTCAAAACACATATTTGAGCCTGAAATAGAAATCAACTACTTAGAAAACAATAAAAAGACACAGAAATCAACAAATAAAAATAATATAGGACAAAAAAAAGCATGGGAAACGATGGGCTCTAAGAGACACATGCAGATACATAAAACAAAGCACAAACAAAACTCCTCCCATCGCAGCCCCCCATAGTGGAGACAAGAATCATGATATTGAGATCTTAGTGAACAAGGACGGAACGAATATTAGAACTAGCAGAGGAGGAGAGAGATGTGCTGATCTCAAAGAGATTGGCTACCGATAGAGAGATATATTTCAGGCCTTTCGAGAAGGTGTCCTCACCCCCTAGCGGCATGGTTCCGAGAAAGAGGCAATTTTATTTGTTCTAATTCCTAAGTTTGAGATGTAAGAAAGAGCACAGTTGTTCAAATTGAGAAAATTGAAGAAGAAAACAACCGAGAAAGATAAAAGATTGCTTATAATCTAGGGTGAAATAACAAAATCATTAGAAGATGGTGATCTACAGTAGCAGAAACCTGAAAATGAATTAGAAACCAATGATGGAAAATTGGAAGAAGAAAATGAACAAACTAGGATACCTGATCGACCTCAAACGCCTCCAGAATCGAAGAAGAAAATCCATCTATGGAATCGCAACACGAGAGAGAAGAAGATAAAAGATCAAAATTCAAAATAAAGAGCAGAAAAATCAAGGCGAAGCACTTACGCTAGAATCACCATCGCCGACGGAAACCCTAGAATCACAGTAGTCCGCGGATACCCTAGAATCGAGAAACCGAATCGTGATTGCGAAGCAGGGATCGAGTTTCTGAAGTTATCGAACCAAAAAAAGCGTCATCGTCGGAGATCCCGGATTAGCAGCCAGAAACCCTAGAGGCGCCGGCAGATCGTCGTGAAATCGAAGCCGGTACGCGAGAAGACGGGACGAGGAGGACGAAGGGAAGATAATTCAACGGATTTGGCGCGGAAAAGGAATGGATCTGGGGCTCGGGCTCGGGCTCGAAGGGGGAAGGGGAGGAGAAGGAGGTGGAGTTGAAGGGCGAAGCGACGAGACGGGGAAGCCGAGCGCCTCTTCGGGGGAGCATGCAGTGACTGGGTCGCAACACATGCGACCGCACGTGCAATCCGACTTAGCCACGTACACAGTTTTTTATTCTTAATACAACTAGACATGAACAAAACCGTCACGGTGCTGGTCTGGATTTATGGCTCCCGAAAACTGGCAAGCGGTGCCATTGCACCAGTTTTTTGCTCACCCCTAAGCCTTGTGATCATAGTATACCTTTGCTCGATAAAGAGAACTAATATATCTTTCTCTTCTATTTGTTTGTAAGCCCCGCAGAATGGCAGGTCTCCATTGAGGGACAGGCAGCCAGGAAGGAATCCCATGCCTTGAGGCCAGCAAGCTCTGCGAGACTGCAGCATGACTGCTCGCCGGAGCTTCATGTCCGTAACTTCATAAACTGGAAATCTTTTGAACAGAATCATACAGCAAACTGGATTCATCAATGCATGGTTGATGCAGAAACATGCAGCAAAGTTGGCAGGAACAATAAATTCATTATGGAACCAGTTAAACTGGTTTCTCCAGAAGAAAAGCCAACTCGTAAACAACAGCAATTCGACTTTCGTGCGGCATAGGACTGTCATAAATGTTGAGGAGTTGGAAAAAAGCGACGCTGTGAATGCAGTTGTGTTGCTTATTTCATTCTGGGTTGTCTCTCATCTCGTTCCCTCCAATCTTTTTGACTCAAAAGCACTCTGTTGGCGTTTCCTAGGAAAAGTGACCTTTGACGGTCAATCAAGCTCTCCAATTTGCAGCAATTTGCAGCATAGTTCATCAGATTTATATTAGAATGTACTCCATCAAGAGAGCACGAGTATTTGAGAAAATATTAGGAAGGCATAGAACAGCAGTACATGCAGCATCTGCAACATATATCACATTATCATAGAGATTAATTTATTAACAAAATAATATAATAAAAAATATTTTGAGGATAAATTTGAAAATGAAGTCACTAAAATATAGAGAATTTTATTAACAGTTTTAATCTTACTTACACAAAGACTTAAATCTCGTATATATATTTAGGTATTTAGTGAAAATTTTAGACTACACATTTTTTTAGATATAATTTTTCATATACTATACTTTCCTATATCCAATGTATTTTTAGGTGATCATTACATTTCTCTAACTACAAAAATCATAGAATCATCAACTTAATTAGGTTTAGTTTTTAACACCTCTCTTAAACCTAATTGTGTACCATCAATCATTTTAGGTAAATTCTTGAATTTGAGGAAGACATCAAATTTAAATAATTTAGTAAATATATTAACAACTTGATTAAGAGACTTTATTTTTATGTACTACCTTAATCTCTTTTTTCTTCACATAATCTCGAATAAAATGAAATCAAGTGTCAATATACTTACTTTTTCATAATAGATTATATTCTTAGTCAATGCAATTGTTAATTTATTGTCAAAATGAATCTTGATTGCTTCATTTTGAGAAAAATGAAGCTCCTATAGAATATCCCTTAACCCAAAAATATGACACGCACATAAAAAAATTGTCATATACTCAACTTCACAAATAGAAGGCATGACTATAAGTTACTTTTTTGGGAACTAAGTAAAAGAAGTTTCATCCATGAAGAACAAAAAAAAAAATCAGCAATACTCTTTTTATCATCAACATCTTCTCCCCAATTATTATCGGAGTAATCCATAAGCTAAAAATTATTTGTATGTGCATAAAACAAGTCATAAATCATAGTACCTTGTATATATCTAATAATTCTCTTAGTCACTTTCAAACAATGAGATCTAGATTTGTTTATATAACGACTTATCAATCCAATACTATAGAGAATGTCAGGTCTTATACAAGTTAGGTATTATAAACTTCCAATTATGCTTTTTGAAGAAAGTGTGATCAATTATCTCTCCATCTTCATTCTTTGAGAGTTTTGTACTTATATCAATCGATGCGTCTATTAATTTATAATCTTCTATATTAAACTTTTTTAGAATCTCCTTTGTATAAGCTTCTTATAAGATAAAAATATATTTTTTATTTTACT
Organism: Trichopus zeylanicus subsp. travancoricus; assembly: GCA_005019695.1. Classification (NCBI taxonomy): domain Eukaryota; kingdom Viridiplantae; phylum Streptophyta; class Magnoliopsida; order Dioscoreales; family Dioscoreaceae; genus Trichopus; species Trichopus zeylanicus. The sequence continues at coordinate 164,101 of RXID01014964.1, forward strand.
TCACCTCTATGCCAAGAAAATATGACATAAAATCAATATCTGTCGTCTCAAATTCTTGAGTCATTACTTGTTTGAACTCTTTAAACATAAGAGAATTAGTGCAAATGAATGTCATCAACATATAAACAAATGAATAAAATATTTTTATGTTTTTTTTCTTCACATAGAGAGAATGTTTTTATGGGGACATTGGTTGTAGCTATTGGCTTGAAATGAAGAATCAATTTTGTTATACCATGCTCGAGGTGCTTGGTTCAAGCTATATGACGCCTTCTTTAATTTGAGAATTTTATTTTTATGTTCCTTTTTTACATAACCCAGAGGTTGTTCAACATACACTTTTTCATCAAAAAATCATTTAAAAAAACGAACTTAACATCTATTTGAAAAATTTGCCATTTATTATGAGTTGTATTTTCAATAATTTACAAACAATCTTGATCCAAGCAAAGCCTCTATTTGCAACGACCAATTGTGGTAATTGGTCTTTATAAGATGGGACACTGGAAGCTACATCTCATTTGTCATTATTAGATCGTTGCTAATTGTGATATCATTTGTTAACAAAATAATATAAAAACATAATATTTTGAGAAGAAACTTGAGAATAAAGTGACTAAAATATAGAAAATTTTATTCGTTATTTTAATTTCACTTACATAAAAACTTGAATTCCACATACGTAAGTACTTAATGAAAATTCTAAACTATCACATTTTTTTTAGATAAAATTTTTTAGGTAACTATTATAATATAATATATTTTTAGATAATTATTATATTTATCTAATTATAAAAATCAAAACTCATCAACTTAATTAGGTTTAGTCTCCACTACAGCGTATCTGATTTTGAGACAAAAGGAATGTCCATCGTAGTTGACATATCGATCATTTATTTCCCCAAAAAACGCCACATGGCACATCCATTTGTTTTCGTATGATTCATCATAAGCCATATCTCTACTGATAAATTAAATCTATCGACCGGACGTGATTCTCTGTCTTGTTTTCTTGGTCTGTCTCATAAGTCGTAACATTCTATCACGGCAAAGCACTTACCGATACGCATGCTTTTGTCACTCATTTCCCAAACTCTATTTTTTCCGAGCTTTTCCTCTTCCTTGAAATTCTTTTTTTCGTGGAAGCCTCAATTGCTTTGCATGAGAAATTGGTTTTAGTTGGCAACAAGACATTATCAAGGCAAACGCATGATTTCTGTTTCTGTCAACAAAAAGAGACACATATTATCCACAAACAAAAAAAATCGATCAGATAATGCTTGACCATCCCACTAAATCCCTTGATCGAGTTGAGAAGATTAGTGGTAGGCTGGTGATGGATCATGCAAATAATAGTCCATTATATCTCCAAAAAGATAAAGAAGAATGAAAAGTAAAGGCTCAATTGTCAATTTATTCAATCAATCCGCACATACACATACACTCCAAGCAACAAGCAATCTCCTTTCATTCTTATGACCCTGAATAGTAAGCAAACCACGCTCTAAAGTGAAGCATATAGCACCTGTTTGGTTTATGGATAGAAAATATGATCATTTTGAATAGTATTATTAGCATCGCGACGATCAACGTTTGACAAACATTTTAGTCGATTCATGATCACTTGTTTGACTCTTGCATCCTAAGTTAACCCTCAGTCATTCATTGGATTCCGAACCAAAACCATCCTCTCCAACTCTCATGCACTACAACTGTGCAAAGGCATTTGTTTGCTTTCTTTTTCTTGAATATCTCCTCCACTGATCCATCTCCTCACATATCTCTCTCAAGTTTCCATTTCTATCACTTATATCCTTAAAACCTATGAAGGTTTTCTTTCCTAGCTTTTTATGATGATGTTTTTTTACATGGCCGCCCGGCCGCTTTATTCCTTCGTATAAGGGAGACTGGTCTCTGCCTTGGTCCTTGCGAAAGCGGACGAAGCCCAGATTCCCCATTGCCATCGACAGGTAAGCAAAGGAATGGGGTCTCCCTTTGCTTTGCTGCCCATTTCAGTGATTTCACCGTCTCAGCTCTCTTTTCCTTTTTTCCTTTTCTTTTTAACTTATTAGGGTTTTCGTTTCTTTGCTCTCTTTTCTTTCTTGTGTGTTTCAGTGACATTGCATGTTTCTGAGCTTCTTTCTTATATTCTAACGAATTCCTTAGGGCTAGCTGCGTGGGTTTTAGTGAGATCTTGGCTCTTCGTTTGATGAGTAAATCTCTGATCTTCTCTCTCTTTTTCTCTACATCACTAATTTCAAGAGGCTTTTGCGGTCGTTATATTAAGTACATTGTGTATATATATAGATGTTTCTGAATAAAGACAAAAGTATGGGATTCTAGGCATGTGAGCACAACACTGATCAAATCCAACACGATACTGCCCAGATAAAGAGCTTTATCTCCCTGTATCGTTATTGTCACGAACTAACGTGGCCTTGGTCTACATGTCTGTAGTGTAGGCATACCTGTACATTATGTACAGCTTTGTCTGGTAATGCATCCTAGATGCAGAATCTTTTGATTGCAGGTGGATGTCTATGTTATTTTCTCTATTTTTAATTTACTCGGAGTTAATGGTATTCCAAGAAAATAGATTAGATTGTGAGAAATGAGATACAAGATAGGCCGAAATTCATGATAAAATACATATGCATGTTATACATTTCAACAAATTTATCATACGCCAAGTCTAAACGAAGTCATCTTCAGTATACATGTGCATGTACATTAACAGTATTCCAGGAACCATTTTCCCGGGGAAATTGAACGTAAGATGTATGTAAATCAATGTGTAGGTGAGTGGGCCTTGATCATACTATATATGGCAAGCCATGGATTGCCACATTAGGAGCTAAAAATTTTAGGGAATTAATCAATTCAATGGACTTGTAAAAAAAAAAAATAGCAGCACGGCAAAAATGAAAATAGAGCAATTATGCGAAAAAGGAAAAGGAAAAAAAAGGTGATCATGGAACTATCGAATGTGGCCACTGTACGAGCTCATGATCATTTGAAATAGAAGGTTTCATGGGATTAAAATGCACGAATCTTGCTCAGCAATTGTTCTACAGGGAATCTTGGTCAAAATGCATGAATCTTAAAAGAGGCGGAGCAATTCCTAATGAAGGCTTTGATCTGCATGCAATCATATCAAAAGAAAAGAAAAAGGGCTTCAAAGTAGATACTTGCTCCTCATGGTCATTTTTTCTGATCAACATGCTCTTTTGGCAAAAATTCTGAACAAAGGCAATTGAACTGGAAATAGAACTCAGAGATATTGTAAAGTCTGTTTCTCTGGGAAAGAAAAAAAGTGACTCGGCTGAAAGATCACAGAGAATTCACATCCCTACGATTATATTCAAGTTGTATGGCTCAAATCCTACACTCTTTGTTCTATTACTTCGGCAGGAGCAAGCGAAGAATGAACCAACCTTGTGTTTTCATCGAGTATCTTGAAAGAATATTAATTAGTAGCTAAGTGGATCATCTCATGAACTTACATAAATAAACAAGGAACAGATTATCGCATGCATGCAGTACGAGTGATGAAGTGCTCAAGCTTGCAAGATGTTAGAAGTAAACACACAATTCTCCTTCATATTTGACAACTAGCTCTTCATGTCAGATAGACCTAGTCCCATGAACTAAATACACCCCATGCCAATTCTCTGTAACCAAATTAACTATAAAGATACACAAAAAAGCTAGAAAAGAAGCACCACCAATCCAAATAAATGAAAGATAAGAAGACTACCTACCATTTCTAAGACCTTTGAACAGCTTGAATTGATATCACCTTCATCTCCAAGTTCCATATCACGAAGACCATGCAAGGTTTGCAGTTTGCACTACGCAGCTGCTCGTCCATCTTCGAAGCCATCTAAAAAGCTAGGCTTCCAAGGTATAAGTTTACCATGAAAACCATCCCATTACCGTGAGCTTGAATTACAAGAGATTGCCGCTAGAAGAAGAGTTGAACCCAGTGAGATCTGTCCATCCACTGCCACTAGCGACACCACTGCCACCATCGGTGCAACTGCTACTGCCACCACCGGTCCAATACTGGTCAGGCCTCGGAAAACCCAGAGACTGCCTTGTCCAACCAATACCTTGCGGGGTATCGTCCATCTTTACAGAAGCCAGCTGAGTGATGAGCCCGGAACCTGAAGCTTTGGCTTGTACATGTCCGCTATACTGCATCCCTTCCACCCTGCCGCCTTCTCCGTCAAAAGGGAAAACCCCAGCAACTTGTGAAGGAGTTTCCATTCCTCCCAAGAAGGGGAACTGCTGGATTGGCTGCATCCTCCACTGCTCCAACCCCATGCTTGAGCTCCTCCCGACCTGATACTCCGTATTATCAAGAGTTTGTAAGCCCGGAAAAATAAGCCCGGTGCTTGGCGCACCGTAGTCTGATAAGGGGTGCAGAGAAGCCATGAATGGCAACTGAGAAGGAGGCACTAGGGTAGATGGGATTGCACCACTATGTGCCGATGTGGCGGTGGAGGATGAGGACGAGGCGCCGGACTGACGCTCGGCGGTGGTGGCAGTAGACTTTGAGGAGCTGCCGCCGCCAGGCTTGCTCCTTTTGTTGCGACGGCAGCCACCGCCGACGGGAACGTTGCGAAGTGCTCCGCCACGTGTCCAGTAGCGGCGGCAGGTCTTGCAGAAGTGCCGCGGCTGGGAGAGGGAGTAGTTGTTGAAGTAGCAGAACTTTGTGTTGGTGGAGTCGCAGCGCGGGCACTTGAGCGGCGCCTCAGGCTGAGGTATCTTTGCAAGTCGGGCTCGCTCGGCCATGGAGGTGGGTCTGATGGAGCTTGGCATCCGGCCTTCTTGTGGTGGCGGCGCCACTGGCGGTGGCACCAGCTGCTGTTGGGCATCATCTCCTCCAGTGTTGCTTCCTTGTTGCGGATGTGCTTGGGCCTATATAAATCGATGATAATACAATAAATCATGTCAAAGCGAAGCAAGAGGACATATGGCAGTTATAATCAATAAAAGGTATGGGAATGGATGCGAGAATATGAATATTTTTTCCTCTTTTTAATCTACTTTTTTCATTAAGAAGCCATGGAAGGGAAGGAATTGGAATAAAAAGAGGAAGAAGAGGAAGAGGGAGGATCACCTGGTTCCAATTGGGTGGATCAAGATAGACGGGAACAGAAGGGAAAACCATGGTGCGATTTTTCTTTCTTTCTCCTTCTTTTTCTTTGGACAGAAAAGTTGATGGGGTTTTAGAGCTGGAGAATCATCACCGCAAGGATTTGCAGAGAGAGAGAGAGAGGAAAGCAAAGGAGGGCAAAGCTAATGAGAGAAAGACAAGAAGGAAAAGAAGGAAAAGGAGGGGGATTTATATTCTTTGGTTGAGTGGTGTCTCGTAACTATTTTTATTAAGGGGGAGAGAGAGAAGGGTGATGAGGTGGTGAAGAAATTTCCTTAGGCTTTAAGGTTCTTTGGGTGTGTTGCTGTGCGGAGCAGTGGTAGGGCTGCTCTAGTGGGTTCTCTTCTGCATGGAAAGTTGAGATGGAGAGAAATAGTATATATATATATATAATAGGGGGCGAGAACCCTAATTGGGGCATTACTTAAGAAGAAAATCATAAAGAAACAGTCGTTAGCAGACAAACATACTCCATTATATGTTTTTGTGTTAAAGAGGAAAAGTTGGTCGTGGTGGGCTGTGGAAAGGTCTCTATCTCTCATTGTCCCTGTGTCTTGCAGCTCACATAGGAGAAGGAAAGCAATTCTGGAGAAATCACCTTGCAGTTTCGCAGTCTTTCTCGCATGTCATTAAGACCGTATAAAAAGCTTTTATTATCTTATTAATACACCGGCGGCCACAGCAGTGAGCATCACAGAGAGAGGAGTCAGTAATATAAACACGAGATAATTAAAAAACAAACAATTGTCAATATATCTGTAACTGTGCTATTCATGCATTGTGGGTGAATAGATTACAGCTCATTCTGTTTGCAACATGAAGCATTTTGATTGGTTTATTGGATTGGAAGACAATGTATTAATCTTCATTTGTATTATGAATCAATTTCTTATATGGTATTAAAGTTATCCTGTAAAACAATGGCATGCTTCAAAACTTATGTGGTCTAATTAATGCGAGCTCCACGTATAGACAGATGATGCACATCTAATCTAGTTTCTTAGGCATAACAATATTGTGAAACCTGTGTTTTTCGCCTATTAAGATCAAAGGTATGTGTGAGACACGTCAGATTCACATTGCAGAAATTATTCAGTGATTGGCAACAAAATCATCAAGAACAAATTCTCTGGCATCAGAATCAAAGCACTAACCAAGAGTCACGATGTCAATATCAGAGAGCGACATATGTTATCGACTTTATCTGCAAAGACTATCTGTTCATTTCTTATTTTGTAGTTGATAAACTCGAGTTCGGTGATAATTGATGTAACAGTGGGAATATTTTGCAATTATGCAACACTTGAGAGCAATGATATAAATCTTTGTGTTCTGAAATGGGGACGGTTGCCGTTGCAGCAAAGTGTGAAGACAATGGCTGAAAGATTTGATGGCAGTAGGATTGAATTTGAATCTACTGATGCTTGGCAGTCTGAGCAGCGTCATGATTTATGGATGGAGGACCAGCTGCTTGATCATAGTAATACGTCCAACGAAATCCCAAAAAACACCTTTTCCCCTTAATTTCGGCTCCTCCGGAACAAGGAAGCAAGTGAGAGGAGGAAAAAAAGAAAAGAAAAATTGAATTTAAAATAAAAGGCAGAAAAAAGGCGAGAGCCGTGGGATGTGGCGGGAAGGGTGGGGGGGTCAGTCAGAGACCAGATGAGATGCTCTGTCGGGCTGTGGATTCCTTGTGGGCCGCACATTGCGATCTGCGGGCCCGGTCGAATAAATGAGCCGGAGACATTCCACTTTATACGTTGTTGGCTAGAGAATGAATCTATGTCGCCGTCCCTCTGGTATTATGCTCGCTGCCTGTCCGATTCGCTGGTTTTCTTTTACCGAATATGAATAGGTCTCCACCTACTGCTACTGCTACTGCTGCTACTGTTATTACCAGAGAGAATGCAAAGAATATTTGAAGCATCGAGAATACGTGGAAAGTACGGAAATTTTATCCCATGCTGATTTGGCACGACTGACGGAATGGCAAAAATAAAACCCAGAAGATCTTGGCAATGCAGACTCTCTCATTTACATTTAGCAATTTGAATTCACTGATCCATGGAATCAAATCTGTAATATTATATTAAATTGATTATTTCGAATCCGATTTATTTATTAAATAACTCTATTTTTTGCATTCAAGTCCAACCCAATTTTTAAATAGATAATTTCACCCGATCAAAATTGATTTATTTATTAAACGATTCGAATTCAAATTATAATCGGATTTGATTCAAATTAACTTATTTAATTAAATAAATTATAATTTAATCCGATCAAAATTAGTCTATTTGGTCCAAATCAACTCCAATTGATCTAAATTGACCAAAATTAATCTAAAATTCTTAGTTAATATTAATAATTTTAACATATTTCAAATAATTAAAATAATAATATTATTAAAAATAATTATAATAATAAAATACTTAATTTATAAATAATAATTTTAAAAATAAAAAAATATCGAATAACTTTAATTGGGTTAATTGATTCGATTCGATCTAATTAATTTATGACCTGACAAATAAACGAGTTAATTGGGTCATAAATAAATTAGACAAATTAATCCCACCATGACCCATATTAAATTATAATAAATCCAAACCTATTTAATTTGAATCGAATTATATATCACTAAGCTCATTAACATGGGCCCAAGACCTTGTTGACATGGGCCTCAAGCACCAGAAAACCAGTTTGTGGGCTGAACTGGCCTAATTATCCGGGGACCGGGGCCAACTCGTCTAAAGGCCTATGGGTTTTGGGGAAGACAGACCCGTTAATTCGAATGTGCCGACATCCGCCAGAAAGGATCTTTCTCCCGCGCGTCGGCCGCGGAAAAATTTCCTTTTTGACTTGGATTCCAACTCGCTACGCGGGGCGTGTGTTTCTCCGAACAGCTTTCACAGACAACCGCCAACGTGGCACCCTATTTTTGGTCCATTAACATGATCGCACTCTGCGCCCTCCGTCCACGTCATCGAAGACTCAGAACACCATTTTCGCCAACCAATTTCACGTGGGAAATCAAACTATACATCGCCGTCCTTCCAAAATCGATCCGAGGGCCCAAAAATATCCGAAGCTTCTGGAACTCGCCCGCCGAAAAGCTATAAAACCATCCCCCCCCCACCCCCAAGACATATGTATCTGTCCCTTTTCTTCTGAATCGCGTTTCTTTTTCTCTATTTTTCTTCTCTCTGTATTCTGTCTTGCTCTCTGATCAATGGCCGGGAAGGGCGAAGGTCCGGCGATCGGGATCGATCTCGGGACGACCTACTCGTGCGTCGGAGTATGGCAGCACGACCGGGTCGAGATCATCGCCAACGACCAGGGTAACCGCACCACGCCCTCCTATGTTGCCTTCACCGACACCGAGAGGCTAATCGGCGATGCCGCCAAGAACCAGGTCGCCATGAACCCCATCAACACTGTTTTCGGTGAGTATTCCCGAGATCTGATCTCTCTGATCTGCAGATCTGCCTGTTTTGTCTATCTTCTGACGTGTTCTAGTTTAGATCTAGGAATTCAAAAGATGTTTTTTTGTAAATTCGCGTTGTCGTTTGTTGATTGCTTTCATTATTAGGTTTTGCCGTAGCTGTAATTCTGTTAACAGTTTGCTCATTGGATCTGTAATTTCAAGGAATTTGATCTCTGAATTTTGGGTAATTGGAACTTTGCATCTATAGGTCTATTAGTTGCGTGTATTTTTCTCTTATCCAATTACCCACCGTTGTGTAGATTTGAGCATGAAGTGCCCTATGTTTCAATAAACTGTCGAAGAATGCTCTGATCCAATTTGTGCGAGTGGTCTTGCGTAGTGGATCTGGGACAAATTACTAGTTTCTGTACTTTTGATTCCTTAAATTTGGTTAAATCTTCTTAATCACAAGCTCCCATCAAGATTTAAATCTAGATTTGTTTTTGCGCTATGGTCATTGACAACACGATTCATATTGCCTCATGTTGAAAAAAAATCTCGACTTTTTTCTATAGCATTGAATTTGCCTTACTTGCCTGATCTTTGCTGGTGTTTCAAGTTCTAATTTAATTATTTTCAGTGCCCCGTGATGTGTTGCTATTTGATAATTTCATAAATTTGAATTCTGTATCATATGTTTCTCATATTCTTTGCAATTTTAGATGCCAAACGTTTGATCGGAAGGAGATTCAGTGATGCCTCAGTGCAGAGTGATATAAAGCTATGGCCCTTCAAGGTCATTGCAGGCCCTGGAGACAAGCCTATGATTGTTGTGAACTACAAGGGCGAAGAGAAGCAATTTGCTGCTGAAGAGATCTCATCAATGGTGTTGATTAAGATGCGAGAAATCGCTGAGGCTTACCTTGGATCCACTGTGAAGAATGCAGTGGTTACAGTTCCTGCTTACTTCAATGACTCTCAGCGTCAGGCTACAAAGGATGCTGGTGTTATTGCTGGCCTCAATGTCATGCGTATCATCAATGAGCCTACAGCAGCCGCTATTGCCTATGGTCTTGACAAGAAGGCCAGCAATGTTGGTGAGAAGAATGTTCTCATCTTTGATCTTGGTGGTGGCACTTTTGATGTCTCTCTCCTTACAATTGAAGAGGGTATCTTTGAGGTGAAGGCCACTGCTGGAGATACCCATCTAGGAGGAGAAGACTTCGACAATCGCATGGTGAACCACTTTGTTCAGGAATTCAAGAGGAAGAATAAGAAGGATATCAGTGGAAATCCCAGATCCCTGAGGAGGCTGAGGACAGCATGTGAGAGGGCTAAGAGGACCCTTTCTTCCACTGCCCAGACAACTATTGAAATCGACTCTCTTTATGAGGGCATTGACTTCTACTCGACCATCACCCGTGCTAGATTTGAGGAGCTTAACATGGACCTGTTCAGGAAATGTATGGAGCCTGTGGAGAAGTGCCTGCGGGATGCCAAGATGGACAAGAGCAGCGTCCATGATGTTGTGCTAGTTGGAGGCTCCACTCGGATTCCTAAGGTGCAGCAACTCCTCCAGGACTTCTTCAATGGGAAGGAGCTCTGCAAGAGCATCAACCCTGATGAAGCTGTTGCATATGGCGCTGCTGTCCAAGCTGCTATTTTGAGTGGTGAGGGCAATGAGAAGGTGCAGGACCTGCTGTTGCTGGATGTCGCTCCTCTCTCCCTTGGGCTGGAGACTGCTGGTGGAGTCATGACTGTGCTCATTCCAAGGAACACTACCATTCCCACCAAGAAGGAACAAGTCTTCTCCACATACTCTGATAACCAGCCTGGTGTCTTGATCCAGGTCTATGAGGGCGAGAGAACCAGAACGAGAGATAACAACTTGCTGGGCAAGTTTGAGCTTTCTGGCATTCCTCCTGCCCCAAGAGGTGTTCCTCAGATCACTGTGTGTTTTGACATCGATGCCAATGGTATCTTGAATGTCTCAGCGGAGGACAAGACCACTGGGCAGAAGAACAAGATCACCATCACAAATGACAAGGGTAGGTTGAGCAAGGAGGAGATTGAGAAGATGGTACAGGAAGCTGAGAAGTACAAGTCTGAGGATGAGGAGCACAAAAAGAAGGTTGAGGCAAAGAACTCTTTGGAGAACTATGCCTACAACATGAGGAACACGATCAAGGATGACAAGATTGCATCCAAGTTGCCAGCTGCTGACAAGAAGAAGATTGAGGATGCTATTGAGCAGGCAATCCAGTGGCTCGATAGCAACCAGCTTGCGGAGGCTGATGAGTTTGAGGACAAGATGAAGGAGCTTGAGAGTATTTGCAACCCCATCATTGCCAAGATGTATCAGGGTGCTGGTGCAGATATGGCTGGTGGAATGGATGAGGATGGTCCATCAGCTGGTGCAGGCGGTGCTGGTCCTAAGATTGAGGAAGTCGACTAAGCAGGCCTCTTTCTTTTAAATTCTGGTATCCTAGTATATACTTCGTTGGTAGCAAGACTTGGAGGGATGTTTGATTGGTTATCTTTTGTTGTGCAAAACTTGTATTATGGCCTTCTGCTATCTTAGAGGTTATTTGGCCGGTTTAATATCTCAATTGCTTATCTTAAATCGTATTTTTTTTTGTTTTCCAAGCAATTTTATTCGTCTATGATGCCTGATCGAACCAACGTTTGTGTTATTGTTGTTCATTTTGTGCAGTATGTCATGTTGCTTCTCGAGCTACATACTGTCACAAAATGCTATGCCGATTGCTTCTTATGTAAGATAGTAGAGTTCAACTATGATCTTGTCAAAAGAAGCAAGATACAGGTAGACTGAATAAAAACATTTTTGTAGGGAAGAAATATTTTTATATTTAATCTCAAATCTTCTTGCTTGTATGAAGGAGTGTGAATGAGTTGAGCCAACTAAAATTTAAATTTAAATAATTATTTTCTTCTAATTTATATTAAAATATTTTTTAAAAATCAATATTAAAATGATAAGTAATATAATAATATTTAAATATAAAAAATTACATAAAAACACAATATTATAATTAAATTATTAAAGATATGTAATATATTTTTAAATTTTTTTTTATATATTAAAAAATAAACTCTCTAAGTTGAAATCAAACTAACTCAATTTGTTTACAAAATAAATTGAGTTTTCGAGCTTCAAGCTGCGAATCAAATTTTGTATATAAACCTGTTTGACAACTATCCTCAAAAATGCATTTGCTTATGACAAAAATTGGTAACTGTTTTCCTTTCTAACTTCCATATTCCTGTTTACTAAAATAAATTAGATTCTCTCCAACTAATCGAGTCCAACATCAGTAGAAAAGGGACTGAGGTGCAACAGTGTATAGTTACAAATGGCCCAGTCAAAAATGCAGCTACTCCCTTGTTCATCTGAGCCCATTGCAGCTCTTGACACTCAAGTGCTTCCTCTTCCAGTTCAACTAGCACTCGGCAAAAGGTCTCAATGTCATTTGCCTCCTCTTTGAATGTGAATCTGAACTCTTACCAACTGTAACGCTGAGCAACAGAATTGTTGGATACAATTTCAGGAACTTTAGCAAAGACATCAAAACCCTTCTTATCAATGGACAGCATCAATGCATCCTTCACGAAAATAACAAGCACTAGATCATAATACAGTTAATCGATAACCAAATAAGAAAGCCCCTCATATATGTATTACAAATCGACATTCACAAGTTGTGAGTCAAATAAGTCTCCCAAGGTACAAGAATAGTGAAGATTGTTTAGTCTCCTTGGCAAATTTTAAAAATTGTATTGAGCTATATAGCCTTGCAGAGGCAGCTGCAGTGCCCCTGATTTATGTTAGATCCTTATGCATTGCAGTTTATTTCTTTGTGTCGTTTTTACTTAAGACTGCAAAAGATGATGCTAACTCATTGATTTTGACTTTATTACCAAAAAAACAATCCCCTAGTTCTTAGTTACTAACCTGTTCAGAGTTCAGAATTTCAATGACTACAATAGTAACTGTCAAAGAACACATTTTTCAGTAAAGAAAGAGAGAAATCGAGCTTTAGAGCTTACAAGTACACTCGCATTATGATATTCAAAACAGAATAACATTAATGCTCTGTGCCTTCCTGACTTTGATTGATCCCATCAATCAGCTTCTCTGCCAATGGTGCTAGACAGAAGATAACAAAGCATATTTTGTTCATAGAAAAAAAGGAAAGAATGGAGACAATATGGAGGACTATGTTATCCATTACCATGCTAATGATTAAATGACCCATGCCTAGTTTTATATCAATATTTAAATTGCAAATCTGATAAATCAAATCTTACATATTAGGTCTGCTTTAGGTGCTGCTACATCTTCTACATCCATCTCATGAGCACCTCCACTGCCATCAACATATGTACAGGACCTGCAGGTAAGATTTCACACAAGAAACATACATTATTCAGTGACTAAACTGGCAAGCAATCAGGAGCCAAAGTATTGCCAAAACATAATCCTAGAAATCTAATAAACCTGCAATGCCACACCATTCAGAACCTTCTAATATGCACAAGACCACGGACTGATTAGGTAAGGCTACAACTATAGACAGCCATTTCTTACCCGATGTCAAACTTGTACACAACATAGTTATCACTTTCATTTAGAATCTCCTGGAAGTTTTCACTTCTTGACCAGCAACTCATCCGAGCAGAACTTAGCATAGCAGAAACAGTATAGCTGGCTTGGTCAGCTGCTTTCTGTTCCACTAGAATAGATTCCCTCGTACTTTTTACAACACTTTGAACCTACAGTCAACAATCAGGAGCACAAACTTATAAAAGTTTGCCCACATTGAATTGATTAATTATAAAAGTTTTGGGCACATTGAATTGATTAATTAATAGTTTCTTATTTCGTCCAAACAACACTTGATTATTGTGTGCCATCAAATGTCAACTGCCATTGCAACTGGAACAATTTTAAGCATTACAGTTATTTCAAAGAATTACCTTTTCTTGTTTAAAAGGTCTAGCATCACCTGACAAAGCAACACGAGTTGGAAACTGCAACAAACAATTTTCACTTAGCAAACAATGACAACCTGAGCTTGAATCGAAGCATGCTAGCATACAATGACAGAAATCTTCTGTCTTAGCAAGGATATGAGAAAGCATTTTCATGTACAGACAACACAAACAATGAATAGCAACTTGTGAAAAAAATATCTTAGGGTTGTGCAACTCAAAACTATTTTTGTTCACTTATACCAAAAGCCCATAGCCTGCAGTAGTTAATCTCGGGAAATCATTGCATAGCCTGCAGTAGTTAATCTCGGGAAATCATTGCCATACACGACAAGCACATGGAATTTGGACCACCTGCTAGTTTGTTAATGCTAACATTAACAATTGAAAGCTGACCACAAGTCCAACATGACTAGGTGACTTGCGTGAATAACAACAATCACCAAATTATCTTAGGACTTTTTTCTGAAGCATGGCTACTGGAAACTAAGATTTGGCAATAGTTAATGAGTATATATACTGCCACAACATCTCAACTTTCTCCAACAAAGGAAGATGGTCTGCAAGGGCAAAACTTAGATGACTATGCCTTTGATGACTATTTCAACACAATAATACTCAAAAGGAATGGAAAGGATACAGAAACTCAGTGTCACTGCCAACCTTGCTGATGGATCTGAGCAAGCACATTAGTGGACCTGGAATGACGCTATTCACAAATAGCAAAGCACGCTCATCAATGATTGCATTCTGTATAGCACAGACAAGCATGTTACATAGCTGCGTTTCTACTGAAGAAAATGCCATACAGTTCACTAAACAAACACATGAAGAGTAAGACTTGGCATAACATAATGCAAAAATCAAATGAAGACTAAGAGTATACAGTCCTGAAAACCACAGCTTGTGTGGAGAAATATACCGTGTTGCGCATCTCCTGCTCAGGCAGCCAAATGTAGGGCTTTCCCCTCTTCACAAAATAATGGACTTCTGAAGTATAAATGTCCTCCTTGCAGTGGCAAATCAAGTTCATACAATTCAATCCCTACAAGTAATATAATGTGCAAAAATCACAGATTTAATCAGCCTTGTGAGGAAACAAAGCAATAGTTCTTTCCTGCCTTTGGCGTCAGCTTTGATGCTATTGAGATGAACTTCCAATTCGAAGCCAAGATGTTCTGCAAAACAATAAAAACGCATCGCAAAATCCAGCACAGCTTCAAATGAGATTATCAACTGGACAGCGGAGAGACGGTGAGAGCGGCTGTCTTGCTTTTGCTACGCATTTGTGTTCTCTCAGCGACTTGCACGACAAATGCTCGGATAAATGACCAGAAGCAGGCAAGCACGAAAGAGGGGTAGAATCAGATGACTGGAAAGGACTTGGGAAGGAGAAGAAGAAGAACTTCAAAAAGAAGTAGAATTAAAAGTAGGATAAAAAAAATGAAAGAATACAATAATTTTCAGAAAAGAAATCAGAAAACCCTGGACAAATTAGAAGAGCCGACAGAGTTGAGGAGGAGGACGACGAGAGAAGAAGGAGATCGGTGCAACAAAGGTCAAAGGTGAAGATTAAATCAGTAAAAAATCAACAAAATTTAAACAAAACCGGAGACTGCAAATCAGAAGCCGGCGGCGAGGCAGGGGTTTGCCTCGGGCCAGAATCGTCAGGACAAGTTCTAAACCGAAACCGAAACGGTATCATCCGTTCAGCCCCACCCAAGACCTCGGCTTTGAGTTTTGAACCGTTTCGGTCGAATGGGCCGGGCTTCGTCTGCAGCGGACCCAAACGAACCTGGGGATATGATCGTCTGCAAGGCTGCCACTGCAAGCGAATTCGAGTAAAAAGATGCGTCCAGAGCTCCGGCGACCTGAGGCCGGAGATGGATCGAAGCTCCGGGATGCAGATTGAGCAGCACGCCGCCTTCCTGGAGATGATGCTGGAGTCGTTGCCGTCGAAATACGAGTAGCAGGAGGTCAACCTCCTCACCCTCGCCCACTTCGCCGTCTCCGGCCTCGCCATGGTCGACGCTGTCGATCGGAGGTAGGGCCTCGATTTTTCTTACCCTAATTTTCTTCTAATTTCAGCACTCATTTCCTCTCATTTTCTAGATCGATCTGAGTATTTTGTATGATCATCGCCATGTAGATCGACTAGGATAGGATCATCACGTGGGTGTTATCCCTGCAAACGCGCCCGAGAGATTGATCTCAAATGGACGGTGAATTCTTCGGATTTCATGGTTCCAGGAGTTCTCAGTTCCCTCGAGATGGTACGAAGGTAGCTGCAAATGAGTAAATTTGATGGTAATTACGGCAGAAAAGCCCCAGTCACAAGTTTTCATCGTTTATCTATGAAAAGCTCCTACTACTCATGGACAGGATTGGTTCCCCAATGGCAGTCATTTAGCGAGTACTTGCTGTGGCTTGTCCGTTCCCAAAATAATAGGATATGATTTGTCAGCATTGGACTCTGAATCTATCTTGTTCCATACAAATGCACCATAAATTTTGTGATGACCTTAGCTGTTTTTTGCAGTCATTTGATGGAGGCTTTGGTTTAATGCCAGGTTGTGAATCTCATGGTATGTGCTCCCTATATAACCTCGCAAGCTTTTTTTTTGTGGTGATGATTATTTGATGCACAATCCATTGGGAAGTCTTGATCCAATATTCCAATCTTATTTTCAATTATTCAGTTTTACATCTCCATTCATCCATGAATGTCTTGTATAAATTTCTCATCCCTCACCTGCTAGTTCCATCTCTGTGGCACCCCAACAACACAATGAACAAACTCCCCTTTGTTTCCTTGTTCACAATGCCTTGTTTTACTTTAAAACTCAAAAGTACATTTTTTTTGTTTGCTTTGCCCTAGGTAAGGTGGTGGGATTTATTGTGCCATAGCAGCTCTCCGATTGATGGGGTTTATCAAAGTGGAACAACATTTGTTGGCCATAGTACTGCACAAGGATGCCCAACAAATGGAACTTTTCTTTCGTTTGCTACTACCCTTTAATATTTCTTGCCCTTGGAGTTTATCCTCTAGGCAAGCATCCTTGGCTTTCTCGATGATTTTGTAAGCCTTTTGGGGCACTCGTAATTGCAAGGCACTGTACCTTTTACCCTATGATTGGATGATTTATTGTTATGGGCTTCCCCAAATGTACCTCTATATGATTAGGCAGTGGAAGAAGGTTCTCTCCAAGTCAGAGGGATTGACTTCAAGCTCAGGATGCGCAGGGAAAACTGTATACGAAACCCAAGATGCTGCAGTTTGCTTTTACCAGCATAGGCGATTGAAGTGTTCGGTCAGTGCCTGCTGGTTGTGGAAGCATCTCTGCCATGAAATACTGGCTGCTGATGTATTTGGAATAAGTTGATAATTTGTACTGTCTGAAGTTCATTAGTGAATAGTGACCAGTGATTTCTATTATTACCAATTTCTTTCTTCAAATTAAACATGCAATTAAGGTTAAGTTTTTGGCTATGTGCATGTATTCATTCGTAGCAGGGACTTTGATGGCCTAAAACACGATTGTTTGGGTTGTTGTCGCCTTGAATATGTCTGATGATCGTCATCTCTTGCTTTCTAAATTCCAGGCAACTACCGAGGCAATAACAATGAAATTTCCAGGCAATGTTTTTCTAAACTCTAATCCTTGGATTCGTCTCCAAGGAAGCCAATCTCTGTCCTGATTGGAAATTAACCGCTGCATCTCCATATTTTTCCCGCTGCATGTCCTGCTTGGATGATAATCGGGTCGGACTAAACGCCAAACCCGACAAGATTGTCTTCTGATCTGACCGGATTTGGATTAACTCAAATTGGACTCGGGCGTTCCGATTCCCTGAAGCAACATACTCGTTTCCCACGATTCCCCACTCTCCAGAGACTTTAAGCCTACCGCGTAGATCACGACAGCGAAGATCGATAGAAATCCACAAAAGGGAGGAGAAGAAGAGAAGCTCTGCTTAGGCGATTCTCCGAGCGCCCGATCCGTCTTCCCAACGATGAGTTTTCTATTTGGCAAGCGGAAAACTCCTGCAGGTATTGTGTGATCTGCCGAATCTGAATTCCTTTGCTTCCGATCATCGATGGAAGCTAGAACCTAGATTTTACTCTTTTCTTAGGTTATTGGCTGTGCTTTGTGAGGATTTTGGTGATTTTGTGTTCTATTTTTCCAGAGCTGTTGAGGGAGAACAAGCGGATGCTGGACAGATCCATAAGGGACATAGAGAGGGAAAGGCAGGGTTTGCAGACCCAGGAGAAGAAGCTTATCACCGAGATCAAGAAAGCCGCGAAGCAAGGCCAGATGGTATTTCAAAATTAACCTTTTCCATCTTTGAGTTATCATTCGTCTGATTAGTTTTCGTGTTGTCAGATCTTTCAATTGTTCTGTCAGCAAAATTTTTCGTGTTTAATTGATGTCAATTTGAGTCTATGTACTGCACTTGTTCACGTTCTCCTAGCTTATTTTATGATGTGAGAGAACAAAAGAGAGAGAGAAGGAAGAAATTGAAAGTAGACTTGCAATGTAATCAGCTTATATTTCATTATTTCTCCCTTGAATATGCATAATTCTCATCTTTAATGTTTATGAGTTGAAGCACAAGCTTTCGAATGTTGGAGCAATCGGCAATGTGATCAACGAAGATGAAACCCAATACTATAATTTATGTTAGGAGTAGGTTTAGTTTTCAGGACATCATGAAAGCATGGGTGCTTTTTCCGGTTTAAGAAACTCAAATATATCATCAATATCCAACATGTTGGTATTTTAGCTTTTTTGTGGACATTCAGAAGTAGCTGACCTATCTCTTTGCTATTTTCTTTCTCGCTTTGGAGCTCTGAATTCAATGGCCTTTTTGGTGAAATACTTTGGCAACCCTATTCTTGTATTTGACTGTTAGGCTGAGCTATTGTCTAACTACTTAATTCTTCTTCATAGTCTATGTCCGTTTCCTGGCAGGGAGCTGTAAAAGTAATGGCTAAAGATCTGATTAGGACGAGGCATCAAATTACAAAATTCTATGCGCTTAAATCACAGCTCCAAGGTGTATCTCTTAGAATTCAGGTAAACTTCCATTTTTTTTACATGTCACTTGGAACGTCTGGAACTCCTTATTTTCTTGGTATTTGCTTTGTATTGACTATGACTATTTACTTTTGGTATCTTTGATTGTAGAGTTATTAGTTTTAATGTAAATTCCTGATTCAGTAGGAAGCTGACTTATCATTCCAAATTGATTTGGCTTACTCTTATAAAAGAGGTTTATGCATTACCTTAAGTTAACTAATTTATCAGGCGGCTAGCCTTAGTTTTCCCAAATGTTATTTCTTTATGCTTGCAGTGTTTTTGAGTGGTTTCGAATTGAATCATTACTGTTTGTAAGGTGTAGCATAAAGTAGACTCAAAATATTGTGTAATGCATTTTGCCAGCATTACAGCAAATCATATGCTTCCTAATCATTGGAATGAGATGACTAACTAGATAATGCTATCACATAACCATACGAGGATCAACTTGTGGTTTCTGGTCTAAACTTGCATAAAATTAATGAATGTTTGCTTTGATCTAGCAGTTGGTTGGTTTGGGCGGATGCTGCTTTAGATTTGTTGAATAACCATAACTCAATTACTCCCTTGGCATTATGTTATTATAAAAATGAAAAATTCTTCCCATTAACCTACAGCTGGAAACTGCTACATGCAGACGTTAAAGTCAACACAAGCAATGGGTGAGGCAATGAAGGGTGTTACAAAGGCGATGGGACAGATGAACAGACAGATGAACCTACCAGCACTGCAGAAAATAATGCAAGAGTTTGAACGGCAAAATGAGAAGATGGAATTGGTCAGTGAGGTTATGGGTGATGCCATAGATGATGCCCTGGAAGGAGATGAGGAGGAAGAAGAAACTGAAGAGTTGGTCAACCAGGTCCTTGATGAGATTGGAATTGACATTAATTCAGAGGTACATCAGTATATTATAAATTATGCCCAAATCTCAGTGTTTCTATTTTCTTTGAACTTCCATCAGCATCTATGCTAACATTTTGCCTGTTGCATTTGTTTCAGTTGGTCAAGGCCCCATCCTCTGCAGTGGCGGCACCAGCGGCTACCACAAAGGTGGCCCAAGTAGAATCAGCTGGGAATGAAGAAGGCGGCATTGATGATGATCTACAAGCAAGGCTAAATAATCTGAGGAAAATGTAACTTACAAAGGTGAGAAGCATCATGTACTATATCATAGTAGTTGTCTATTAACCATTGTGGTTCTTAATAAACTGGACACGATGCCTTCTGCCCCATGTCCTCTTTTCTTTGTCCTTGTTTTCATTGTTAAACGGAGCTAGATAAAAGGTTGCCTGGTGTGGTATCAAAGGGGCTTAACTTCAATGTGTCTGTATATATGGTGATTACAAAGTTTAATGCAAATAATGTGTCTTGATTGCTTTGTATGGAAATGCCTCTCTAAATTTTGCTTGTCTTCTCACTCCAACATGTAGTACTGTCAATTATCTTGCTATTTTCTGAGCCAACAGAAACTATATGGCAGCTTTGTTGAAGATTAAAGTTGAATTCTGTAATCCTGGGGAAGCAGTATATTTGTATATAGGACAGCAGCCCAGTCAAAATTCATGAGGGTGCATGGTAAGTCTAATTGCAAAATCATTTTTTAGAATAATTGCAAAAATCTAGTTTCTGAAGTTGTGAATGGTGTCTTTTCAGAACAGTGAAAATTCACAGAATTTATATAATAAATTCAGTCTAATTTCACAACTATAAACCAATTTCATAAGCCAAAAGGAGAACAGCTGCACTAGCCATGGAAACGGAATGCCATGGGTATCCTTGTAGGTCTTGAAACACTCCTGTTCCAGTGCTTGGGCACGGAGTCGGTGGCACCACCGAAACATTGATCCGGCATAGAGGACAGTTGAGAGTGGGAATCGTTGAGCCGCATATTTATGCAAGGTGCATGGAGGGAGTGGTTGCACTTGAACAGCTGCTTGGCATCCTCTCCGTGAACACTGACAAACACACCGATCATTCGGAGTTACACCGTTGATCTCGTTCACGGCTCTTTTGGTACATGGACACCGGAGTTGGATGGCTGTTGCAGCCATCTGCTTGTTCTGTGGAGGATGCCTCCTGCGATGGCCGGAAGACGCACCAGCGAATACCTAAATGATTTGTAAGGGTGAGAGACATCAGTCTGCGATTGTGTTGGACATGAAGGTTGCATTTGATTCGAGATTCTGTTTTGACCGATTTATTATTTAAATATTTAAAAAATATTTAAATTATTTTTATTTTACTTAAAAAAAATTATACTACTTTTATTTTTATTTATTTAAATTTTAATAAATAATATATTAAGGATATAAAAAGTTTAAAAAAATTTAAATTATTCATTAGTCCTATAATATTTAAATATTAAAAGTTTAATTAGATTTTTTTATTTTTATTTTAATTTTGAATTTAATTTTAATATTGATTCCGAAATAGAGGAAGCCTAAAAACAAAACAGCGACGAAGCCGACGGCGACAAGGAGGTAGTAGGATCTCCAGATCGGTTGTCTAGGCGTCGACGGAGGGGTGACATGAGAAAAGCTTAAGGACCAGCTTGCTGACAGCTGCTTATATGGACTCGGTGTTTGTCCTGGAGCCGGTGACATGGATTTGAAGAGATGCCACGGAGTTGCCGGCCATTTTTTTTAAGAGGATCCAATCGCAAAATTTAGTTGCTGATTTGTACACTGGCATTTACAAGAATTTCCTACAACCTGAAAAGAGATGACTCTTTGGTAAACTTCAGTGCCTGCACGACTTCCATCTCCTTGCTCTCGCGAGCTCAAAGAAAGAGAGTAGGAGTATGAACCATGCCACTCGATGCCATGGGTAGCCTTGCAGGTCTTGAAACCTCTCCCGTCATAGCGCTCGGGTACGGATGAGTTGACCGTGGCACAGAGACATCGGTCCGGCATAGAGGACAGTTGGAGTGGGAGTGGAGCCACATATCGATGCAAGGCGCGTGGAACGAGTGGTTGCATTTGGGCAGCTGCCTCACATCCTCCCCGTCCAAAAACACCGTCAAGCACACTGAGCACTCGGCGTCACACTGCTGGTCTCGTTCTTGGCCCTTTTGGTACTTGGACACTGGAATTGCTTGGCTACTGCAACCTCCTCCTCGTTCATCAGATGATAAATCACGCTGCCTGAAGAAGCGCCGGCGAACAGCCTGAACGATAGACGAGGGCGAGCAACATCCACCCACGATTATGTTGGACGCTAAAAGCAAGACAGCAACGAAGGCAACAGCGACAACAAAGTAGCAGTACTCTCCCGACTGGTGGTTGTCTCTATGATACTGCGGAGATGGAGAGGGCGCCATGAGAAATGCTTCAAGGCCGAACCTGGGACAGCAGCTTATATGGACTTGGGTATTTATCCTGGAATTTGTGACATGAATTTGAAGACATGCTACGGAGACGGCGACCAGCTTTAAGAGCGTAGATCGAATAGGCCGCATGAATAGCTTGGTGTTCGGACGATGTTCCGGACAAATTAAGTGTGCTGTGCTTGTGATGTTTGACGGATTTGTTTTGGAGCGGACTCCATTTGCTGCTTTCATTGGTGAAGCAAGAGCAAAATGATAGCATCAGATGGCTTGTTATTATCAGAAGAGTTCATATGTAGTATTTTAATTGTTGTTGTTGTTGTTGCTGCTATGTGCTAATTCAGAGCATATGTTGGGTTAATTACTTAAGTTGTTGTGAGTATAGAAAGACGCTCATTTTAAGTTGGACAGTTCAGTTTGCTGAAACTACACGGTAATCAATCCATTCTGAAATTGTAATTATGGTATCAGCAATCTACAGGCTGTCTAAAAAAATGAAAGATAAATAAAAATTGATGGTTACAGATAGTTCAACCTACAGCCAACACACTGACATTATAGTCTAACAGAACCAGAGCCGACCCCAATACCTGGTAGCATCAATGATATGCCAGAGCGGCCTCCGAGCGGCACATCGGGCAACTGGAATGTGATCTCAGCCACGCATCAATGCACGGCACATGGAAGTAGTGCAAGCATTCCGGCATCACCCGGACTGCTTCCCCATCCTTGGACTCAGACGGGCAAACTGCACAAGTGCTTTCTTCTCCGGCAACCATCCCTTCGCCCTTCCCATAAATGCACATCGGAGGAACAAGAGGTGTCGTGGAAGTCTCCATGCTGCTCGTCGCCTCTCCTTCAGGTCGATACCTATGTGATGCTCGGCTGGTGGCTCTGTTTGTTTTGAACCATGTGACCATGATGCAGTGGCAGAGAGTAAACACCATGGCAGCTAACATGAGCAACACGAGGGCACAGAAGATCGGAGAAGTTATGTTTGGGCCATTGCGTTCCATGGAGGGAAATGATCTTGGTTTGTAATACTTGTATTGGTTAATAAGTTAATAGGACAGCTTGCAGGATAAGGAACAAACAAGTCTGCTTATGCTGAGATCGTCTTGGACGTGCACGTGTTGGCGTCACAGACTCTGCAGGCCGGCCATGGATACTTGGAATTGTGTTTGTGCGTCTGCAACCGTATTTTTTAAATTTGTTGTTTTGCCATTGGTATTTGGTCTGTGACTTCATTCAATCATGGAAACAGAGATTCAGTAAAAACGAGTCATTTCTCAGACGGCCGCATACAAGTACAGAGCTGAACACATTATCGTCGTCGCCACATTCCACAGCTCAAGCATCTGTTGCTTTCAGTCTGCCAAAGTTCATTTGTTTTAGTTTCCCAGAAGGTGTATGAGATGAGATCATGATGAGATGACCAATTTGAGTTGAGATATGACCCTCCAGCCAAACTAATCAATCTCATTCTCCCTTTTCTACTGTTCAAGTAGGAAGGCAAACGTCGAGTCTGGAATGCTGGAATGCTTGACTTGTACTGGGCACCAAATGCTAATTGTTGGTGGACAAGTCGCTTTAGCTTGAGCGAGTTGCCTATTTCACCGGCGGAGATAAGTATACGCGGCCATGGCGTTGATCTTCTGGGTCCATGTAACAAAGCAAAGGTGCATGAATGAATAGCTCGTGTGTTTCTTTCGGCTCAGCTCAGTCTTTCCATTCAAATGGTCCCGCAATTCACGTCACTTCGTCGCACGACAGTGCATATGGTGCACTTGTCAGTCTCCATCTTTGTCATCCATGTTATGCGGTTAAGCTTTGTCCTCCGTCCTCACCGACGTATCGTGTCCCAGAAATTTTTGTCTTCGAGGAAAAAAAAGAGTACGCGCAAGTTGCAAATTATGCTTCTTTCGGAGAGATGGACGCATTCTCAATTTATTGTCGCAATAATCCTCAACTTATACGATTTTCGAAGTAATCTGTTAGGTTCGGAAACAAGTAGATGAACTAGAATCAACAGTAACACTAAAATGATGATGAACATGAACAGGTCAGCTTTGGATAGTTTTTGAGTTTTTCGAGTGTTCTTGGAGTCAACCAAAACTCAAAGTAGTCGCAACTAAATCCAGAAAGAGATATTCATCTTTATGAGTTATCATGCAGTTGATCAGAAAAGCAACTGATGGGGTCGGTCGTGAAGTGCTTGCCGCCACTGGTAGCCTAGTAGTATGCCTGAAGACCCTTGGAGTAGAAATGCAGCTCAATGATCTACATTGCTACAGTATATATACATGGCTGCTACGCGAGAAACACATTGGTTTCCTTGAATATTTTGAGGTGGGCGCTTGCCACCTTCCCGCGAAGCTGCAAGCCCTTTGCTTATCCTGCACTCGACGCATGGACAACCACAGCCGTAGAAAAAATGGTGCATGTGCTGCAGGACGAAGCTGACAAAATGCATTTGTTATTGTAGAAGAGCCAAACAACATTTTCAGGCGCTATCCAGGGAGAGTACGTGACTCCCAAATCCTAAATACATAAATAATTAAAATAAATCGAATATTATAAACTTTCAAAGATAAATATTACAAAAAATTTAAAGATATGCAACTATAATCTTATACAATCTCACTAAAATATAAAGATATAAAATTTGACTATTCAATCGAGACAATTCTATAGCAGTCATTCACATAAGATTTACTATATATAATAACAATTATATTTCTAGAAAAAGCAAAGGGATGAACCAATATCTCCTAATATCAAAAATTTAAACAAGTATATAAAATCTAAACCAATTAATTGAATCATAATCCTCCAATAAAAATCATATCACGACAAACTATTAAATTAAATTAAATGCTAACCATCTCAGCAATAACCGGATCATAATATAACAAAGTACATCGGAGCAGCTTAATTGGCACTCATCCTCTGTCTATTGGTGAATGCGGCGAAGATTAATTGTAGCAAGCGAGCCCATGTGTGACTTTGTTAACCACTAATAGCCTAAGGTTTTCTCCTTAATCTAATCAATTATGAACCTCTTCCTCCCAAACAATTCTTTAATGCCACTTTAGCTTTCTTAATCGTACATCTTTGTGATTAGTTTGGGGTTAATGATTCACTGCATTAGAGGTGTTTCTTCCCAATAAGACTGCACTTTTACCCCTTCCTATAGCTCACAGCAGGCATGTTGTGAACTGCAATTATGAGGCTTATTTTATTGATGAAAACACCACTAATTGCAGCCTAAGATCCATGTTAGTTGACCCGTAATCTAATCCATTGTCGCTAATTATCTACTTAAAAATAGCAGCCTATCAGCTGCGCAAGCAAGATGGCTTGTCAATTGTCACAACAGAGAAAAAGAAAAAGGAAAAAAAAATCTATGGCCGTTTAAATATCTCGTCTGTTGATGTTGAATATCAAGAGTATATTCCATGAAAAAATTTATTTTTTGTGGGCTTTTCCCGGCAATTTCCCATATGTAACTCATTTTCCACCCGGAGACGAAGGCCATTCAACTAATTGACCAACAAAGACAGATAGTTACAGGTAATAATAAAAAAAATGATTTTTTTTTAAATTAGCAGAACCTGAGTTTAAGAGCAGTATGTACTGCTGGTTATGCCTAAGGCATTGTTCGATTCGGAATCAGAATCGAAATTATAATCAAGTCTAATAAATTATTTTTATAAATTAATATTTTTTATCAAAATTATTACTTTAATAATTTAAATTTAAAAAGATTATTTTTAATTTTTTATAATAATTTAATTTAATAATAATGTAAAATAAGTAATATTAATTTTATATAAAATAATTTTAAAATAGACTGTTTCTGATTTTGATCTCAAATCAAACGAGCCTTAATTTTATATTCAAATCTCCACCTCGCAACACTTTTGGGCGAGGTCCACTCTTGAGAACCGACTAAAATCAATCTCAACACAATAAAATGATTCTAAATCTACTACAATCCACCTCAATGACTTATAAATTTTGATATTTAGATAATAGATCGGTTAAAACATAATGATTTTAATTCTCACAATCAAGTAAAATTAATCTCAATACAATAATAACCTATAAAATTTAATATTTAAAAAAATAAATAAATTAAAATATAATGATTTTAATTTTTACAACCGATAAAAATCAACCTCGACGCAATAATAACCTACGAAGGTGAATGACCCCTCTTTCAATTATTATTGTTATTATTAGAGAGAGGAAGAGATGAGAAGAGAAACAAAAGCAACGCAAAGCAAACGCACGTCTCCCCTGCTTCTCTTTTGACCGCCCGCTCCTTCTTCTTTGTCTCTCTCGTGTCTCGTCCCATAATTGATGAGAGATAAAACGATAAACAACCAACACCGCTTGATTTTCATACGATACGTCCATTGGCCTCTCCTCCCTCTCTCTCATATCTAATTAATTATAATTATCAATTAATTAAAATCACCTAGCACCGTTACGGTCGCTGTCAGCAGAGCCGGCCAATATCTGGTGAAGGCCGCTACCCACGCCACGGTCTCCTAACGCCGCTCCCCGTTTCCGTATCCCTCTTTCTTCTTCACTTCCTTTCTGGCTCTCGAAACAGGGAGAAGAAGAAGGAGAAGAATAATGGCGTTTTAGCCATAGATCAGTAGATCTCTTCCCCGGCTTGCCTCCAATTCAGGTAACCAAATCCTTCCCGATTCCTCAATTTTTAGGGTTCGGATCTGTTTCTTATATTCGATATGCTGGTATGGTGGGCAGGGCGGAGCGGATGGATCTGGTATCCTTTGTTCGGATTTTCCCTCCTGTTTTTGGTGGATTTCAGGGGACTCTTTAGAACTCTAGATCGGGGAACAATCTCGGCTTTTCTCTGCTTCGATTCTTGGATCTAGTGCTTCGAATTTCCCCTCTGTTTTTTTTTTCTTCTTCGTGAGAGATTTTTGGGGCGGTTTTTGGGAATTGAAACTAAGGGGTTTGGAAGAGGGATCGATAGGATTTATGGAATGGGATTTTGAGGGATTTGGATGGGATGCTTGCGTTGGATGTGGTGGAGATCCAAACCCACCCGATAGATAGTGCCAGAGGCGGAGCGGGAGGGACGACGCAAGAGGAGGAGCAGGAGATCTACTACATCGACAGCACCAAGACGAAGAAGAGGGGGAGAGATCTTCTACACCAGGGAGGAGGAGACATGGGGGAGTCGCTGCTCACCACTCTCTCCATGGAGAACGGCCACCACCCCTCCACACTCCTCTCCATGGACCCCTGCGCCGCCTCAGCCTCCGCCGACGACGACTGCGACCGGGAGCTCATGATCCAGCCACCGCGGGCCCACCACCAGCTCTCCCGGCCCCCAGACATCAACCTTCCCCTCTCCGCTGATCCCTCCCCTCCTATTCTCTGGCCCTCCTCCGCTCCGGACCCCTGCGACATCCTCGACGTCGGCCTCGCCCCTCATCCCGTCTACGAGCACGAAGCGGTTCCTGCTCTTCCTCGTCCCGCCACTTACTCCTCCGCTACCATCCCCCGTAAGTGCGCGCGCCGCGGCGACAGCATCTGGGGCGCCTGGTTCTTCTTCAACTTCTACTTCAAGCCCGTACTTTCTGACAAGTCCAAGGCCAAAATCGTTTCCCGCGACACCGCTGGCTTCTCCGGCTTTGACAAGTCTGACCTCCGGCTTGATGTCTTCCTCGTCCAGCATGATATGGAGAACATGTACATGTGGGTCTTCAAGGAACGCCCGGAGAACGCCCTTGGCAAGATGCAGCTTCGCAGCTATATGAACGGCCATTCCCGCCTCGGTGAGCCCCAGTTCCCCTTCTCTGTTGACAAGGGCTTTGTTCGTTCCCACAGGATGCAGCGCAAGCAATATCGTGGCCTCTCCAACCCGCAGTGTGTCCATGGGATCGAGGTTGTCCGCTCCCCCAACCTCTCAGTTGTCTCTGATGTCGACCGGAAGAAGTGGGTGGAGCTTACTGGCAGGGACCTCAACTTCTCCATCCCTTCTGAAGCCAGTGACTTTGGCTCGTGGAGGAATCTACCCAACACTGAGTTCGAGCTCGAGAGGCCAACTGCGACACTAAAGAACCATATGTCTCAGCATCAAAACTCAAGGAAATTGCTCAATGGCTCGGGGCTTAACTTATCGACACACCCTTCAAACCATGGTAATGGTGATGGAATCATTGATCTCTCGTCCATTTGCAGCAAGCGCAGGAAGGACTTCTTTCCCCATCCCATGGATGAAGACTGCTCTCCTGTGAATCATTTTTGTGAGAGGGGCCAGGACATAGACATTAACCCTATTGAACCCTCGTGGTTGAATGAATTCAGCGGTGTGATGAGACATGCTTATGGGCCAGTAACTGCTGCGAAAACCATTTATGAGGATGAAGAGGGGTACTTGATTGTTGTTAGCTTGCCTTTCTCTGATCAACAGAAGGTGAAGGTTTCTTGGAAGAATTGCCTTACTCATGGGATAGTTAAGATATCATGTTTCAGTACTGGTCGGATGCCTTCTATAAAGAGGCACGATAGGACATTCAGGCTGACAGATCCTTCTCCTGAGCATTGCCCACCTGGGGAATTCATAAGAGAGATTCCACTTGCTACTCGTATCCCAGAAGATGCTAAGCTGGAGGCATACTATGATGAAACTGGGACTGTTCTGGAGATTATGGTTCCTAAACACCAGACCGAGCCAGAGGAACATGAAGTTCGTGTATGCATGCGTCCTCCTCACTTGGAGCCAATGAACTTGTGTTGATATCGGAAGGTGGAAACATTGTTGCTTGTTTGGATGGTTGTCATAGTCAGTTTTTCAGTGTTCACTAACCTGTGTTATACAAGGACATCTGTGAAATGAAGGTGCATCCTTTCAATGCGCACTTCCTTGTGCAACTCTTACTGAATGCTTTGGTGGTGTTTTATTCCTGGTTGGGCTTTTGACTATGACTGCCCCAGAGCTGCTGACTCAAAGTTAACAAGTGGTAAGGGTTTCACCTTATTATTGCAGTCATTGGTGCTTATACCGTGGTGAGAATCAAGTTATTTAACCACTTCCACTGTCATCTACCTTCTTATCTTGTAGGCATAATTTCTTCCACATGGTTCCTGGATATATTTGTGTTCCAACCCACTAATTTTTCTACAGAACATGATTAGTCAGAATTGTATAGGCATTCAGATTAGATGTGGTTTGGTGGGGTATTAGTATGGTATTGGGTTTCCTGGAGGAAGTATGTTGTTATTTTTTTAATAATATTGTCTTGGATGTATTGTTACACTTCTATGTAATGCACATCTAATACTGACAGAACAATAACATTTCAATTTTCCAATCAAATTTTACCATGTCATTAACCTTCATTGCTGTAGTGGGATGTGAATGGAATGGATGGTAGAACGAAAACTTTTTTCTGTACTTGTTATTATTTCTTGGAGAATTCTATATTTGTTCGGTCTGATACTGCCACCAGTAAGCTACCATATATTTAAGTTCTCCTTGAGGACATCATTTGTAGGTTGTTTCCATTGTTATATCTCTGTATTCCTTAATTGTTGCATTTCGCTTGTCATCAGGGTGTTCTACTTTATGTTTTCAGGATGATAGGATTTTGCCATTTTCTTCTGTGTTGTGGATCTAGATGTTGTTTGTGATCATGTCTCGTTCATCACCTGTATGTGGTTGGCTGTTCATGCAAGTTTCTGCCATGAGATTGATGATTGAAGGTAGTGATGATGAAGTTGATATGCTGATGGCGTAAATTTGCAATTGCAGTTGATTTAGATGGACATGCAGAAACGTACGTACAATTGTGTACTCAATCATCATGTCCTATTTTTGATGCTCTTATCATGATATATCTACTCTAGGATTGTGGCTCATGTATGTGGTGAGAACTGCAACTTTTTCCAGTTATTTGGTTAAATCCTGTAAATTTAGGTTAGAATTTCCTTATCTGCACTGGCAGTACCTTGGGTCTTCAAAAGACAGTTGCCTTTGGTCCATATTTTTCCTATCATTTGTAGCTACAAAAGATCTGATGACTTGATTAAAAAAATGTAGACTTGACAGTTGAACCAGCTTTTTGTGCAGTTGGTTAGTTACCTGCTCTAATGGGGACGCGCTGGTTCAAGTCTTCTCTTGGCCCTGCCCTTTCTTCTTGCGGGAGGTCTGGTATGCTGGCAGTCAACTTCCACCGAAAAGACAATAAATGAAAATAAACACATACCCGATAGGCAAAAGAAATTCTCATCATCCTATTAGTCCTTATATTATTTTGATTATAATATCAGGCTTGTGCTAGAGTGAGTATCAGGTTTTTCATTAGCAATGTACTGTTCTTGTAGACAGGTAGACTTTAAGATGATGTTAGCATGAATTAAACCACTATTTTGCCATGCCCTTGGTTCGCGTTTTATGGTAGTTTGATTGGTACCCTATGCTTCCATATTGTTAGATTTTTTAGGTGGCTTCACCAGAGGGGGCTGATGAGAGTTCTCCTGGAAAATTGATTTTTCTTTTTTTTTTTTTTTTTTTTTTTTTGGTTTTGACTTGTGACTGTTTGTTTGGATAGAAGAGACAGTTTGTTGTTGCGGCAGATATCAAATGCATAAACAGAACTGATATGCTAGTTTTGATAAGCGTCTGTTCTGTCTGCATACACATATTCTAAAACTAATTTGTAAATGGTTTGTTCATAACTTCACATCAAGTGACCTCCGTTCGATGGTTTATTACTCATTTGATGGGCCTGATTGCAAGAGGGTGAATCTGCTGCCGGGAACAGTAAACAACCCAGTGTCTCAAATAAACCCTACCTACGTACATTGTTCCAAATTATTGATTTTTTTTTTATTATTTTTTTTTTTGGCATGATTTACGAAAATACATCGGTCCTTCTTTCTTAAAAAAATGGACTGAAAAATCGGGAAGCTCGGGGAAAAAATATCTTCTTTTGTTTCTCGATTCTGATGTATTAAGCGAATAAGCATTAGGCTGTGATGACTTTCAGATCGCTTGACTACACGGTCATCGTGAGACAGTCCGCAAGTGGTGTTTCGAAGTTCAGAACTTCCTTTTTGACCCGTGCTCTGAACCCGGGGTTCAGGTTTCGGAGCCTCGCCGTGGACCAAGTGGATCCGACTCCACTTGAGGCTATCTAAGGCTGTTGGTTAGACCGGAATAGGGTCTAAGAGGCTCGATGGCTCATCAGGCCGCATAGGAGCAGAAACACACCACACACTTCGCAGATAAGCAAGAAAATTTGAACATTTAACGCATAAACAGCATCAACAAATAGCAATTTCCAGAGCTCATTTGAGTTTTGTTTGAGGTATCAACACAAAGTACAAAAACGTTTACTCTTCCTAATGACCGTCCAACAACGCAAACTCAGACCATGACACAGAAAAACCATTACAATCAAACGT
Organism: Trichopus zeylanicus subsp. travancoricus; assembly: GCA_005019695.1. Classification (NCBI taxonomy): domain Eukaryota; kingdom Viridiplantae; phylum Streptophyta; class Magnoliopsida; order Dioscoreales; family Dioscoreaceae; genus Trichopus; species Trichopus zeylanicus. Next base: position 195,564 of record RXID01014964.1, read on the forward strand.
AGAACACCACAGAGGATAAACTAGCGTCTTAATCCACCTCTTCGATCTTAGGCCCTGCGCCACCAGCGCCATCGCTGGGAGCATCTTCATCCATGCCCGTAGGCATACCACTGCCACCACCTCCCTGGTACATCTTTGGCCATGATTGGGTTGCAAATGCCCTCCAGCTCCTTCATCTTGTCCTCGAACTCGTCCACCTCTGCAAGCAGGTTGCCGTCCAGCCACTTGATAGCTTTCTCAATGGCATATTCGATCTTCTTTTTGTCATCAGCGGACAACTTGAAAGCAATCTTCTCATCTTTAATGGTGTTCCTCATGTTGTAGGCATAGTTCTCCGGCGCATTCTTCGCCTCCACCTTCTTCTTGTGCTCCTCGTCCTGCGCCTTGTACTTCTCTGCCTCCTGCACCATCTTCTCAATCTCCTCCTTGCTCAGCCTGCCCTTATCGTTGGTAATGGTGATCTTGTTCTTGTGCCCAATGGTCTTGTCCTCCGCCGAGACATTCAGAATACCATTTGCGTCGATGTCGAAGCAGACATTGATCTGAGGCACACCCCTCGGACCTGGAGGAATGCCAGAGAGCTCGAATTTGCCCAACAAGTTGTTATCTTTGGTTCTGGCCCTCTCACCCTCGTAAACCTGGATCAGAACACCAGGCTGGTTGTCCGAGTAGGTGGAGAAGACCTGCTCCTTCTTGGTTGGAATGGTGGTGTTCCTTGGAATCAAGACGGTCATCACTCCACCAGCAGTTTCCAACCCAAGCGACAAGGGAGTAACATCCAGTAGCAGCAGGTCCTGCAGCTTCTGGTTACCCTCACCGCTCAAGATGGCAGCTTGGACAGCAGCACCATAGGCAACGGCCTCGTCAGGGTTGATGCTCTTGCAAAGCTCCTTCCCATTGAAGAATTCCTGCAGCAGCTGCTGCACTTTCGGAATCCTCGTCGAGCCACCGACAAGCACAATATCATGAATACTCCTCTTGTCCATCTTGGCATCCTTCGGGCACTTCTCTACAGGCTCCATACACTTTCTGAAAAGGTCCATGTTCAGCTCCTCGAACCTTGCTCGAGTGATGGTGGAGTAGAAATCAATGCCTTCGTACAGAGAATCAATCTCAATGGTGGTCTGAGCAGTGGAAGACTGTGTCCTCTTCGCTCTCTGGCAAGCAGTTCTCAGCCTTCTCAAAGCCCGGGGACTTCCGCTGATGTCCTTCTTGTGCTTCCTCTTGAACTCCTGAACAAAGTGGTTCACCATCCTGTTGTCGAAGTCCTAACCACCGAGGTGAGTATCACCGGCAGTGGCCTTCACCTCGAAGATCCCTTCCTCAATGGTGAGGATGGAGACATCAAAGGTGCCACCGCCTAGGTCGAAGATGAGCACATTCTTCTCACCAGAGCTTGCTGCCTTCTTGTCGAGACCATATGCAATGGCAGCAGTAGTTGGCTCTTTGATGATACGCATGACATTGAGACCTGCGATGACTCCGGCGTCCTTGGTGGCCTGGCGCTGAGAGTCGTTGAAGTAGGTAGGGACCGTCACGACGGCGTTCTTGATGGTGGTGCCGAGGTAGGCCTCGGCGATCTCCTTCATCTTGGTGAGGACCATGGAGGAGATCTCCTCGGGAGAGAAGTGCTTCTCCTCGCCCTTGTAGTGAACCACAATCATGGGCTTGTCGCCGGGGCCAGGAATGACCTTGAAAGGCCATAGCTTCATGTCAGCTTGCACTGAGGGGTCACTGAAACGCCTTCCGATCAAACGCTTCGCGTCTGCAAATAATTTGAACAGCAAAAAGGAAAACAACACGAGTATAGCCGCACAAGGCGCAAAATGAACACAATGATCGCCAAAAAAAGCAAGAAAATATGAAAATCAATAGCGTGAAATTTTAAGAATTCTAACCAACTTGAACAACAAAAAGGAAACAGAGCGATCAAAAAGCGGAGAACAGAGAATGGAGGAGGAGAGGAGGACTCACCGAAGACGGTGTTGATGGGGTTCATGGCGACCTGGTTCTTGGCCGCGTCGCCGATGAGCCTCTCGGTGTCGGTGAAGGCGACACAAGAGGGCGTGGCGCGATTCCCTTGGTCGATGGCGATGATCTCCACCCGGTCGTGCTGCCATACTCCGACGCAGGAATAGGTGGTTCCCAGATCAATCCCGATCGCCGGACCCTCGCCCTTCGCCATTGATCCCCCTCCGGAAGACAAAGCTTCGAAGAAGACGAAACTCGTATGAGAGGTTTCTCCGGATGCACCCGATATCAGCATTGGATCTGTAAGATGGACGGTGAGGATTTTGCTCGGTGGAAAATTCGCGCGCTTTAGATTGATTTCCAGAATTATCCGGTGATCCTTTTAGCTGTGAAAGGAGGGTCAGGTTGTTGCGAGTGAGTTCCAGGGCCATTTGGATTTTGGAGGCGGCCACATCAGCTCGACCCTCAATTTTTTACTGAGCTCCGGGCCGGAGCGTTCCAGAATGCGAAGTTGAATCACGAACCGATGGTCTAGTCAAGGTTTGCTTCGGTTTTGGTTTCGGAATAACAAAAATACTTGGTACAAAATCAAAACCCAACCCGATTCGTCAACACCCACCGTTAAATCACCTGTTCAATCTGGATCGTCGGATCACATCCCAAGAAATTTAGAATATTCCACCGAAGATCTTTGTTCAACCACAACCAGAAATTTGCCCACGAGGATTTCCGCCAAAACCAATCGCCACTCGCCACGTCGCCCAACAAAGCGCCTCAGCGAGCCCGTTCCATGGTGCGCGGCCGACCTTACCGTCCCGCACCAACTAAAAAATGCCAAATAAATCGGGGAAAAACAGGATAAAGGAACCAAATTGTCAGCTGCATTCTGTCGAGTCTGCCACTCCGACTCCGATTAGCTTTCCATATCCCTCCTTCCCATTTTCCATCCATGGCGCTCTAGGGGAGAAACCCTAACCCTATGGCCAAAGCCCTAATCTCGTCTCCTCCCCGCTTCCTCTCTTCGCCCCCCCTCCCTCCTATTCGTCGCCATGGGGGCCGAGGCTTGCCGCTCTACCGGCCTCGCAGAACCTTCACTCGAGTCGGGGTAAGCTGTCAAGAGATTCCACCCCCCAACTCCTTTGATTCGTTCTCGGATCTCCAGGGAATCATTTCCAGGGCAGAGGGTCTATTGTACACGCTCGCCGATGCTGCCGTGGTGGCCAACCCTTCTTCCACGGCCACGACTGATGCTGCTGTTCAGAAGAATGGTGGGTGGTTTGGATTCATTGCGGAAGCCATGGAAGTCGTACTCAAGGTATTTCGTGCCCCTTATGTCGAGAAATTTGACAATCCCTAATATAGTATCAATATATACCATGTATGGACAGCGGATTTTGTGAAGAAATTTTGAACTTTTGAGGGGTGGACTTTGTTAGGTATGAGCAGTTATATGTGGGAAATGAGGTTTGTATTCGCGTTGTAGAATGATTTGCTTACAAGCACCCTGTTTTGGTGATATTTGGTTGATTGTATATATTGAATGTATTGCTAAAGTTAATCAATCAAATAGACTTACATGTCACGATTACTGTCTGTAGGTATTAAAGGATGGAATCTCAGCTGTTCACGTACCATATGCGTACGGGTTTGCGATAATCTTGCTCACTGTAATCGTCAAGGCACTGACATATCCTTTGACAAAGAAGCAGGTGATTATTCAATCTTCTCAATACCAACTTTATTGTTGATGGTATCTTCTCTGTAAAATCTGTTGTCCCACTGTGCTATGGCAGAGGAGAGCTCTTGTATCTGAAAAAATAGAACTAGCAACAGATAATGTTCTTGATTGGCATTAGTCATGTGTTTCTCATTCTGACATAGAATTTTTTGTTTCACATTGTTTCCTCTATGCTCTCCTAGATACTGTTTCCTCACTTTTTGATTTGCTCTCTAGGTTGAGTCAACGCTGGCAATGCAAAATTTGCAGCCAAAGATCAAGGCAATCCAAGTTAGATATGCTGGAAATCAGGTTGGGTTTATTTGTTAGGTGGGGTTTATTGGCAATTAATGCATTTTGTTAGATGTTTCATGTGAGTGTTAGTTTTCAAAGAAAAAATAATTATGCCTATGTGAGTAGACCACTTGGATCATTCCATGAATAGTGCTTAAAGATAGAAATACACTAATTTCTGCCTTTGTTTTTGCTTGCATTTCTGAAATGGAATTTTGCTTTAATGGATGTTGCTTCTGCAGGAAAGGATACAACTTGAGACAGCCCGTCTATATAGGCAAGCTGGGGTTAATCCATTAGCAGGTTTGTTTTTGTTTCCAGTTTTTCTTGTACTTTGTTATTTGCGGACTGCTTTTTGAGTTAGCACCAAGGTGTTTGCTTTTTTTTTCCTTTTGGAACTGTTCCTTTTGGTCATTAGTTTTGAGGGTCTCCAACCTTTTCTGCTTTCTTCTCTTTCTGATCTTCTACTTGGGGCTTTAATGCATTTAATATAGGCACCTGCATTCTAGATCTTCTGGAACTCTGACACTTCCTGTCTCTTCTCTGATTGATCATAGGATGTTTCCCAACTTTGGCTACAATACCTGTGTGGATTGGCCTGTATCAGGCTCTCTCAAATGTAGCAAATGAGGTATATCATCAATCCCTCAGTTCATGAAACTTCTGCTGAAGGCAAGTCCCACTTTTTCTGGGGGTTTCACTCTGTTGACTTAAGCCTTTGTGATTGAAGGGGTTGCTAACAGAAGGCTTTTTCTGGATTCCCTCTTTAGGGGGCCCAACAACTATAGCTGCTCGACAAAGTGGATCTGGCATTTCCTGGCTTGTACCATTTGTGGTATGTATAAGCCCTGAGCTTATATCCTGCCTTGTGTATTCTTAAAAGTGATTGCATGAGCTGGTTATGGTACAATATTTTCTTTGAAATTGGAGGCTGTTTAAATGTCAATTGTTATGTATCCGAAGTAACAGCACTCCTACTATGCTTCCAGGATGGACATCCACCATTGGGTTGGTCAGACACAGCAGCATATCTTGTTCTGCCGGTGCTTCTTGTTATTTCTCAATACATCTCCATGGAGCTTATGAAACCACCTCAGGTGTGAATCAAGTGGTTTTGATTTTCAACTTTCTTTGGTACATACAGTATTTTAAATCTGATTGATACTGAATTATATGATTGCAGACTGATGATCCAGCTTCGAAAAATTCACTTCTTGTATTGAAGTTTCTTCCTCTCATGATTGGCTACTTTTCACTATCAGTTCCATCAGGATTATCAATTTATTGGTTGGCATCTAAATTCTAATTTTGCTATCTGAAAATATGTTGTTCTTTCTTTTATAATTCTACATGCCTGCCCTGCAAATTCCTTGTGTTTCCTTTTCTGTGATGAGTATTGCTTCTCTGTATTTTGCGACCCATTTATGGAACTTGTATTATGGAATCATTCATGAACATTCATGCAACCCATTTACGTCAGCATTGGTTTAGTTGAACTCAATTCTATCTTTTTCAATTGTTCATCTTATTTTAGTGTATCAACAATTATGGCAGAATCCTGGAAATATTCATGATGTTTAAGATTTTATTTGATAATAACTTCTTGTGTTGTTGTAGCCTTGTAGATACAGTATATTTCAGTGATCAATTTAATTCGCTAAAACTATCTGCATTTTGATCTCCTCTGATCGAACCAAATTTAGTCTTCCAGGATCTATGAGCAACATTTTGGACGAAGGGACCACTTCTTTTAGCTCTCTAAGCCTTATCCTTCTTAGATATCCAAGTATTTGCTTCTCGAGGGAATTTCGACACCACCTGTATTTTTAATTCCGCGGAAAGTAATTTTTGGGACAGGGAATTTTGGCATATAAGTAGTTTCTTGAGCAATTCACACTTCTTGGCAAAGATCATTTTCCATTTTTTTCTACCGTCTTGAACATTCTGGTCAACCAACTATGCTCTTACTGGGAATCTGATGTTATTCTATAGGCAGAAAATATTAATGGGACTAGTCTATTTACATCTTATTTACATATATCATTATTTTTGCCTTTGTGAATTGCTCTTATAGTTGCTCTAGATTGTTTGTTACAGATCTTCTGTGAAGTTGATTTGTTTGAAAGAATTTTGCCCTTCTTGTAAGTTGGTTTTAATATAATACTTGTTTTGTCAGGTTTACGAACAACATTCTTAGCACTGCACAGCAGGTGTGGTTACGGAAATTAGGTGGTGCAAAACCTGTTGTCAGTGAGGATGGTGGTGGTATCATTAGTGCGGGACAAGCAAAACGATCCACCTCACAGCCATTTCAAGCTGGTGAAAGGTTGATGTTGTTCTGAGAAGACATGAGGCTTTTTCTTCGAAAACTCTATTTTAGCATTGTTCTGATGAAAATTTGGGATAGCAGATTCAAACAATTAAAAGGAGAAGAAAACAAGAGGAAAATAGGCAATGCATTGTCCGGTGAAGAGGTGCAGGTTCTGGCTTCCACATCAGAAACCGACAATATTTCAGATGAAACATCTGAGGTATGCCATTGCATCTGAAATGTAGTTTGGCTATGATTGTTGCAGCCGTTTATTTATATGTTTCTTCAAAAAAAGAAGCAAAATGAAAAAGAAAGGATACTACGAACTGAAATCACTGAGGACTTACTTCCCCCTTTGCTTTTTGGGTTTTTGTCTTCCTTGGCAGGAGGAAGTATTGGAAGAGGCTTATACCTCCAGTGGCAGCAAAGAGATTCCAACCTATACTGGACCTCGAAAAGCTAAAAAATCAAAACGAAAGCGCACTGCACGGTAATGTTCCAAGCGTTGGGACCTCACATCGTTGTCAGGAGAGCAATGTCTATTTCTTCCAATAGTTTTCCAATCCAATCGGTCATGTCCATTTTTATGTTGGTCTATTTAATTGAACAGTTACGATGTAAATTGCCATTCATATTAGAGTCGATTGCATATAACTCTTTGAATTCTTGTCATATTATATTTTTTTTTTCAAATTTAAATATTTGCATATTTTTAAAAAAAATTTGTTAAATTGTATATTTTTCCTCTAAACTTAAAAATTTACGTATTTTTTTTAAATATTATTAAATTATATATTTCTCTTTTAAATTTAAAAAATTAAATATTATATATATATATTGTAAAAATTTTATTGAGGATAGATTTATTGGTAGGATAAAAAATATTTAGAGAATATATATTATTTAATATCATTTAGATTGAATTGAAAAATTGAAAATATTATTGACTTGGTTAAACAAAATTTTGATGGTTAGATTATTATTGTAAAAAATTTTCTCTCGTTTATTTGAAAATTTTATCTCAAATTAATTTTTAACCTAATATTAAAAATGATTATTTTGACCTTGGTTTAATTTAAATTTATTTTATTCTGATTTTGAATTAAATTTGAATCCTAAATGTAAAATAATAGTTTTGCTTTTGGTCTAATTTAAGTATTTTTCAGCCCAATTTTGAATAGAATTTGTGACTTAATATGGTCAGATTTAAAGACTTTTTTCTCATGTTTTCCATTATGATAATTTACATTCAATCATGGATATTTTCGTCTTATTATTTGAATATAAATAATGTCAAATGATATAATTTTAAAATATTATTAGATTTTAATGATAAATTTACATTCAATAAGATTTTTCAATGTAGTTGGTTACGGAAGAAAAGATATATAATTTTTTAAATTTAAATAGGAAATATATAATTTGCAAAAATTTGAAAAAAATTATATATATATTTTTTAGTTTTAATAAAAATATACACGTTAATAAAATTTTATAGATTTATATGTAATTTTTTAAATTTGAATGAAAAATATATAATTCCGTAAAATTTGATGGAGTTACGTACCGTTGATATTAACATCATCAGAAAAAAGCTATTTCCCATGAGAGCAAAGGAAGAATCCGGTGACAGACTCTGTGTGGTGTCCTTTCATTCGTAGCTTCAACCAGATATCAGCAGTGATCCACAGGAGTTGTCTAAAAACAGGAGTCATTTCCGCAAACAGGCTCGTTATTGACTAATCACAATATCCTGAGCTTACTATTCGCCATTAAAAGGCTGCATCCAGAAAAGCTGGTGTAAAATGCTGTTTTAGAAAATTTTAATTGGGATTCATATCAGAAAAACGAGTCTAAATCGACATACAGAAATCTCTTGTATTATTATTATTATTATTTTTCAAGGATCAATTTGATTATTCATCAACTTGGTCTTTTGAAAAAAAAATTACCCAAAAACAAATCTTGGATTTTTTTTTATCCAATTGACGTCTTTCGCTGGAAAATCCCCATCCACGCGGCCAACTAGTAGCTCTCTCTATTTCATTAGGCCCGGTTTACAACAGGGTTTCGGAATGGAAACTCTCCCTCAAATCCATATATCTTTGGCTGTTTCCATTTAAATCAAATAAAATTTATTATTAAAATTTAATTTTTAAATTTTTAATTTTTTTTTAAAAAATTAAATGAAAAAAATTAGTATGCATATTTTTTTTTTGAAATTATTAGACAGCATTTTTTTGGCAAAAAAAGTTTAAAAAATAAAAAAAATGTAAGAATTAGAATTTGATCTTAGATTACATTGATGGAAAATTAAATCCTTAATGTCCATTTGATTTGGAATCGAGATTATGATCAACCCATTTCAAAATTATTTTTTTCTTATAAAATTAATACTACTTATTTTATATTATTATTCAATTAAATTATTTAAAAAATTAAATAATTTATCAAATTTTAAATTATCGAAGCGTTAATTTTGATAAAAAAATATTAATTTAAAAAATAATTGATTTTGATCTGAACCAAACGGCAGCTAATTATAAAATAAAAATAAGTTATAATATAATTATAATATATAAATATAAATAATATATTTTTAAAAATTACGTTTCGGGTTCGGTCTAAATTAACAATTTCACGGGTTGCGCTTCATCCGCATCTTTCCCGAACAACGAACTGCCAAGATGGAGCAGCCCATTAATTACGAGCAGTGATGAGACTCCAATGTACCTCCACTTGTCTTATCATCCACTTCAGTTCGTCCCAACCCACAGCCGGCTCTGCGCTCCTCGTCCTTTCCGATGTCTTCCAACTTCTCCAAAAGGGCTTCTCCGAAATCCCGATCCGGCAACCGGTCTCGCCATCCACGACCTCGCCATCAGGCCCCATCTCCATTTCAGCATCTTCCATTACAACACCCTCGTCACCGTGTACTTCCTTCCGCTTTGGGAATCCTGAGACCGCCCTCAAACTGTTCGACAGAATGCCTCACAGAACTGCTGCTTCTTGGAATGCTGCAATTTCTGGCTGCGTTCGTGCGGGTTCTTTTGCTGAATCCTTTGTGTTGTTCCAGGAAATGCGGGAAACTGGATTATGCGTATGTTATTGCGAGTCTTTTGACGGCTTCGAATTGATGGGCAGATGTCCATGGTAGAGGAATTGAGTTGCATGGTTTTGTTCTCAAAGCTGGACTGCTAGATGATGTTTATGTCAGTGCTGCGCTGCTGCATTTGTATGGTGGATATGGGCTTTGTATCTGATGCTCAGAGATTGTTCCGTGAGATGCCCGACGGGAATGTGGTCTCTTGTACTGCTTTGATGGTTTATCAGGGCTTATCATCAAATGAGATGCGATGGGGTGGCTTGCAATCAGAATTCATTCGCAACAGCGATCAGTTCCTGTGGGTTGATTCAGAATAATATGATTGGTTTTGCAGATTCTTGCTCATGCTGTGGTCTCTGGTTTTGAGGGTGATGTCTCTGTGCCAGTTTCCATTATGGCCTTTTTTGACTGTTCAGATAGAATCGATGATGCAGAGTGGCTCTTTTATCAGATGAAGAACCGGGAAAGGATATCATGGAACTCAATGATATCTGTGTATTCACATGGTGGAATTTGGGAGGGATCTTTTCAGTGTTTCTCTGATATGCGTTATGTTGGCATGGATCATGATGCAATCACACTATCCAGTTTGATATCCGTACGTGCATATGGTGACAAGCTGACATGTAGAGGTCTCTGTGCAATTGCTGTTAAAGAAGGTCTTGATTCATCTGTTTCTGTGAGCAATGTGCTTGTTGGTATGTATTTCACGTCAGGCACATTATAGGACGCTAGTTCAACAACATGCCTCGTAGGGATCTTATTTCTTGGAATTCCTTGATTTCCTGTTATGCTAAATGTGGACAATATGTAGATGCCATAGAGATCTTGGTGCAAATGCTTCGAGATAAAAAAGAGGTGAATAATGTGATTTTTGCAAGCACACTAGCAGAATTCTCAATCCCTGAAGCTCTGTGTTATGGCAAGATGGTCCATGGCATCATAATCCACAATGAGCTTCAAGGCAACTTGTTACTAGGTAATGCATTGATCACCATGTATAGCAAATGCAGTGCTATGAGGGAAGTTGAGTTGCTATTCCAAATAGTTTCCAAATGCGATTTAATTACTTGGAATGCACTTATAGGTGGATATGCAGAGAACAAAGATGAGAAGGAAGCAAGGAAAGTGTCTACTGTGATGAGAGTGGTAGGAATAAGGGAGAACTTCATCACAATGGTCAATGTCTTAGGGGGTTGCTCAGCGTCACAAGATCTATTGCAGTTTGGGGTGCCCCTTCATGCATATATAATCTTCACAGGATTTGAGTCAGACGAGAATGTAAAGAATTCTTTGCTCACAATGTACTCAAAATGTGGTGATTTTAGTTTGAGCAGATTTATTTTTTATCAGCTGGTTGTCAAAACTGCAGTCTTATGGAATGCTATGATTGCTTTGATGGCTAACCAAAGAAAAGGCCCAGTTGCAGTTTGATTAAAGTGAAAAACAGGGTCAGTTCATTTGGAAGTAGAGATCAGAGCGACTCACAAGCAAAACAGGTTTATGTGAAGTTGGAAGAAATGCTGCAAATGGTTAAAAAACTGGGTTAAGTTGCAGATACCTCCACTTTACGTGACATAGATGAAGAGCAGAAGGAACTTATTCTATGGAAGTGAAAAGCTTGCCTTAGCTTTTGGTCTGATGGGTGTGCTAGAAGGATGTAGTGTAAGAGCCTTTAAAAATCTTCATGCTTGTGTGGACTGCATCTGGTGTTCAAATTGGTAAAGAAAGCTGTTGGGTGTGAATTGGTTTTGAGAGACCATTTTAGGTTCCACCATTTCAAAGATGGGGAGTGTTCATGCTTGGATTATTGGTAATTATGACAATGTCTATGAAGCAAAGTAAGTGCAACATATGTTGCTGGCTGATAGCACCGAGTGGCACAAATTTTCCTTGCATTAGTCCTTCCTCAGTCATGAACTTCGCCTGTAGAGTCCAATCTTATCTTGTAAAACAGTTCTTCGAAGCCTAAAAAAGGATAAGATCAGGACAAGCTGGGGAGGATTCTGAGGGAGCAGGTTAATATTGTGCTTGAAATATGCTACATTTTCAAATTCTCATCAGGTATGCTACTATCAACTTTATCAAGAAACTGCTACTACTCAGACTGTTTTTTGAATGAAGTTTTTGGTTTATCACTTTGGACTTGCTTCTGAGCTGCCTTTGTCTGTACAGGTGTTGAGATGTCTGAATGCCTTTTGAACTAATTTATGAAGTAAGTTGCTTTTGTCAATTCAGGTTTGATAACTGATTCTATACAAGAGAAACAAAAGGATCTTCCTTGCTTACTCTGACTTCAAGGTTTATTATTTCAAGTAAATTGCTTTAATGTTCTGTTTATGCAATTTTAAAGTCCAATGTTTTATGTTGTTTTGGCCTTCTGACATGGCATGTGATATTCTGATATTAGCACTAGCTTAATAGCTAAGGATGACAAATAACCTTATGAATAGAAAAAAGGGGGAAGAGATGGAACCAATCATGTACATAAAGTGAACATATGCCTCCCTTATCCTTATCTCAGCTCCGTTCTGGCCTTTTAGTTCTCATATACAAAGCTGTTCCTTATCTCCAGTATCACTGTACTTCATTTTGGTGTATCTTCATGCTTTTTGCTTCCCCCGGTGCATGAATTTGAGGTTAGGCCAGCACTTTAGCAAGAGAAGAACAAATTTGAAGAACTAGTGTCCGCACAACTACTGCCTTTCTCTTAACATCATTATATAATGCATCATCTCATAACCTCCTGATGAATACACAATATTCTGGGTTACCAAAATAAAAATCCTTATCAGCAGTAGAAGCAGACAACAATCTTAATTTCTGAGGTATGAGATCAACCTTTATGTCCACTTCTGAACCATTAACTAGTATTCTGCAGTGTAGATTTCAAGGAGACATCTGACAAAACCTCCCAGACTATTATAAAATCCTACCACCAGCCCAAGACCATGGGCTCACATTTCTTTATTTTCCAAAGTGCTATTCTTCCCCTTCTTGATCCAGTGGTGTTCCTTTGTGTCAGTTATGGAAATTGTTGACCAATGTGCACTTCTACTGCTAGATACTCCAATGTCTTGGATTGCAAATTCTCTTGCTCGCTTGGTAAAGGCTTGATGTTAGTAACCTTGATGTCAACGAAGGGAGTTGCCTGGTGTAGTTGAGCAAAAAACAAAATTTGGGATTGATTAAGTCTAATCTATACAAAAAACAAAGATGTCAAAAAAAAATTTCGTGATTGCATTCCAAATTTTTTGTTCTTATGGTGTTCATCTCTCTTGACTCTCTCTTTTTGCTTGTTTCTTTTTGTGTAATTTGCTCCACATTTTGTGTTCAGTAAATAGTTAAAAGTAAGATACATTGAGGTTTCATGTCATACTTGTCAGGATGCATGAATTTTTGGTTTATGATTTTGTTGTGAAGCACAATCATGATCAGCTTAAGCACAATCATGATCAGCTTATGTATTGAAGTCTCATCATGAACTACACCAAAACCCATTAAACTCTTGTTCTGTCTACTGTATAGTCTTCGCAATATTTTACAGTACTTGGCAACATTAGTTGGTATATCTTTCATGTTAAATCTCAAAAAATTATAGAATTCAGATATTTTTGTGATGGTTGTCTTACTTTGTGTATCATTTGGCAACAGTTTTGATTGGGGTTGAACATCTCACAATCGATATCACATTGTTAATGCAACAGAACAAATCACATTGTTAATGAAACAGAACAAAGGTTTTGCACTCTTCCCCTTATTCCAAAGTATCCTTCCTTGGCAAGGGTCCCAGGCATCATTGGACCAAACTATTTCAGGAGAAAAGTTCACTCATTCCTACAGAATATATGTCAGAAAAGACTGGCTAGATCTAGTGTGGAAAGGCAAGAAGATTTGTTCTGTTTTTTCATGGAACTAACATTTAGTATTGTTTGGCAAGTTGGGACTACGACGGGGCAAGCCTTCAAGATGATGAATCCAGATTGCAAGATAGACGCATTTGCGCCGTCCACCTTTCAGCATATTGTTCAGTGTTATAGTACAGTGATTACTTGGCCCAGTCGGTGCTGCCTTGTCGTCCTTCTTGAATTGGGAGTTTGATCCAGACCCAAATCTCTTGCCAAGGAGACGAATTGTTTAAAAGAGGACCGCAATTGGACCATTGATGACTCTTTCAGTTCGTCATATGGCTGGCGTTCAAAGGTGGTCTGGGCGAAGAATTTGATCGGGCATTGCTGGCGGCAGAGCAGAGCAAGTCAGGTAATCTAAAAGGAAAGTCGCCAGGAATTTTGAGCATCGGACTTACAGATCATGGATTCGAACTTACAACTATTCGACGCCAAGTACTGCCTGCTCTCTGCGCGAGCAAACTATTTATTAGCTTTTTTATTCGACTTTTGCATATTTCCCCCCATACAGCAATGAAATTAATTTGGGTCCCGAATCTCATGGGTAGCACAGAAAACTCATTCTTTCATAATTTCATCTATTTAGCTTCTTATCACAAAGCAATACGTTCAAGTGCATCATACAAAGTAGTCGATATGGGCTAACAGAACCGAGTCATGTGGTCCATTTGACATGTCGGCACACGCAGGGGGTATAATGATACCATGCTCAACATAATTCTATATGGACTTGTTTGATAACCAATTAGGATTAAAATTATTTCATTTCTAATCTGATTAGCTATCAAATATCTCAAAATTACTAAAAATTTAATTATAGGGGTTTTGTGTAATTTTGACTTTCTGTTTTTTGGCCTTTTGAGGTTTTTTTGGGGCTATTAACTGATTCCATGTGAAAAAGCCCCAAAATACTGTAGTCTATTTTTGGTGCATTGGAATCGAGAATGAATTACAAAAATTCCAGTCTGAAAACTTTGCCAAATAAGACCCCAAGATATAAGAAATTCGGAGGCCGCGTCCTCCTCATCCACCTCCCGTCTCCCCCTGCCTGTGTCCCCCCTTTTTCCAGAGGTTAGATTCGATTCCAAGTCCCCCGCCACGAGCCGATAAAGCTCGCTCCTTTCCGCTACTTCCCGCGTCCTTCGATTCGGCCGCCCTTCTCCCTCTCTCTCTCTCGCTCGCTCATGGCCGTCAGCCAAGCCAGCCTCCTCCTCGCCAAGCAGCTCAGAGGCACCGATCCTTCGATTTCTTCGCTTTTGTTTTCTAGATTAGCACCAGATCAATCCACCGATTACTTTTTCCCCTGTTGTTTTGATCAGATCTGTCCAAGAACCCGGTCGACGGCTTCTCGGCCGGCCTCGTGTCTGACAGCAATGTCTTCGAGTGGAACGTCACCATCATCGGTCCGCCGGATACGCTCTAGTCAGTAGCTTCTCCCTTTCCGCATTTGAATTTGTTGGTCTTCTGATTCTGTTTGGCGGCGGTTTGATTTTCTCTTGTTTGTTTGATTCTTGTTGAGGTTTAGTATTGCTTTTGTGGGATTAGTTGTGATCTACGGTTTTGAGGGGCTCCAGCCAAGAGCTGGTCTATCCTTTTTCTTGAAGTTTTGGATGTTTCTCCAATTTCTCACTGTTTTTCTTGGTTTTATTGGTTGTGGATAGTTTTTAATGTACCAATGAGTCTTTAAGTCAAAATATCATTGAAGGAACGGCTAATAATTCCAAAGAAGGCATAATTTTGGATGACTCTTCTCACATTACGAGTAGTTTAGTTCGTCTGGAACCCATATCATGGAATCAAAAACATGGTTTAATTTTTTATTTCTGAGTAAAATGAATGGTTTTATTGTGAAAGTTTTTTTATTCTGTTGTCATGGGTGATATTTGGTGTTCAATCAATTGCCTGTATGCTTATGGCTGCTGTACTATTGTTCTTTGTTTTCTCTTTTTTATACTTACAATTTTTGTGTTGATCTCCAATTTTCAGTGAGGGTGGATATTTCAATGCAATTATGAGTTTCCCCTCTAATTATCCCAACAGCCCTCCAACAGTAAGATTTACATCAGAGATGTGGCACCCAAATGGTAAGCTTTTTATGCATGCTGAAGCGCTACCTCTACATCACGTGTTTTCCATTGTTTTATAATTGCATTGTTGTCTGGTGACATGCAGTATACCCCGATGGACGTGTTTGCATCTCAATTCTGCATGCACCTGGAGAAGATCCAAATGGCTATGAGCTGGCAAGTGAGCGTTGGACTCCTGTGCATACGGTTAGATATTCTCTACATTATATTATGTCTTTATTTCTTCTTTTACTAAAACATCTAAAACTATCTCTCAAGGATGTTTCAAAGTCATACTAACGTTCCCCTCAACTTATGCAACCTCCAAGCCACATGTTATACACGTTTTTTTCAAATAAACTTGAAACATTTCATCTGAGCAGCTAATTATTCAAATCGTATTTGCAGGTTGAGAGCATAGTTTTAAGTATTATTTCCATGCTTTCAAGTCCAAATGATGAATCTCCTGCAAATGTTGAAGCGGCTGTAAGTATTAAAATCTTTAGAATTCCTTCTCATTTTTTTTCCTTTTTTGTGTCACTCAATTATCTTGTGTCTTACTTTGATCATGCAAAAAATCCCCTATTTGTTTTTGAATCATCCTGATAAATCTCTACATAGAGAGACCTAGATGTTGGAACAAGGAAATCTGATGTGTTACAATTTTTTCTTCATTTTAATACTATTTGATTATTACATGGACTTCTGATATTGGACAATTATATTTTTTTATAGTAAAATTAGATATCCAATCCAAGTTGAATTCCAACTCCAATTAGGGTCCATTAATATTTGTACAATTACAATCTGAAGACCATATCTCATAAGATATTTATCCAAATCCAGCAAATAACTATCCGTTGAAAAGCTGAGATCAATTCCTACAAATTTCTTATTTAGTATTTTGGATAATTCGAATTTTGTATTATTCAAAATTAGGGTTTATTTATCAGTCCGACTCAATAACAGTACTAACCCAATAAAGAATATGACTTAAATATATCTTTATTTAAGATATATTAAGTAGAATTTATATTAGAGTGTAAGTTTTATTTTTAGTGTACACCAATTATAACTCTAAGTTTATTAGAGAGCTATATATACAACCCAAGATTATAATAAAAAAAAAATTTTGTATCAATAATATTATCTTATTTTGGGTTTATTCTCTTTCCATCTTTCTTGTGGATTTAAGAATCTATCATTATAAGAAAACGGTAATTTTCTCTCTATCGCTCGTGCCCTCCTCACTACATTAAGAAGAAGACGGTGATGTTCTTCCAACCCCTCGTGCCTTCTCTACCGTTGCATCAAGTGGATTTATCGTGATGAGAAGACGGTGATATTCTTCTTATCCCTTGTGCCCTCTTCCACTGCATCAAGAGAATCTATCATTGTGAGGAGACGGTGATCTTCTCCCTATTCTTCATGCCTTTTTTCCGCTGTATCAAATGAAGACGGTGATCTTCTTTCTATTACTCGTGCCCCCCTCTCATGTTGCATCAAATGGTATCAGAGTGACATTGTTCCTGAGTTCAACTCCATTAATTGTCGTTGGTGGCGACAACTTCATAGATGGTGATTTAGAAGATTATTAAATTTGAGATTTGATTAAATAAAGTTTTCTTGCTTCTGTCACTAATATGAAGTTTTGAAACAAATTGAAACTAATAATCAAATTTATCAATTGATCGTTAAATAGACTCGCGGTCTGATATCTTGGAGATCAACATATGGAGTTATTCAGAAAAACCAAAACCTTGATGAGATAAATATTCCATACTTTCATGATTATAAGAATTTATTAATTTGGATCAAATAAAGTTGAGAAATTCTTTAAGTTTATGGAAATTCCCGAAGAGAAAAAAGTGAAAATTATTAAATACAAGCTTAATGGTTATGTTTTATTTTAGTGGGAACAAATTCAAATCCAAAGGAACACGTAAAAGCAAACCAAAAATCCGCTTATGACGGAAGATACTTAAACTATTTAACATAAAGTTCTCAAAAGAAGATCAAAATCAAGTAAAACAAATTTCTTATTCAAAGGCTTCTAGAATTGAAATCAATGGAGACAAGCATGAGATATTAATTCCATATTTTACTAATTTTCCTCTAGTATTGAATTATCAAATAGAAGAAGAGCATATGGATCGTGTGGAAGACAAACAAATTACTGAAGAATTTATTGAGGATTTCAAAGATTCTTTTTTTGATGAGTTAGAAGATCATACAAAAGTGACTTTGGATATTATAAAAAATTTTGAAGAGACTATTTATGATAGTTCATATAAATTAGTTGACAATATTGAAGGTTATAAGAAAAAGTTTTCTGCTTGTGAAAATATTGACTATACTACTCAAGATTATTTTTGAAGTCATCAAAAATCAACTCTCTTGAATAACTAGAGAAAATTTCTACATGAGTTATTAATATACAAGATTCAAAATTTGTAATGGTATATTCAGATTATTATCGTAATTGTCAGTAAACTTGTGAAGAATACTTTCATTACATAATAATAAATCATAAGTTGGTGTGTAAAAAAAATTTATTTCAAATAAGATCGAAGGGAATCGTACAAAAATTCAAATGGTTGTGCTGAAGGAAAATAGAAGATTAAAGTATTGAAAACGTCACTCAAAGAAATTTTATTGGTTTACATTATCAAGTTCTATGTTGAAAAGTATTCAAGTTTTGATTTGAGGACAAGTCTTTTTACAAGTGGAGGTGTTTGATGTAGGACAACTACATCCTTTTTATAATAAAATTAGAAATCTAATTCAAGTTGAATTCCAACTCCAATTAGGATTCGTCAAGATTCGTACAGGTACAGTCTGAAGACCATATTTCATAAGATATTTATCTAAATTCAGCAAATAACTATCCGTTGGAAAACTGAGATCGATTTCTACAAATTTCTTATTTACTATTTTGGATAATTCGGATTTTGTATTATTTAAAATTAGGGTTTATTTATCAATCCGAATTAATAACAGTCCTAGTCCAATAAGTAATAGGATTTAGATATATTTTTATGTAAGATATATTAAGTAGAATTCCTATTTTTAATTTATATCATGTAATATTGTAAGTTTATTAGAGGGTTATATATATAGCTCAAAGTTGTAATAAATTTTTTTTTTCTATTAATAATATTCTCTTATTTTGAGTTTGTTCTCTTTCTATCTTTCTTGTGAATTTAAGAATCTATTGTGGTGAGAAGACGATGATCTTCTTCCTAATCCTCGTGCCCTCTTCTTTGCATCAACTTCTCATCAAAATTTTTCCTAAGGAGATTGACTCTTCCCGAAAAATATATTGTGGATGGGAGAGTGGCTGAAGACAAGCAAGAAATGATTGACAAGCAAAATATAAACTTGATCATGATGAAAATCTTGACTTTTCTAAAAAAAAGGATGAAAACCTTATGAAATATTTTGCCACTCATTTATATATGTCATCCAACTCAACCCCAGATACATGTATATCTACATTGAGGGTTCTATCGACTAATTTCTACTGTTTTGCATAGTCTGTATTTAATATTTAGTCTAAGATGAAGTATTGTAGGACTTACTGTTAGGGGTCTGTGATGTGCGTAAATGCGAGCACTACCTTTGATAAGTCAAATACTTGAAGACACCTCCAAAATATGACCTCTTTTTTTCTTTCCTTGTTGTATTAAATCTGAACTAATGCTAAAATGAAACAATTTTAGTCAATGTTTTTCCTGAGAGATAACAATTTATCCAGAATTTTGTAATCTGACAGAACAGTAGAACCATTGGATTCTTTGGCTTTGTGTATGTGCTTGGTATTTTTTTTCCTCTTAAATCAAGAATAAGAAGATTTAAGGGAATTTGTGTTCTAAGATATTCCTTAGATCATAGCTGGACATAACTGTATCAGTATGTATAAGAACAATTTGGCCTAAATTTTGTAATCTGATTGAACAGTAGAATTATTGGATTCTTTGGCTTTATGGAGTTGTTTGCTATTTTTTTCATATTAAATCAAGAATGAGAAGATTTCAGGGAATTTGTGTTCTAAGAACAAGTGATATTCCTTAAAACGTTTATGTCAGAAAAAAAAGATATTCCTTAGAACATAGTTCGACATCTCTGTATCACAGTATGTAGAAGAACTCAAGTAATATTTCTTATATCAAGTGGTTTGTACTCTGAGACAGGATATGTTGTTCTCTTTACATTTAATTCATACACAAGATTCTTCAAATATTTTTGGAATGCAAATCAGATACTATCAATTATTTATGAGACCTTTCCTAGGAAATTTGTTGTAGTGTGCGTATATGTCTGCTGAATGATAGTGTTAACTATATGGTCAAATCCATTAAATGGTGTAAGGATTTTATTTGGAAGGCCCAAAAGGTATAATAGCTGAAACCAGCGAGCTTTCTTTCTCCTTTTCTTTCTGTACTCAGATGTACGCAAATTGAGTCTAAAGGTGTTGTTACCTTAATTGTTTAGAAATTGGTTTCCCTACTTCAATTATGTCACTTGTACAGTTTTTTATGGACCTGGCTAGCGCATATACTTGCTTTTATTACCTGGAAAAGATTAAAATGAAGATTTTGGGAAAGAAAGATTAGTTGATGGGATTGTTACAAAAAATTTTTGGAAAGCATACCAGCAAATCAAGCACCACTTTTAGTTTCGATTAATCATCCAGTATCTTTTCAAAACAAACATTTTCCTGATCTCATTGTTTTGTACTTTGTATTTGTTTATGTGACAGACTTGAGTACATGCAGGATCCATTTCACATGGATATGAAATATTTCTTAATGCAAAATATTTGAAAAGTAAAATAGCTTTAGATCCCTGACACCTGCATACTGACAGAGTGGATTGCTAGGGTCAGGAGAGGCTCATCATCCTATATCTGTAGTTGATTGTCCTCTGAAAACTTCAGAACTGGAATTGAATGGCTGGAGAGGCCATCGGTGCAACATGTTGACAACTAAATTAATTGGTAGGGGTGTTACGGATGTGGTTTGATGGGGAGTATCCTCTTGTCATGCACAGTTGGCATGCTAGGATATGTGATGTCCTTAGTCTGATGAACATTCACCCTTTAAAATGGGCACTATAATTTTCAGATGAACTTCTATGTTGGCTCTCCTTGAATAACTTTTATTTTATTTTGCTGGCATTACACAATTTATCTTATAAATATGCCGATATCTCATGGGGCTCTTTCTTTAAATGGCTGCTGCATAGAATACAGATGTTTGATCCTTTTCTCATGGATTCTTGCCTACAAATATCGGTATGCTGACCTTTCTCTTCTATATGCCAAACAAATTTGCAGAAAGAATGGAGAGAGACTAGGGATGAATTCAAGAAGAAAGTAAGTCGCATTGTGAGGCGATCTCAGGAGATGCTGTAAAAGCCTGGGACTAAGAATAGCATTGTCAAGAGAGAATATTTGAGCCCTGGGGACATTGACTTTCCCTGGGAAAAGCAGAAAATCTTTGCTTTATGCCTGAAAGGAGTCTTTCGCTTGTGATTCTGTGGTTATAGATTGTTAGCTTGTGTTTTCTGAATGGGAATCTTGGTGTCCACCAGTCAGTGCTTTTGTGGTCTCAAGGTACTGTGCGATATGTGTCTCTACCTGATCTCAGTCCTATTCAGTTTCTGGCGTTTTGATAATGATAATCATCTTGCTGCTCTTCCGTGCTATGTTGGCTAGCTTTTTGTAATTTATCACGAAGTTCTTTGTCATTGACATTCTTTTCTTGCCAGAAAAATTGTTGAAAGCTATATTTTGCTACATGTGGGAGCTAATATATCTATTTCAATATTTTTTCAATTTTTCAATAATTTATGCTGCTGAAGAATTAGGAAATTACAAACTTTATAGCTCAGATGTACTGTTATTGCATCTATTCTCCTCTTGGATAGGTAAGTGTGGCTGTGCTTGGATTGGTATTCACCGTTTAACAAAATAAAATAGGGAAATTTCATACAATTCTCTGCTAAATTTTCATATTTCTAAAAATTCTCTCAAAATTTTGAATTATTTTAAAATTTTCTCCATTAGCAACAATTTAAAATTTTGAGAATATTGTACTAGTAATATTATTCACCTAAAAATTAACTCTTACGATCCAACATTATATATTTTTTTCAGTCATATATGATTAGTTTTGATCATAATTATTATTTTCTAGTTATATGTGTTTGTTTTGATCATTTTATCTTATTTTTATTTATATTAGTCTAGTTTTAATCATAATAAATACAATATTTGCTACAATATTCAAAAGTATTATGTTACTATTGCAACACCTGCTACAGTTTTTTGACAGTGTTATACTACAGTTGGTAATACCATGAGTTAATTTAGAATATTTATGGCATCAAAAGAACTGAATGAAAGTTTTAAAAATTTAACGATAGTCTAAAGGTTTAAAGGTAGCAAATTTAGTACGACCTGTAGTCTAAAGGTTTGGTATTTATTGTGATCTTCTGTTTCCAACAGCATAGGAAGGGTAGCCTTGTATGTTAGTGCCCGATGTTCTTCCTGTTGTGAATTGACTGTTTAGAACAATTTTGTCCTCTCAATACATTTTTCACTTGTATTTCCAGTCACATAAAGTGAGACATTCCAAGAGGATTCTTTGCAGATGCACTTTTTAAGTCGAGTGGCTAAATCCTGGATTGAGAGGCACCACTATGACTGTTCCATGTAATTCAGTACTGAAGCTCTCTGATAAACTCATTGGCACCCTGTTTTTGCTGCATTCTCAAATTCTTTGGCACCTACTAGTGGTGTTAAAGTTGTCACACTTTTCTTGCATGGAAAGAACTAAATATGAAGCTGGAATACATGGATTATTGGGGAAACAAATAGAACAGATCAGCGGAGTGGCTGATGATGAATGCAACCAAAACTTTGAAAAATCTACTATGTCCGTGGGAAGAGGTAAGCATGCTAAAATGTAAGTTATCAGTCCGTACAGGGGCCCTGCCTTGCCATATGGGAGTAACTGCTAGCTTATTTTCCCATGTCAATGGTGTTTGTAAATATGGGCCAGGGAAATTGTTCCAGTGTTAGAAGATGCGTGAAATTCCAGATTGAATGAATTGCTATTTGCCACTTTGTTTTGATTGAAAATAGTCACACATACTAGTTCTCTTACCTTTCAGATCTCTGTAGCAAAGCTCTTACATTCTCTCTGTTTTTCTGGCTGCAGTTAACTTCAGTGCCTCGAGACAGGACAATTCAGTAATTCACACGCATCATTCCATAGATGATCAGAACTTTAAAACAACATGCAGGAGAAGAAACAAAATGGCTGATTCCGAAATTGTGAAACATTTGGAGGACATGCCTCACCTCACCCCTCTGGTTGCTGGTCGGCTTTGGCTTCTGGCAACCACTGACACGGATACCACTGGCAACCACTGACACGGATACCAGAGCTGTTAATTCCCTGGAAGGCCCCAAGGAGCTGGCCAAGGTGCAGTCTTTAAATGAAGCATGCATATTCATGTGTTCGGAGAGCCGAAATAATGCCGAAACAGAATAATATAGTGAGACGGATATCAAACCATCCAAAAACTTAAACTCATTGGATATGAGTTTTTTTCACTATATATATTAGACTCTATCTATCCAATATCCAATGTAGAATTAATTTATTACATCTGACATTATAACAATTTCCCATTTATGGGTGATTTGATCACATTAATTTTAACACTCTTAATCAAGAACTCTTTTACTCGACCAGTTCTACCGTGTGACCCATAACAACGAATTTTTGTCTTATTGAATTGATTTTTAAGAACCTGAAGTTCTGATATCATTTATTAGGGGAGCTGAAAGAGTGTCGAAACAAAATAGTATAGTAAGCCGGACACCAAACCATCTCAAAAACTTAAGTTCATGGGATATGAGCCTTTTTTATTATATATACTGGACCCTATTTATTCAATATCCGATATAAAATTAATTCATCACCGTATTATAATATTCACGAAGTGCGATGTCTCTATTCAAGAAAATGCTCATAGTGGTTCATGAAAATACTAGTTGGAATAAGTCAGTAATGGAAGTCACGGCCATATCAAGTTCATTAGCTTCAAGAGAAATAGTGTTGGAGAGAATTCTCAGGCCAATGAGCCTCCGCAGTTGTTTACTCTGCAGCATGGAGTACACACAAGGGACGAGAAGCTAAATGTTCCAAAAATCACAGAAAGCCTTGCTCAGTCTGCACTCTGCAGTAAGAAAACAAACACAAGATTCAACTGTTGAAGCAAAGCATGAATCATCAGGTGAGAAAACCAGCAAGCCTTTCAACACAACAAAGTTCACCCGTTCTAGAGTAGTGAAAGAGAGTGGAAATTCAAGCATTTACCCGAAAGGACAGGGGAACTTCGCACGACATGAGGACACATTGATGGATGATCTGTTTACACGTCGGAACGATAAGTTGCAACTTTCTGCATGCCCTCGAACAAGATGGTGTTGGCAACCTGCCGAGCGTTATGGTTTCCCGCAAGATGGCCATTGACTTGATCTAGTGGTGCATAGCATCTCTGTCACGAGGAGTGTCTACATGACATTGAGTTACAAAAGCATGATTTTCGCAATTTGCAACTAACTCGATATGATTTTATCCCCTCTTGGTAACCCCGATGAAGCTTTTCAGCGCATCCCTGTACGCCGATGCGCGATGCGCGGGTCATATACACTCTCTGCAACGCAGGCTGCAATGTCTCCATTCCGCCTCTGGCCGCCTCCGCGATATCCTCCAACGTCGACGGCGCCTCTCTCTTCTCGGATTTAGCGTCACTTTCCTTACTTCCATCGTCGTCATCATCAAAATCTTTCTTCCTGTAATCATTCGGCCGGAGGTCGCGGCCGATGTCGCACACTCAAGTGGTGGCATAAAGCCTGGACGGCCCCTATAGGACCAGTCAGCGCTCGTTTCAAGTGAGCTTCCTCTGCTTCTTGAAATGCGGCGGGTCAGGCAAAGGGGAAGGGAAAGCAATCTCCTTCAGATCATAGAGGGCGTAATCGGACAGCGTCCTGCACGCCACCCTCAGCTTCATGCTGATCCTTCCTAGGCGACTCTCAAATTCAATGAAGAGCATCAAAAACGAAGGAATTAACAACAAATTTTATTCGGCATTTGCATTATCTAATCTAATCAAAAGATTTGTGCTAGTTCTGAAAAGCCCTAGTTTTGCTAGAAATGGATTAATTGGCGCGGAGAGAGAACACATAGCACACGAGAAAGAGGAGAGCCTTTCGCTCCGTGCATGCGCGGCGAAGTCCCAGAATCCCAGAATCCCAACATCGTGATTTCTTAATGACGGCTCATCTTGGGCGTACGGTACTGTCCCGAATAAAAGATAACGGCCCACCCTGGGCCCGTGAAATTGGCGGGAAGTTATGAGAAAATATGACAGGAGGAATCATGTCATACTGCAGTACGTTGAATAGGAGAAGCTGAGAAGTCCATTTATTGCAATATTATTCAGTGATTAAACTTGTGAAAATGCAGAAAGATAATAGCTTTGCTTCTCAGTAAACAACAAATACGATCAAGTTCTGCCTGAAGGACGATATCAAGGTAGCTGCATATATTGGAAGAGGATGGCGAGTCATAAAATGACAAAGACAAGAAGCTGATGATAACGAAGGTCGCATAGCGAAGTGGATATCGCGTTAGACTCCGGATCTAAAGGTCGTGGGTTCAAATCCCGCTGCGATCGATCGGTCTTGTGCGTGTCGTGTTTGTTTTGCTTGGGTTTCTGCGCCCGGTAATTCCAAACAAGTTCACGTGATGGCATAAGCCATTCTTTGGCAGCAATGCTCATCTTCTAACACGCCTGATGCTCTCCTTGCTTATGCAGAACTGTTATAACTTAGATCTCTCTTCTCCTTCTTAGGTGAAGCCATCTTGGTCCACGATGATGAACGTGCGAAATAATCCATGCAAAACAAACGGGGTTGGCACAAGTTAGTTCTGGAAGCAGACTAGACAGCATGTCATGCATGCGTTCCAGCTGGCAGTTCGCCAGACTTTCCAGTATGATTGGTTTGTACATCTAAATGGATAGCTCTTACACTCGCTTAAAAAAGATAAAATACAAAGCTTGAAGACTCAAAAGTCGCCCCTTCCCCTTCTCCAGCTAATTAAGATTGCAATTGGAGAAACAGTCCAAGTTTCAACAACTCTCGACGGACCCGCAGGGGGACCATGGCGGCTTTTAAGAACACTTGGACCAATCGATGGTCAACAATGACAGCCAACGTGAACCGAGGACGCGGTATTCCTCATCCTCGACTATACAAGCGCACCAATGCATGCTTGGCATCCTCACAAGATACTGAAGAACGATAAGAAACAATGGCATTATTACATCATCTCTTTCTTCTTTCCCTCCTCTTCCCTTTGAGCAGCTGTGCCGATTCCATCGGCCAGTACTGCGACAACAGCTTCTCGGATAGCCAAATCCAGTTCAACATTAACAAAGTACTGGCAGATCTCGTCGCCAAA
Source organism: Trichopus zeylanicus subsp. travancoricus (assembly GCA_005019695.1). Taxonomy (NCBI): domain Eukaryota; kingdom Viridiplantae; phylum Streptophyta; class Magnoliopsida; order Dioscoreales; family Dioscoreaceae; genus Trichopus; species Trichopus zeylanicus. Next base: position 221,481 of record RXID01014964.1, read on the forward strand.
GCCTCCGTTGGCGGCTTTGCAACCTCTTCCTTTGGTCGAGGGAATAGCTCCGTCTACGGCCTCGCACAATGCAGAGGCGACGTCAGCTCTACCGACTGTGCATCATGTCTAGCTGACGCAGCCAAAAAGCTGCCAAGCGGATGCCCTGGCCAAGCCGATGCCAGGGTGTGGTATGACTATTGTTTCATGCGCTACGATACTACAAACTTCATCGGACAGAGCGACACTGGGTACTCCATTGTCTATGTTAACGTCGACGACGAAGAGAACCCCAAGGCATTTGTCAAGGACGTTGGGTCCTTGATGCGCAAAGTGGACGCACAAGCCGTGCAACCTGGGAGCGGGGGACTTGGGAGGGGGAAGAGCGTGTTCACTCCCTATGTGACCATCTATGGGCTGGCCCAGTGCACAAGGGACCTCCAGCCTCTGTCCTGCGCCCAGTGCCTCTCTTCGGCCGTCGAGAAGTTTACGGACTACTGCGGGTCCAGGAAGGGTTGCCAGATTCTCTACAGCAGCTGCATTGCCAGATATGAGGTATATCCTTTCTTCTTCCCTCTCGACTCCCGTCAGATTGCGACTGCTGCGAAGGGTCAGTATGTCATGACCGTCCTTCGCCCATAATACTCCGTGCTCCAGCTGCGTCTTTTCAAAAATAAACTACAAACGATAAGCCTCTTGTACTTCAAAAATCATCGAGTGTACGCTACTTTTGTGTATTTGGTGCATATATCCAAATACATATATCGCAGAATAAGTTATCATTAGAAGTCCATTTAGGACTGCATTTGTCTCCCTTGTCAACTCTAAGCAAAAGATCAGTTCTGGAAGATATTGGTGCATTGCTCAAAGTTATCTCTTTCCATCCGCAAAGTTCTCAGCGGTGCAACCAATTGTCATCGATCGATAAGGACTACCACGAATGTGAATAGAACAACAGCAACTCATCCTTGGATCCAAATAAAAGCAAATGCATTTTTGCGAGTCGTCAATAACCTCAAACAAAATCTTTATATGGAATAACCTCAAATTAAATAAAAAAAGGGCATCACCATCATCTATGCAATGGATCGTATCCCATAGGATAAAGTTACTACTTTTCAATTTATTCAAAAATGGGTTGCGATTGTTTCTGTTGAACCTCAAGCTGTATAACACAGCGCAAAGAAATGAAGAACTATACTTGTTGCTTGTTTTCCAATTTCGCACCATAGCATAATGAGCTTATTGCATACTCAGAATAGGTTCCTCCACTTGCACAAGAAACGTGACTGCATGCACATAGTTCATGAGGTAAATGGAGGATAAACCAAGAGGAGAAGACAGCAATTGATGGACAAATCTTAGTTCTAGAATTGGTGTGCTGAAAAGCTCAACGGGGACCACTCATGGAACAAATCAATGTTCAGTAAAGACTGCAAAGCCCTCGCACTCTTCTTCCACTCTATAAAAGGAGACAGGAAACAACCACAAGGCATGAAAAACTTAAAACGAAGCAATGGCAGTGTTGTATCACTTCCTCCTCCTCTCCCTCCTGCTCCCATTATGCAGCTGTGCCAATTCCAATGCCCAGCACTGCAACAAGAGCTTCGAGAACGGGCAAATCCAGGCTAGCATCGACCAGGTGCTGGCAGATATGACCGACAAAGCCTCGGTGGGCGGCTTCGCAACTTGGTCCTACGGCCAAGGCAACAACTTGGTCTACGGGCTAGCACAGTGCAGGGCCGACGTCAGCGATGAAGACTGCGCTTCATGCCTGGCCGACGCCGCAAAAAACGTCCCGAAAGCATGCCCAGGCAAAGCCGACGGTAGAATCTGGTATGACTACTGCTTTATTCACTATGACACTACTAAGTACTAACTTCATCGGACGGACTGACAATGGGTACGCGACGATACTCATGACCGTCGAGAGCGCCACGGATCCAGAGGCGTTCGACAAGAAGGTCGCGTCCTTGATGCGGAAGGTGACAGCACGGGGGGTGCAAGCAGGAAGCCAGGGACACGGGACAGGGAAGAGTGTGTTCACGCCGTACGTGACCATCTACGGCCTGGGCCTGGCGCAGTGCACGAGGGATCTCTAGCCACTGGCCTGCGCCCCAGTGCCTCTCTTCCGCGGGAGAGAAGTTCTTGGTCTACTGCAAATATCGTAAGGGTTGCCACGTTATCTGCAGCAGCTGTTTTGCGAAATATGAGATTTATCCGTTCTTCTTTCCCCTCGACTCCAGCAAGAGCGCCAAGGATTACCAGTACCTTCTGACTGTTTTGCACCCGTCGCAAGACGACCATGAATCGTGTACTTCACTGTATTTCTTGTTGGAATTTAGGGTAAGCTAATGTATGCGCCTGTGGCGTATGTTTTTTGAGCTGCGCTCAGAAGAACAATCAAGTATCGAACAGGATACCAACAAATGATCGCTAAAAATTAAAAAAATCCAGCTCTGCTTAGTTGTTGAGGGCTGTTTGTATCAGGACGATCACCAAAAAATCGTAATTAGCTAGCTAACTGAACGAGAGATGAGTTGCAATGACATCTTAATAACATTTTTTTTTTCAATATAAAATGATTATGTTTTGGTTCTGTAATAAAAAATAAAAAAAATTATTAGAGAATAAAAATAAGGCGATGGAGACATGTCAGGATCCCGCTGTTATCGGATCCTGGTTCGTTACTCAAGACTCGTCTGATGAGTATGTTTTCCGAGGCATGATGAGCGGTTGATGGCATGAAGCGACGCCACTCTAAATGCCATCCATCCCTCCGTTTGTCATCCATGCCACGTTTCGATGCCATATTCCACACTATGTCTCAACACGTGGACCGATCCCGACCGTCACGTAAAGAAGAAGCATTTCCCCTCTGGCCAACTAGAAGGGCCGGTCGCTATTGAGCGGTCGAACAGGAGAAGCGAAAGGTGAAGGGGGAGAGAATTGCGGATCGGATTGGATTTTGGGGGCGAATCGTGCGCGAGCGCTCGGATCGGAGCCCCAGGGCTTGGCTGCGATGTCGGCCGGGGTCTGCGGGAAGCGCTTAGGGTTCGAGGAATTCATCGGATCCCCGCCGTCTTCCAAGAGATCTCGCTGCTCCCCGGTCAGGGCCGCCGATCTCGGTTTTGGCTCCGACGACAAGGTCGCCGTCCTCCTGCGGATGTTCCATTCCATGGATCGAGAGGTCGGCATTTTCTTTCATTTTGTCGATTATTTATTCCTAAAATCACTTATTTATCTAACCATTGGCTTATCTGCAATTCTCGCTGTCGGAAAATATTCGTTAAAAAACGAACGTAATTCATCGGTTGTTGGGGTAATTTTGAAATTTTATACCAATTTTTCTGTGCCTTGTTGCAGGTGGTTATGATTTTGATGTTAGTTTAGTGGCATTGTTTCGCATTCTGCTTAGTGTTTCTGATTGAGTGCCATTGGTCATCTGTTATGTAGGTTGTGGAGAGAGTTCTAAGGACCCATGATAACAAAATTGATGATGCAATTAAGAGTCTTCATGCTCTCTGTCTTGGTGATGGTTCTGCTTCAAATGGAGCAGTGATTCTTGACTCGATGCCTCATCCGTATGGCAATGACTTCCAAGGTTGGAGAAACTGAACTTTTCATCCCAACTTCTAAGCTTTCATGATCAAGGGCTTAACTGAAACTCACTTGTATTTCTTTGTTTCTCAGAAGTAGCAGGCGTGAGTGGTGCCCAAGCATCTGAAACAAAGATTGAAGCCGTTGAAAATAACCACTTGCTATGTAGTTTGCCTGATAATAGGTCTTCCTGGGCAAATATCTTAGTACAAGAAATGATGAAGGCATCAGATGTAGATGATGCCCGTGGCCGTGTTATGAAAATTCTGGAAGCTTTTCAAAGGAGTGTCCTTGCACAGTCGGCTCCAACAGAAGATGTAGATAATTCTTACCTCTCTATGGTGTTCTGGGAGGCTGGTTACCACTCATTATATGTTAATATGATATAACTTAACTTACTTTCTCTGGTTTAGGCTATTCTAGTAGAACAACAGGGGATTGCTTCTCTTAAAGAACAGCTACTCTCCTTGATGAGAGAGAACCAAATTTTAAAGCGAGCTGTTTCAATTCAACATGAGCGTAGTTTGGAGTATGATGAGAAGCTGAAGGAAGTTGAACAGTTGAAGCACATAATTAGCCAATACCAAGAGCAAGTCCGGACTCTGGAGGTATTCAATGATGTTCAATTATGCCTCTCTTCTTGTTCTTTAAATGGTTGAAAGCCATACTTGCATACTAGCTCTTGTAGAGGATAATACATACCAAGTAGGGGAGTGTAAAAATAAAGGCTCGTGGCATGAGCTAGTGGGTGGTATAACCAAATATGGACCTTGGAAAAACTGATGAGTTTTAAAAGTTATGTAACTATAACAGCAATACCTTTATATACGTGCATGTAAAATCAGCATTTAATAACTTTGTGGGACGTGGGTGGTGTTTTCTCCTGCATCGCAATCTGATTGGTTAAAATTGGCACAATATTTATGGAACGTAGCAGTCGGCCAACAAAGTTTTTTATATTATCTCATAATATTAGGGGTATTTAATTCCAATTGTGTTGTGTACCAGAAATTACTCTGGCAGAATTTAAGTTTGCCTCTTGTAGCAGACAATGTTGAACCCACAGTTGGCTACGCTGAATTTGTGTATATTTAAGCATTTGATGGATCAGGATGATCAAATTCTTCTCTTTTGTGATGCAGCTGCACAATTACGCTCTGAAGATCCACCTCCAACGAGCACAGGATGCTAATGCCATCCCCAATCGTTTCCATCCAGATATCTTATGAGCAATAGATTATGTTAACCAGCTCGTATTTATTTTATGCATGGTATCCATGGCTTAATGGTTAGTGTTGGGGCCATTTTATGTGGATAGTGGTTTTGGTTTTTACAATGGTGTCAAATCTCCAGTTCTCTGAAAGTTTTTGTTGATCCATTCAAGTGAGGTTAAGCTACTTTTACTGCAGTTGTATATGTAACCTTTTTTTGTTCTCCTGAAGAGTGTAAAGCTCTATTTAGTGTTTATGGATATACTAGATTCGTGGTTTTGACATTGTAGAACTCAGCATCTATACTGGTGAGTAAGATCTTGTAATGTTGATTTGGAAATGAATATATTTGAATTATCTTTTTCAATCTGATAGTCTGATCTAGGGGTATCTGTTGAAGCATGCGGATTGAAAGAACGAATTTATTGATTCCATCAAGATCCACTCCAGTGGGAGACTGGGCTGAGCATGTATCCAGAATAAGAAACCCACAGAGGCCGGACATAGGGACGGGGACTGAAGTTTGTATGAAAAATCTTCACAGCAGAGTAGCAGGCCCTTTTCTTAGAAATTAATCGTACTACATGTAGCGTGTAAGGAATGCTTGTTATTGATGGTGTTCTTTGTACGCAACGCCTCTTGCTTTATATTAATCTCGAGGGACAAATCATGGAGTGCAAGCAAGTAATTATTGCTTTTGGCTATTGCTAATCCACACGATATTTTCAGGTATTTTTGACAAACAAGAAGAGATGCTGAGTTCATTGCAAAATCTGAGTAGTCATTTCTTCCGGTGATCCACGTATGTTGCATAAGAATCAAAGAATCGATCTCGCCGGCAACTGACGAAAACTTTTTGCCGCAGGAAGTAAACGGGAGACAATCAAATTGAACTTCGCTTCCGAAGCAAAAAACGATCTGAAATCCAACTTCATGAGCAATGAGGTATATATATGGTGCTGGAATTCCGGTCAATTCCTGTCGAAGCATTAGTTTTCAATGTTTTTCTGGACGCATTTTCCGCGGATCCAAAATTCCAAATCTGGACAAACCTAACATCCAACGGCCAGGATCCGATCATTTGGGAAATCGTTAATGCCAGCCTGGACATTCATTTGAGATAATATCATTTTACTCTGATTAAATTTTAGTATAACTAATTATTTTAATTATATTAATTAATTCTACTAAGTATACCGTGTTTGAGAGAGATATATATACATATAAAAGTATTATTTCGAAAATTAATTATATTAATTACTCGTGCTAGCTAAGTAAGTATTTGATGTTAAATCTTTGTTAGTCCGAAAACTGCTCGACTGCTGCACTAGTTTCACCTTTGCCACCTTCCACATTTTCGTAATTTCGTCCGAATCCAATGGGCCAATTACTACAGAAATTGTTATAAAACCCGCTTGTCTCTTGCTAAGATTCTGAATCTCTCCCAGCTCCACAAGCTAGACCAATGGCATTGGCGCCGCACGATGATCTCGAGGCGACGTTACTTGGTCATCGTGCGCCATCACCGGACGCCTCCTCCTCTTCCTCCCGTCGGCGATTCCGCGCCATCGCCGGCGTTGCGTCACTCCTCGGTAACCATATCTCCCTTTCCCTCCCTCTAACCCGATCTTATCTGATCTCTCGATTTCTCACTCAATTTATTTATTCGTTTTCTTCTTTGCAGCCGTCTGTCTACTTGTCATCTTTGTGGTCTTCCAGAGAGGCAGCGAGGGGAGAATTGAGGTTCTTGGGGATGAGGCGCGGTTACGATGGGGGAGCGAGGAGATGGTGGAGTCAGAGGTTGGGGTGGTGGCGGCTGACGACGGGAGGTGCTCGGAGATCGGGGTTGGGGCGCTGAAAGCGGGAGGGCACGCGGTGGACGCGACAGTGGCGACGGCGGTGTGCCTGGGCGTGGTGCATCCGATGTCGAGCGGGATTGGGGGCGGGGCCTTCCTGGTGGTCCGGTCCTCCAGTACGGCCGAGGCCGAGGCCTTCGATTCGAGGGAGACCGCTCCCGCTGCCGCCTATCAGGTACTCAAAGCGGAATTTCACCTCGTCGCTTCAGCTTCACTCCTTTGTCTTTTTGCTCTTTAATTATTATTTTAATAAATCTTTATGGGTAAACGAAACGGTATAAATAGCAAGGTAAAAGTTTCCGTTACTTTAACCATCAGGATAATTTTATTTTATAACATAAAAATAATATATATTTTAGACTAAAATATTTTGGATTAATAAAACATTTGAAACTTAAAACCTCAATAAACAGTTCAAAAAATTAAGTAATTATTTAAGAGAATGCCCAAAATTTAATAAAGGCAACAAAAATAACATATAAAGTCTACCATATTATAGTCTTACAATTCAATAAACAAAATGATACATTACAGAATCATCAAAATAGAAGATGTTTGTATCCCTCCAAAACAAAAGGGTCCCAAATATGCTGAAATTACTCTCAAATCTGCTGCGCTTCTGTTTCGCTTCTTTTGCAATAATTTATGATACATGCCAGTAATGTTTATCCATAGAAATTAGAGATCCCTTCCGACTTTTCTTTTTTCTATTTTTCACAACCAACACAAGACCAAAACTCCACCGAGCCTTGAATTTTATGGAAGGTGGATCATTTTAATAATTATATTAATTTTTAAAATAATACATTATATGTTTAAGAAAATATATATTTTATGTTTATCAAATTATTTAACAAAAAAATAAATTAAATAAATCCTAAATTAATTGTATTATAATTATAGAATGCTTTATTTTTGAACCATTTTTAAATTTATATTAATTTTTTAATTAACTTAGCATTTTCTAATATTAATATATTATTATTCTATTTACTTATAAATAAAGTAATTATTTTTTAAAAATAGTATATATGTTATGTTTGTAAATTATATTTATATTTTTTTAGTATTTTGTACTAAACTTAATATTAAATTTAATATATATGTATTTTACGTTTATTAAACTATTTAATAAAAAATATTAAATAAAATCCTATTATAATTATAGAATTATTTATTTTTGGGTCATTTTTTAATTTATATTAATTTTTTACTAATTCAATATTTTTTAATATTAATATTTTATTTTATTTTATTTACTTACAAATAAAGTATTGGTTTTTTTTAAAAAAATATTTTTTATGTTTATAATTTATATTTATATTTTTTATATTTTATATAAAATTTAATATATTTTAAAATTTAGAGAATGAATCAATTTCTAATTTCATCCAAAAATTATTTATTTAAATATCAGAATGAGACAATTTCAATAATTTTCACGATTTCTCAGAATTAGCAGATTTGACCAATTTCTGAATTTCAAATTCGGAATCTATTCAAACAGCCTCTAATTAGCGGTAATTACACTCTCTTAAGGGAGTCACATGTAATATCAACAATATGGGGGACTTGTCTATAATTATCCTCGTACAAAGGTATTTTGGTCTCGACTGCCAAACTTTGAGGTGTTCGAAGAGGCCAGAACATGTTTACGTAGAAAGCTGCCTTTGTTTGGGTAACTTAAAAAGTAAAAAAAAGAACTGCCTTTCGGCATCAATAATTTAGCTCTATAAGAGTATGGAGGTAGGTCATGCTAACGCCAGATCAGCACCAAAGCTCCAGCCTAAAATATCTTATTCTTTTTCAAAGAAAATAGTTCGCTAGGCTGGTTGGAGCTCCATTCCGGTGCCCAGGATGATTGATATAGTGGCAAGAGAAAAAGGATTGATACGATTGATGTTGAACCTTATCGCCCAGCCAATTATGCCAATATTTACTTCTATTCTGAGTTTCTGGCAAAGATTGAGAACAACGGATTTATGTGTAAGCTCATATGCTCTTGCAACAGAACATGTACGAGAAGAATCCATCATCCAAATTGAAAGGAGCACTCTCAATGGGAGTTCCTGGCGAGATAGCTGGCCTGCATGCCGCGTGGCTGAAGTACGGGAGACTTCCATGGAAGGATCTGTTCCAGCCATCCATAAAACTAGCAAGAGAAGGCTTTGTTGTGGCTCCATATCTAGCATACGCGCTCAAGGACTCTGAGGATGCTGTATTGGCTGACCCTGGGCTGCGTGAGATCTTCGCACCTCGTGGAAAGATACTGGAAGCCGCTGAAACTTGTTACAACCCTGAGCTTGCTCGTAGTTTGGAGGTGATTGCCAACGACGGTCCACAAGCTTTTTACAATGGGAGCATTGCCAAGAAATTAGTCGAGGATGTAGAGAAGGCGGGTGGGATCATCACAATGGAGGACATGAAAGGGTACAAAATTAAGGTTACAAATGCTTTATCGGCCAATGTAATGGGATACACAATACTTGGCATGCCCCCACCCTCCAGTGGAACTCTCGGAATGTCTCTGGTGAGTGTTCTGCTTCTCTTGGACTGCAACTGTATGCAATTGCCTATTCTGTGCTTATGGCCAAGAGCTTATGGTGTGTGTTGCTTAGGTTCTGAACATTTTGGGTAGTTATGGGTCATTGGATGCTGTTAAAGGTCTGTTGGGCCTTCATCGCCTCGTCGAAGCAATCAAACACATGATGGCCTTGCGGATGAATCTTGGTGATCCTGATTTTGTCAACATTACAGAATACGAGTCTGACATGCTTTCACAGTCTTTTGCCGAAAAGATCAAGGAGACAATAAAGGATAACACTACGTTTAGCCCTAGCTATTATCTGGCCAGGTGAATTTTGATCACCAAATTTACTGCTTGTTACGCTACTTTTGTTTGGAAACAAGTGTAGCCAGTTATAACAAAATGCTTTTGCAGATGGAGTCAATTAAATGACCATGGAACCAGCCATGTTTGTGTTGTTGATGCTGATCGGAATGCCGTGTCCATGACGACTACTGTAAATTATTATTTTGGAGCAGGGGTGGTCTCACCATCTACAGGTATTGTGCTTAACAATGAGATGGACGACTTTTCCGTACCCGCAGAAGCAACTCCAGACAAACTTCCACCAGCTCCTGCAAACTTCATTGAACCAGGCAAAAGGCCTTTGTCTTCAATGACTCCTCTTATTATCCTCAAGGTATCCTGCTTATGGATGTTCTTAAATACTACCATCAAGTTCAGCATGCCTTGGTTAGGCATATGAGGCGTTATTTGTTTCATACGTGGATGCACCTCCTAGAGTGAACTAGACGTGTATAACAAATATTTGTCTGCGCTTCATACAGGACAACGGCCTTGCAGGTGTCGTGGGAGCGAGTGGTGGAATGTACATCATACCTGCAGTAATCGAGGTTTTCTTGAACCATTTCATTTTGGGAATGGAGCCTCTAGCAGCAGTTCAACATCCAAGAGTCTACCACAAGGTCAGTCTTCCCCTGTGATCACGCTGAGTATCTTCTTTACCTATCCACTCAGCATTCAGTCGAGTCCCCCCGGTGGTTCTAAGCTTCTGACTGAATATTACTGGATACTGTATGATGCGACAATGCAGCTAATACCAAATGTAGTGCTGTATGAGAACTGGACGACGGTGGATGGAGATCACATAGAGCTGTTGAAGAAGGCAAAAGTGTACTTGGAGCAGAAGGGTCATCTCGTGAAGGGACTATCAGGAGGATCTGTCTGCCAATTTGTTGTACATAACCTTACAGAATCAGTCTCTACAAATCAAAGGGATGATAAACATAAAGGAAGCATAGGCAACGTCTTCCGTGGAATGCTCACCGCCGTCAGTGATCCAAGGAAAGATGGAAGGCCGGCGGGAATATAACAGTGTTGGTCATATTCTCAAGGGAACAGGTATTTCCCATATATATATAATACTGAACATGTATACATGTGTCATCATCAGATAAGATATAGTTTAGAATTCAATTTTTCAACAAAATCACACATCGACTGCAAAAAAGGATTAATAAAATTTATTGCAAATTCATTCAGTGTATTTGCCCCCGCTTGGCGGATTCTTCTCATGAGCAATGCTACTGCTTTTCTACTCGGAGATGATTAGACTCTATTTTGACGTGTAACAAGTAGGGCTGGCAACGGACCCAATTCGCACGAGCTTGGACGGATTCAAAATCTGTTCACATGTGCTTGAGGCGGATTGTTTAAAATTCGGTTGTTAAAATTATATTAAACCTGTTAAATTCATTGAGGCTTACTTACATTTACATTTATTATTTTTAATGACTTATTAAAGTAGTATTTAAAAATAAATTAATATATTTTATTAGTAAAATGGTATTTAAATAGATTATCAATGGGCTTTACCAACAGACCTCCAATAATTTTTTTAAAATAAATTTAAAATCTAATAAATTATTTATTAAAAATTGTTGGGTATTTTGGATAGATTTTAAATAATTTTTTTAATGAATTTAATCCACCTCAGGTCCATTGACAGCCCTAGTAATAAGGCCACGAAAATATTATAATATAGTTCTGCCTTCTGATTTGGCTTGGAGACTCCGTCCTAGTCCAGGAACAAAATTTAGGATCCAAGTGCCACAGGGCCCTATCCAACAGGATGCCGCTGATAGCAATATACACCGTTCATCTATCGAGATGAACGCCCAGAAAGGTACCACAGAACTACTCTGGATCAAAGCCCGTTGCCGTCGATCTAAGTGAAATCTGACGGTCAATAGTATTCCCCGGGAAGTTCCCCCCACTCCCGCGCTCGCGAACTTGAATCCTTCCCCTTATAAAATCCGATTAAATCCCTTCTCCCAATTACCAAAATCAGATCTCGCCAAAAGAAGTCTGCAGAAAAGCGAAGGGCTTGTGAAGATGTCCGGCCGTGGAAAGGGTGGAAAGGGGCTGGGCAAGGGCGGCGCCAAGCGGCACCGCAAGGTTCTACGGGATAACATCCAGGGCATCACCAAGCCGGCGATCCGCCGCCTCGCTCGCCGTGGTGGCGTCAAGCGGATCAGTGGTCTCATCTACGAGGAGACCCGTGGAGTTCTGAAGATCTTCCTAGAGAATGTCATCCGGGACGCGGTTACATACACTGAGCACGCCCGGAGGAAGACGGTGACCGCCATGGATGTGGTCTATGCTCTAAAGAGGCAGGGCCGCACCCTCTATGGCTTTGGTGGTTAGGCACCCTATCAAGCTTTTTGAAACCCCAACTTTGTGAAACAACTGTTGGTGGAATCTAGTGCTGATGAATCTCTGAAATTGGTGGGTTGTCTAATTTCTAGTTGGATGGCTTTTGATGTACTGTGATTTTAGTCTCGAAGACATCGATTGTAGGTTGGAAATGTTGTGGGGAATTGGAATGAGTCTTCAGGGATTGGGATGCTTTTGTGTTTCAATAATTTAAGACAATCATGGTGTTAGATTCAATGTTTAGATTATTTTTGAGCTTTCCAAATGTTTGGAGCGAATTTCGTAATTTCTCCAACCAAATAATTCTAAGCAGTTAGACACTGGAATTAGGATCAATATTAAGATTAATGAATTACTTTTATAAATTAATTTTTTTAAATCAAAATTAATGTTTAATAATTTAAATTTTGAAAATTATTTAATTTTTTTATAATAGTTTAATTTAATAATAATATAAAATAAATAATATTAATTTTATAAAAAAATACTGTTAAAATGAGTTGATATTAATCCTGATTTTAAATTAAATGGGTTTTATAGCCCAAATTGTTTTAAAAAAATAATTCTAAGCAGTTCAGGATGTTATGGTTGGGATGTCTGCGTCAAGCTGACGGTGATACTGTGACCTGAACGGTGGGCTACGGCTCCCAGCAGTGAATCATGTGTTGAATTTGCCTCCTCGCTTGTTTTAGATTCTGTGAGAAGTACATTTCTAGGCATGGTCAAATGCGTCCGCTTGCATAGATCACTCTCGTTAGTTTTTCTCAAATTAGCGAAGAGGATTTCTCCGGAGATTTGATGAGGAATCAACCAACGTGAGGTAGCTGCCTCGGCAAGCATCAATTTTACTTCTCAGTGTGATCAAATCTGAAATAGAGAGTCGCTACGGGACAAAGGTTTGGTACTGCTGGGTCCTTCCACCGCTGGAACTGGTGGCTTCCAATTCTTGCGAATCAACATCCGAGGAGATTTGCAATCTGAGATACAGATGAATATTTCAGCTTCGAAAACACGGGAATGGTATACCAAGGTGCTCATTTCGTGATCAAACATGGTCTACAATGGCAACAACGGCGAAAAGCATTACCAGTTGATGTGGTCCGGGAATATATGGCGCCAATGACTTGTCTCTTCGAACAACAAATCCAGATGAGACGCTCTGAAGACGAAGTTGCTGTTCCCGCACGACATGTGGTTCCGGTTGCTTGAATTGGCTGTTGATTCAATGGCTCAGCAGTCCCTAATTGACTACTAATCCAATCTACAGTTCAGAGTTTCTGTCGTGCTTTGTTTTGGATATCATCTACATGCATTACATTTTGTGCTCAAGTACTCAAATATGTTTTGTAATTTGTATATCAACGTACAAGTAGCAATCGGTGACGAATCCCTTGTCGTTTTTTATGCCAAAAAAAGGGAAAAAAACAGCCTGATTATTAATAATCGATGTTGATTTTTTTTGTCTTAGCTATTGCAATTTGAGTGTTATTATAACTCTTTTATGCCATTTCTTGCAGTACGTATGTATTCAATTCCCAACCTTGGCTGGAAATCTAGCATTTTATTACTGTCAATTTGGACCGTGGTCCGTCCGCTGGCTTGGACCATCGTCGAATTGACAAATGGCGCTTCCATCGCCACAGCTCCACGCCAGAGGCCCACCAGCTTTAGTTGGCGCGGCCGAGCTCGAAACACTTTGGCTCAGCCCTTCCAATTCCGGCTAATCATACGGTCCCCATGGCTTGACTGGACCGCCTCCTTTGGGCGATTCACGTCCGCCATTGATCTCGTTTTCGGCTGAGCTGTTATATCATCCTGACCGTCCAATTCCGATCCCGCAGCCATAAATTTATTGTTCGCAGATAACCCCGCGCGTCGCGCTGACGTGGCCTCGACGAAGCCGGCCGTCGCCTCTAGAATATACAATACAAGCATCCTAGCAGTCGAGAAGATATCTATAAGAAGAGATCAGGGGCAAAGGCTCATTGCTGGGTCTCTTGCCGGCGGCATCTGGGATAACCTGACGGAATATTCCGCTAGGGCGGCCGTGGATGGTGCTGAATGAGCTGGTGAGGGTTCCGCCGTACGTTCGGGAACAGGCGACGATGGGGGTGTCGAGCGAGGACATGGTGGAGATTCAGGCGCCCAAGAAGCCTGGCGACCCCAGCGTCATCACTGTCAACTGCCCGGACAAGACCGGCCTCGGATGCGATCTCTGCCGGATAATCCTCGAGTTCGGCCTCCGCATCACCAGAGGAGGTCTTTCTCTCTCTCTCTTTATCTCTCTGGATTCTTTTTTACATGAATTTTTGTTTACTGATTTGGTTTTAGAATTTTCGTGGTGCCGATCTCTGCTTTTTTTTTTTTTTTTTGGTGCAAAAAATTCTCTTTTTAATAGAAAATTTGTATGTTTTTTTTGCTCCAGAGAGATTTTGCTAATCTAAACTCCGGAGTTCTGCAAATCTGATTAGCCTGAATTATTTTTGCTATTTTTCGTCGTGGCTAGTTCTCTAATATGGTTTTTTCTTAATTGTGTCGAAGATGTCAATACCGATGGGAGATGGTGCTTTGTTGTATTCTGGGTTGTCCCTCGCTGTTCCTCGACAATTATTCGTTGGACTAGCTTGAAAAATCGGCTACTCTCAGCTTGTCCAACTTGCCCTATCCCGTTCTATTATGAATTTGGGGATCCGACAACATCTCAGGTCTACCTACTGAAATTATTTAGTGTTGATCGGAAGGGACTGTTGCATGGTAAGTAATGCTTTTATCAGAAAAAAATATTTACATTTTGCGCTGCTGAGGATTCATGTACTACTCATTGCAGATGTGACTGAAGTTCTCAGTGACCTTGATCTTCTGATACATAGAGTGAAGGTTTCAACCACTCCTGATGGCAGAGTTATTGATCTCTTCTTTATTACTGATGGCATGTAAGCACTGTCCGTTAATTTTACCTCATGAATTTGCTACTTGGCTTTGTGAAGATTCCAAAGGCCATATGTTCTTGTTTTCTACCTTAGTATGTTTGGTTCACTGTTCAATCATGGGCATTCTGACTACTCTTCGGTACATTCATATTGCCTTTTCTTGTTTGTGTTTGGCTTTTGATTTGGGTGTCAGACAAGAGCTTAATGTTCATTTTTTTATGATCCTCATATTGTTTTGGTACCTTAAGTTGTTTGATCATGGGGAAAAAAACACTAGCATGTGGGCTGTTTTTGACTCCTGAATACTTAAATTGATTTTTCTTATGTTTATTCTATACTTGGTGGTGTTGGTTGAACATTGCAGACAATCAATTTTCTTTCATGTGAATGATTTTTGTTTTTCTCTCAGGGAGCTATTGCACACTAGAAAGAGACAAGATGATACATGTGAAAGGTTGCATGCTGTTCTGGGAGAGTCTTGTATAAGCTGTGAGATTCAATTGGCTGAAGATTTTCAGCAAGGATTCTCATCCATTCCACCAGCTGTTGCTGAGGAACTATTTAGACCTGAGATATCAGATAGTGAAATATGTTTGCAGGCATTAAACCCAGATATGGCAAAGCTCAAAAAGCCAAGTGTTATGATTGATAATTCATTGAGCCCATCCCATACTTTACTCCAAATACATTGTGTCGATCAAAGGGGCCTCTTATATGATATCATGCGGACATTGAAGGACTGCAACATCGAGGTAATTACTTTTCTCTTTACCTTTCTCCCAAAAAATTTTTTGAAGAATTTTTAGTAAAAATTACTCTAGTGGTAGTCACTTATCTCATAATATAGAAAAAGAATCACCAAGATTCTTCTTATTTGATGTTATATATCATATGATTCTTATTGACAATATCCAATGAGGAAGTAAATAACTATAACAAGATGATTTTTAGCATTTATTGAATGACAAGTGGGTTTTTGATCCAGCAAACACATATTCTGTTCCACTGATCCAGACAGCTTGTGCAGTTATTGTTTAAAGCTGCATCAGGAGTGGGCTTTAAAGCTGATAATGATGTAGGATACCTAGAAATATTTGTTAAATGCACTAGTTGCAGCTTGGAGCTCTTATCTAATAAGACACTTTTGTGAATACTATTACCTGTTGTATGACACTGTCTTCCTTGTCAACAAATTACTGAGGCAACTTCTGGTCCTGACCTTTAGTTTGATCCAGTTCATATAATAAGTTCTTACATCCTATGGTAAATTTTTTCCTGCAAGCTGAATGCTATGGTTGTTTCTCTATGGGTGATGTAGGCATTGTTGCCACTAGAATATCAAAGATGTCACTATCTACCAATGATTATGCATTAGCACAATCATGAAGTGCAATTTGTAATGATATAAAGTGTTCTTCTGATATGCTATTTTGCATGGTTAGATTGCTTATGGACGGTTCATGTCAGACCACAAAGGTTGCCGAGAAGTAGACCTCTTTATCCATCAAGCTGATGGCAAGAAAATTGTGGATCCTGATAAGCTGGGTGCTCTTCGTTCCCGTTTGATTCAAGAGATGCTCCATCCTCTGAGAGTTATAATTGTAAATCGGGGACCAGATACTGAACTCCTGGTTGCCAACCCTGTAGAGTTGTCTGGAAAGGGTAGGCCTCTTGTCTTCTTTGATGTAACACGTGCTCTGAAGATGCTCGGTATCTGTATCTTCTTGGTAAGGCATCTCTTTAAAACCACTTGTTATTCCATTTTACCGAACAATCTGTTAATTTAGTCATTGATTGCAGGCTGAGATTGGTAGGCACACAGCATCAGAGAGGCAATGGGAAGTGTACAGATTCCTCTTGGATGACAGCCCAGAGTTCCCCCTGGCCAATTCTCGAGCTAGGAAGCAGATTGTTGACAGAGTGAGGAGAACACTAATGGGTTGGTGAAATAGCTTTGCTTCAACTCTTTCATCTGGCCTCTGCCAACTATTGGGTCAATTATTTCCATCAGATGTATTTCATCTATCATTCCACTATAATCACCGTGTAGCTTCTGTTTGTACAGTGCACAAACTACTAGCTATAGAGAGCAGCTGTGCTTTTTTATGTGTTTTTTTTTCCGAAAGCAATCTCGTGATCCCAATGGATATTCGGATGGCATGCATATTCAATGGTATTTGGCAGTGATTGCTGGGAGGAGGGCAATCCTGCAAGACAAAGCTTCCGTCAGCAGCTCTGTTCATGGTAAGTTGTCTCTGTCTACATGGTGGGACTACTATGGTCGCAAATTTGGCAGCGTTTGGGGTGGATGGGTTTTATAACAAGGCACATTATTGTGCCTAATTGTCGGGATTTAGGGAGTCAAGAGCTCAATAATCGAGCCAACAACTGTATCCAAAGCATTGTACTGTGCTTAGCAATAAGTCTACCTGACGTGGTGGGTGGCCACTTCACACTCTGAATTTTGCTTTTGTCGATACGTTTGTCCCGCAGCCTCTTTTTAAATTTGGGTCGGGTGTCAGATGTTGTCATTGATGATTTGGATAATGGCTGGCCAAACCTGTGTTCCAGCCTGTGGTTGTTGGACCTCCGAATCCAAGGTGATATTTTGGAGACTTCAGACTCGTTTCAGATTGTTGTGAGCTTCACAGCTGCGCGAAAACGAAACTAATAAACCTTTCAGAGGGAAAGAATTTCGCAAATGACACCATTACATTACAATAAATTTTCAAATAACTATTTTTACAGACTCGCAAAAGGCAACTCATTGTAGTTTAACTTCGCTAAGGGCGTTTGGATAATTCCGGATTTAAAATTGTAAGAATTATCAATTCGGTCAATTACGAAAAATTGAGAGAATTAGTTCAATTAATAATTTCGGTGTTTGGATGTTATTTTACAGTAAAGAAAATAAATTATCAATTCAGTCAATTTCATAAATTCTGTTATTTGAAATATAAATATAAATTAACGTCAATTCTTGAAATTATGGTATTTGGTTGGATTTAAAATTGGAGATATGATCACTCAACTCTTAATGGGTGAGATTACCCCCATTTTTTAATATTTTTATATTTAATTTTAAAATAAATATATATGTTAAATTAATAAATTAATTAGACATATTTTTGAGGTTTAAAAAAATAAATAATATTAGAATTACATATTTATAACATCTATTTTTTTTAAAAAAATAGAATAATTGATTTAAACATTATTTAATTAATAAAATATTATTTTAGATAGAAGTAATTAATTTGTAAGTATCAAAATTTATAAACGTCAACATATAATATAAAATAAATATATATATATTATATAATATATAAATACACAATCAACCTATAAAACATAATATATAACTTAAAAATAGATACATAGAAAATTTTTAAAAAGAAAAAATAACTGCATGAACGAAGAACAATTTTCCTGTGAGTTGAACAAATCAACTCACAAAATGCTTGACTTAAGTAGGTCGTACACAGAACTCCATCGGAACGGGAAAAGCAGAATCAAATCACCTTAATTTTATTCAATGTGGCGACCAAATCCGTAACGGGCCGGCCCACTCACGGCATATTTCACCGGTGGTAAGCGGCAACGCCGCCTGCGCCAGTTCCTTGTACTCTGCAAGCTCAACTACCAACGACCTCCTGAGCTGTGCTCCTTTCATTTTCGTCGTTGATCTCCATCTGCTCACCTCGCGAGTCACCGCCATGGCAGCACTGCTTCTCTTCTCCCTCTCCCTTCTCCTCTCTGCTACATCCACGAACCCTCTGCCCAGCCCTCACCGCGCATACCCTCGCAGCTCCCGCCGATTCGCTGAGACCCTCATCAGGGACCTCAACCTCCTCCCTGGAATCCAAGAAATCGGTGGTCGGGAGGATCCGATGGATGATCCTTCCGAACCTTGTCTCGTGGAGCGGAGGGTGAATCTTGGAATCCTGGGGGACGTCGGCTCCGATGTTTCCATCGAGGAGCTAGGGCATCACGCTGGATACTATCGCCTCAAGCACACCCACGCCGCAAAGTAATGATTCCAGTCTTTTTTAGGATTTCTTATCATGCTTTAGTGTAAAAATTGGTGAATCGTGTTTTATCCTCAAAAAAATAGAGAAAAACTTGGTGAATTGTCGTTTGTTTGTGGAAATATTCAGTGTGAATATTTTGTGGTAAATTCGATTTCTCACCACGATTATAGAAGCGGCAAGAAGCATGTTTTGTGAAATGACGTCGTTTGACTTTTTTACTCGTTGTAGGATGTTCTATTTCTTCTTTGAGTCACGAGGCAGCAGTAGCGACCCTGTGGTTCTTTGGTTGACTGGAGGTCCTGGATGCAGCAGCGAGTTGGCCCTTTTCTATGAAAATGGTCCTTTTACTATTGCGGACAATTTGTCTCTTATTTGGAACGACTATGGGTGGGACAAGGTACAGTATCCTGCCTGCTTGTTGTCTGTCTTTTAAACTTTTTGTGGTTCAAAAAAACATCTTGTACATTTTCTGCATGCATCAAGCTAGATTTGGCATGTGTGCTTAAGTAGCAAAATCAATATCGATAGTGAGTGATTTTGGTTCTGCACAACCAGTTAAAAATAGTAAATATCAATTCACATATGTTGGCAATATCATCATTATTGCATCTCAAATGCCTTCATTTTCTTCAAGATTATTCATTTGCAATTGGTATCATCTAGATATTTGTCAGAATAGTTGTGACCTCCTACTTGTGGATTGTCCAGGCATCAAACATTATATATGTGGATCAACCTACAGGAACTGGCTTTAGCTATAGTACAGACTTACGAGATCTTCGTTTTAGTGAGAAAGGTGTTAGTAATGACCTGTATGATTTTTTACAGGTAATTTCTGAAAACTTGAAATTCTGTATGCAGTTCCACTGCCTAGTTATTTTAATGCAGTTTCATATTTGTATTGAAATGCTAAATTTCTACTTCTTTCGGATGTAACTGTCATCTATTGGATATGTGACGTGTAGGCCTTCTTTGAAGAGCATCCTGAATTCTTGAAGAATGAATTTTATATAACTGGAGAGTCATATGCAGGGCACTATATTCCTGCTGTTGCTGAAAGAGTCCATAGGGGAAACAAAGAAAAGGAAGGTCTTTATTTAAATTTAAAGGTAACTGGTGAAATTTTCGTAAGATTTGTTTTCAGAATTGAATGTAATTACTTAGCGTTGGATGTTCCATATATCGTGGTTAATTGACTATTGCTTGGAACCATTTAAACATATAGGCTTTGATAGCTTCGACAACTGTTTAACTATCCACTATGTTTACTGAAACATTAGTCTGATACCCGCTGATCACTATTTATGTGTAACCGGCAGTTATTTTTGTGTAGGGTTTTGCTATTGGTAACGGGCTCACTGATCCTGCAATCCAGTATGGTGCATATGCGGATTACGCTTACAGTATGGGTTTAATTGGACAATCTGCGCATGACAAAATCTCCAAGATATATCCTGTTTGTGAACTTGGAATTAAACTCTGTGGTAATGTCTCATATGACTCATTAGTACAGTTTGGCATGCCAATATTGTGATGATTAACTCTTTCCATCGCGACATAAACTTGTAACCTGGCAGGTTCTACTGGGATTATAACATGTGCTGCTGCTTATGTTGTATGCAACTCCATTTTCATTTCCATTTTACTTCTTACTGGAAATATAAATGTAAGATTTCTATTATTATTTAATACACGTTTTTGCGTATTTTGAGTTCTAAGTTAAGTTGTCATTCATTTATTTTCAGTATTATGACATTCGAAAGAAATGTGAAGGAGAACTTTGTTATGATTTTTCAAATATGGAGAAATTTCTGAATCAGAAGGCTGTAAGGGATGCCCTTGGAGTTGATGGCAGAAAATTTGTGTCATGCAGTACGCTTGTTTATGAAGCTTTGATTACTGACTGGATGAAAAATTTGGAAGTGGGTATTCCCGGTCTTATTGAGGATGGGATCAAATTGCTGGTATATGCTGGTGAATATGATCTTATATGCAATTGGTTGGGTAAGCGTGCTCTTCATATTGAACATAGGTTTCTATGAATGATTGGCAATTAAACTCGTTCCTTATGACCTATTTCAGAGTTGTTTATTATTATTGTTATTATTGTTGTTATTGTTATTATTATTATTATTATTATTATTATTATCATTATTATCCAGATGATCTATTTCAGAGTTAGCACATGGAATTTGAGTCTACAAAGTTATTCTTTTGTGGTTATATAGGCACAAAGAGATGGGATGATTGTTTTGGCAAATAGTCGGTATATATTCCTGCAATAGCTTTATCTAGTCAGGATGGTTACAGCCTTACAGGAAGCTATTATACCTCAAATATAAGCTTGCAACTAGTTTACCATTTATTGATAGACTTATGAAGTGAGATCTTTTGGTATTGTTGTGGTTCTTATATTTAATTCCCAGAATGTGTGTGAAGTATCATAATTAAGATGACCAATCAACCCATTTCTGTCATGTGTAGGAAATTATAGATGGGTAAACTCTATGGAGTGGTCAGATCGTAAGAATTTTGTTGAAGCTCCAATGGTGCCATTTACTGTTGATGATGAGGAAGCTGGCCGGCTGAAGACATATGGACCTCTTAGCTTTTTGAAGGTGAGAACTTATCAAGATTTATTATCACATCATGCTCCCTTTTCATAATGTTACTCCTAAGATTCATTTATTAGTCTGCTACATGTGATATCGTGTGTTTATAGAAGCATCTACTGCCATTATGTGGTGAGTTCAAACTTGGTCCGGCAAAGAAAGGTTGTTCTTTCTTGTGAAATGTTTCATGATCCTTGGATTTACTTTTTTGTAGATATCAGTTCAGGTAAAACCCATTGTCAATATGACGGTTAGATTTTGCTGTGTCAATTGAGTGCTAAATTGTAGTTTACATAACAGCATTATGCCGTGCTTGCTAGCAGGATTTTTATCTAGTTTATGCTTCCGCTAACCATCCGAAACTGATGTTTTCTGGGCCTTTGTGACAATATTAATGAAAAACTGTGTGCTTAAATTTGTGTAGGTATACAATGCTGGCCACATGGTGCCAATGGACCAACCCAAGGTAGCTTTAGAAATGCTGAAGAGATGGACAAAAGGAAGCTTCGGGGAAATGGAAAACACTACTCTTGTTGCCAAAATATGACATGGCCATCTAGCTCCTGGATTAGTGCATCTGAGGCTTGTCTATGTTGCATTTTTTTTTTAAGAATAAAAAACTCATATAAGTTTCATAATATAGCGTCGGCGGGGACTCGAACCGGAGGCCTACAGTGTGTTGACTGATGTGATAACCAACTACGCCACGACACGGCTCACGCGTGTTGACTTATTAAGACTTTTGTTTTATCAGATGCTTGTGACCATTATGCTGTAGCTGTTCAGGTTAAAAAAGCTGGCATCTGAGCTAGGCCCGTTCTTCTTGTGGAAAAGCATCGTGAAGCTCTAGCAACATGCAAGCAAGTAGGCATCTGAAAAACGAAGGTACTGGTATGGTGGTGGTCACAACGGCAAGTCAGTATGACCGCGGTTCCTCATTGGTCAAATATTTTGACTTGATTGTCCTCTACAACAATAAAAAAACATGTCATCTTTTGCGCTTTAGCTTTATCATAATTCTCTGTGATTTACAATTTCACTGAATTTCTTTATACGCGAGAATTTTCTCATCTACAATTTTCTATTTCTCTCTCCTTTTTTTCTCGGTTTTGCGAATTTATTATCTGAAATTTCTGTTCTTGTATCTATAACGAAAATTTTAACTCGAGTTAAAAATTAATTTCATGCAATTAATTGAAGTGCTTGTCTTTTATTTTGTTTTATTTTCGGGTTCGGAATTCAGATCTGCGACAAATCCGGAGCCCAGATTTGTTGATCAAAGCCCGGAAATCTCAGGCTGGGCTGGCCCGGGTAACGGCCCTATTCGACAATCAATAAGCCTGATACAAACACTCGTAGGTGCTTGTTTAATATCGAATCAGAGCTGCAGTACAGGCTATAAAATTTTAGAAAAATATAAAAAAAGAGATAAATATAAAGAAAAAAACACAGCGCAGCCGGGGGATGGGGCCCAGTCAGCATGGATGCCAGCTATCATCCCCCCTTGTATGGGGCCAACTCTCAGCCGTTCTGAAACCACCCTCCCCCTCCCCGAAGAAGACTTCCCCGGTTTCCAGACCCGTCCCACAAATCTCCCGTCTCTCCCTGCCTTCCCACCCACGTCGGACGATCGCCGAAACCCTACAAATGCAGGAGAAAAAACAAGAGCAGAGGTAGCGAGATCGAGAGCCGGATCCCGGTCCACAGGAGACCTCCCTTGCAATGCCGGCGGAGGAACCGTCGTGGGGCTCGAGACGGGCTCTCAACTACAGCCCCTCCCGGAACTCCACCGTTTCGAGGCTCTATGGCCGCTCGCCGTCGTCGCAGAGGCAACTCCGGCCCCCGGCAACAGCCAAGAAGCCGCCGGAGCCGCTCCGCCGCGCAGTTGCGGACTGTCTTTCGGCATCGGCACCTCAGTCCCATGGCAGCGGCCCATCCGCCCACTCCTCGGACGCCTCCAGAATTCTCAGGGTGGGTTTCCTTCTTCCCCCGTTAGCGTCGGGATCTTTGATTTTGAATTCGTTTTGTGCATGTTTACGCTTAGGGACTTAGGGTTTTGGTTACTTCGTGGTTTTGAATCTTGGAGTTCGTTAGGGTTTGTGCTTCTTAACGGAGGCTATGGCCAGGCATTCGTGTCGTCCCATGGGCCTTGGCAGAGTGAATCTCCCAGCTGAAAAAGATGTGTTGTGGGAAATCTATGACCAGATTGAGAGCACAACTCAGTGATCAATCCTAATAAGGTTCTTTCTAGGGATGAGTGTATTGTGGGAATTCTTGGGGCGTTTCTTCTCGTTAACCATGTTTGGCAGAGTTTCTTGGCGAAATCGTGTTCTATTGTTTCAAGATTTCTGCCTTGCCCATGTTTAACATGCTAAGAGCCTTGAAATTTTGTGTGCAATTGTAACCGATCTTTGAATTTTTATTGCAAATATGGCTGATGTGATTGTCATCACATCAAAGTTATTATTTGTACTTCAAAAGGCATGAGACAGAACTAAGAACTCCCATCTTGTGTGGAATCAAGCATATGAACTTAATACTTATGCATTTAAGCCATGGAAAGCCTTTTCCCATCACTTTGTGCCACAAGCTGATTTTCTTCAATATACTTATTCTATTTCTTTGATACTTATTAGAGTTATGTGAGTTGATTTTGGTCATGTATTCTGCTGCAGGACTACATAGCAACACCATCAACAACTGATATGGCTTACAATGTCCTTCTGGAATATACACTTGCAGAGAGGGATCGCAGGTACATACTCCAACAGCTTCTGATTTTGTATGTTCTCAGGTCTTGTTGGTCTGAAATGTGAAAATCCATGTATTACACATTTATCTATGTATGGCTTTTGTGGAAAATCTTGCATACTCTAGGACTGAGCGAGCGACTGGAGCTAAAATGAGTTAGTCTTCTGACTACATGTTCTAGCATTGAATGCATACAACTTTAGTGTTCCATTTCTTCTGGGCTTGCTATCATGCATTGGAATGTATAGAAACTTTTATGGTATGTGAATTTAGAAGGAAGCTTTTGTGAAGTAGCTGACACGTTGCTGATACTCAAATCAACTGTCGTTTCTGAAAAAGTTCATTTCTGATTTATACCTTTCTTGTCGTCATCCACGTGCATTATTCTAATCATTTTTAATCTGTTGAACCAGCCCGGCTGTGGTTCCACAATGTGTTGCACTACTGAAACGGTTCCTTCTCCGGTAAGTTACCTATAACAATATGGCATGCAGTTAATGCTGTGATTGAAATTGCTGGTAGTGAAGATTATATTTTTGGTATGATACCTTGTACTTTTCTGCCTCAGATATGTTCCCAGGGTGCAAACATTGTGGCACATAGATATATTTTGTGAAAATTCTATAGCTGAGTGTGAGTCAAATGCTAGCCAGAGAATATCCTTGTGGTCGAAATCACTAAGTCAACCATCTGGAACCTCAACACTTCTTTCAAGTGTCTTTTGCTCTTCTGTTTCATCATCTAGTTTTGCATCTGCTTCTTTGGTAAAATCCCTCAAGTATGTTCGTTCCTTGGTGGCACGATATATTCCTAGGTTATCCTTCCAGCCGATAGCATTGTCTAGTGCCTCAACTTCTGCCAGACAATCACTGCCATCTTTGTCATCTTTTCTGAGTAGGTCTTTTACCTCCCAGTTAAGCCCAGTAGTTGATAGTAACTCTCCAGAAATAAAAGGAGGTCCTAGCCCAACTGCCTCCACTGCGTCACCAATTGAAATTGATGATGGAGTGGATAGTTGCAAGTACATATTCCCTGATCTCCTTAAATGGCGTTGGCATGGGGATAGAGAACAACAATCATCATTCACAGGAGAAAGGTACCTCACAACTGTCTATCTAATAACATCAATTTTAAAATGGAATGCTCAGTTCATTTATTTATGATTCCTAGTTCTGACTTTTTCTGTTTTGTTTTATAAATTTGTTTTGTTATAACTGCAAAATTCCTCGATTCTTTTTGTAACATACTCATGGTGTTAGGTGGCCCCAAGATATCCAGACACATGGGTTCTTAGAAGTTGGTGCTGCAGCTCTTTTTGTAGGTGACATGGAGGCTAAAATGAAGGACCAACCTTGGAAATATTCAGCCTCTCAAGATTTACCTGATATTGACCAACTACTTCCAACTACAGCAGCAACAAATTTTGCATTGGCTCACAACCATTTGAAAGTGATAACTGCCTCTAAACGCATGAAACCAGGACCCCATCAAACTTGGTAGGTCTCTTCTCAATTTTCATAATATCATACTGTAACTCATTTCCATTCTTCCTGGAATTTCTGGTCTTCCAATTGGAATGTGAAGTTTCAAGTATATCTAATTGACAGCTGCAAGCTTTAGGAAGTGCCATTTATAAGTCAACAATGAAACCATCCTTATAACTATGGATTTTATTTCTTTCCAGGGAAAATGTGCAAGTAAATACCTTCTGTCCACAAGCCCGTCCGCTTTTTCAGTACAGGCACTACAGGTACTAAGTAAAAGCTGTATCTGCACTCCCAAATAATGTCTTTTGCTGTTTTACTTTATAGTTGTGATTGGCTTATGTTCATTATTTGCTTTCATACAATGACAGCTTCTACAAATTTATGTTTTGTTAGCAAAATAAAATATGTAATTGAATGATTACAAGTCCTATCTTAAATTGTCAGAGGAAAAACATTGGTATTTTCTCTTCATTTTGTACATAAGAATGGCATGGCTACAATGTAGTCAAAGATGGCCGCATAGATGCCTTTTGATTAATCACCCTGCTACTACCCATCTGCTTAGTTAGCACCTTGTTGTCTCTTTTCTTCTGGTTGGTTGCCTACATACATGACTAGATATTTTATAACTGTTATTTAAAATGCCAAATTTTGAATATAAGTAAAGTCTACCCAGCTGGTTTGGAGGGTTGCTGCCTGGCCCCATCTTGACTTAATTTGTCTACTTCAATCCCTGTTGTGGATTTTTCACCTTGTATGTCATTTCAGGCTGCCAAACGTCTATTCAGTGGAGTAGAGGATGGGGAGTAGTTGAAAGTAAAAATCCACTTCTCATCTGTAGATAAAAGCAAGAATATTATCCCTTTAGTCAACCTATGGGCATGGATTTGGATTTGATGCGTAGCCAACCAATTCTTCTTCTAGGACAGATCTAATGAAAGCAAACATGAATGGAAGAGAGGAAGATATCCTTGGGATGTAGGAGACAATCAGTCATGTTCTCTGTTCTTTCATTATGTTCCTTCATGAAATTTCATGAGAGAAGAACTAATTCGCATTGAGTTTGGCCTGAGGATTCAGGAGAAGGTGCATGTTGAAGGCTCGAAGCTTGTCAACCTTTAGTTGTCCCATCTTGATATTGCTAGCTGAAGGTCAAAAATCTGCCTGTGCAATTTTCATCATCCTACATGAAGCTTATTGACTTTTAGTTGTCCCACTTTGGTATAGCTAAGTGAAGGTCGAAATCAGTATCTTTATATTCCATGATCCTGCGTGGATGGGCTTGACAGTCTGCACCTTATTCTTGCTAATGACTTAATGTTGGAGTCTTGTGTTAAGGTTAAAACTCAGAAGAAAACCCATGCCAAATTTAATGTAAAACATAGGGAAAATGTGACCATCATATTGAGTTTATAATCACGTAGATCTTCCATCCATTTCTTGTTTTTTTACTTATCATCTATTGTGTATTCTCTGTGCTTGTCTTTCAACTCATGCTTATCTCCAATGCAATGATGAAGCCCAGTTTGCTTTAAAAAAAAAAAACTAAGCTTGTCTTGAAATGAATTGCTTATAGTACACATCACTAGTAATTTTTTATGCATGTCTGTTGTCTCTAGGATATGTTATTCAACAGTATTTATTCTATATTTCCAGCATAACTATTGCAAAAGTCAATTTCATATTATGCTGATGTGTCAACCTCTACCTAACCATTTGCATGATGAATTAGTGAGCAGCAACCATTGCGTTTGAATCTGGCTGAAATATCTGAAGTTATAGCCGAGGTCTGCTCAAGACCCACTTTGACAAATATGAATCCCATGACTGTGCGATCAAAATTATCCAGCGGCAATGGGCAGCCTTCAACAGATGTTGCAGTCAGTGTCCTCATCAAACTGGTTATTGATATGTATGCTTGATCTGCCTAAGCTTGTTGAAACATTAATCCCATTGTTGAAAAGCCCATATATAATTTTTTTTCTTTTTTGCATTTTGGTATTTTTATCCCAATTGATGTGCATTTGTGTGACTAGCCTTTTTTCAAGAGTTTGCGTACAGACTTTCATCTATTGTTTTTTTGAACCTGTGCTACCTTCTTTATATTGCTTTTCCTGCTTGAAACTTTAGTCTTTTTCCATCATGCACTTTTCGGGGCTGATTTTGAAAAAAGATTTAAGTCCTATTTGGCAAACAATTAGCAACATGATCATCATGTGCCGATCACATAGCTAATCATGCATTCATCCAAACAGTGTTTAAATTTCTAATGGCAAACTTACATCCAAACACAAGTATACGAATTTTGAATATTTATATGATTGAAATCTCATGATAACTCACTACTTTTTAAACTAGCTAATTGCAATTTTTTCTCGATCATCTCTTACCAAAGACGCTTTGGCATTTTGTTGGAAGTGACTTTCTTATATTTGTTTGATTTCATGATGAAACCCTTGTCAACTGTTCTTAAATTGCCAAGTTCTTTCAATTAAAAAAATGGGATTTTTGTTTAGAATTTCTGTGACATCTCAAAAGTTTGGAATGCATGCTACATATTATTTCCATACTTTCTCTGGAAACTTGTAGTATTGTATCATCCACAAATCTGAACACCTTTTTCTTTTTTTCCTTTTGAGTTGAAAAAAATCTGAATGTCATTCTCTATGCTGTAGTAAAAATATTAATTCATGGGTTTTCATGTTTAATTTTCTTTATAGGTATATGCTGGACTCTGCTGTTGCTGCCCCCTTTACTCTTTTTATGCTAGAGGTACAAAATGTAGTATACAAGTTATTTTAAGAATATTATTCCCGTTAGTATAATCTAATTGTCTTCTGTCTTGCAGGATATGCTTAGCTCCCCACAAGTGGTATCTAGGACAAGAGCTTTTGATATAGTTTTAAATCTTGGTGTTCATGCTCATCTTTTGGAACCTATATTGCCTGAAGACCATCCAATCATTGAAGAGGAGAACTCTTTAGAAGAATCTTCTGCGAGTAATCTGGACCGGTCTGCAACACTTGGAAATGCAACCGATAAGCCTAGTATGGAGCAAAGAGCATCTTCCACTATTGATACCTTTGAGTCATGGCTTCTGATAATTTTGTTTGAGAGTCTCAGTTTTCTTGTTCAGGTGAAAGATTGCTCCTTGCTGCTTGACAACCCTCTTATAAAAATCATGGAACTTCCTTGGGAAAATTAATTTAGGAAGCTGTTCTTCATTCTGTGTTTCACATAACTGGAGTCTTCAATCAAATTTAGCAACACTTTTTCTTGTCAAAATTTCTATTTAGTATTTACTAGCTAATTGCAATCTTTCCACCTTGGTTCCATATGCATAACACAGATGGTCTGTCATGATTTTCAAGGCACAAGAGAAATTTTAGGGCTATGACTGAACAGTGGATAACTTGCACAGTTTTGTTTTCTACTACAGGGAAATGTTCCCCTCCTTGATACTGCATTCAATTACAACTGACTGCTGTGTCAACTCTTGGGATTTTTATCTGTCATTCAGCAGTATAACAGTAGAAAGTTGAAAGTGTTTATATTTCTGGATGCCAATGTTGTATTGCATTTTTTGTTTTTATTCATATCCTCTGCTTTCTGTCACCAGAGTTGTTATTCTTACTGATACAAATACCATCATCTTCTGTAACTGATTATTTATATGAACAATTCACTTGAGCTTGTGCTTCTTGTAATACATGCATTTTCATAGTTTAACCCTTTTTCTTAAATTTCTATCATTAGATTTTACAGCGGATCCTGTTTCTTCTTAGCAAAGTGTGCATTATTTTTTGCAGATGGAGGAAAGAGAAGAAATTGTATGGGCATCTGCTTTGAGTTGCTTATTTTATTTTGTTTGTGATAGAGGAAGAATCTTGAGGAGCAGATTGCAAGGTCTTGACATAAGGGTGAGTTTTTTTGTTTTTTGCCTGCAATGTCACAAAAATACTTTCTTGAAACCGTTGTGCATGGTGGAGGATGATTGACTATTTTGTCCTTGCCCATCATATTTCACTCCTGTCATTCAGTTTTGTACCTTCTGTCTATCCAAGTCTTTTCACTTTTCTGGCACCCACTGTGAGATTCTGTAGTGTTCCCTATATTATGCGTCTCATATATGATCTTTTGCTGTAGGTTGTTAAGACTTTTTTGGAGATTAGTCATGAATATTCCTGGGCAGAAGTAGTTCGTTGCAAGCTCATCTGCATGTTTGCAAATATGTTCTACCATGTCCCTGATGGTGCTGTAAAGGCTGTTGCAGATGCTTCCTCTTTTCTGGCTGAACAAATTAATCTTGTTGGTGGAATTGATTTCATCTGTCTTGAGGTTCATTCTTTCCCTAATTCTAACATAATAATCTCATTTGTTTTTATGTGTAGTATTCATTACATACCCAAATGAATGAATCCAGATTTGGACTGGTGGAATACCAACAAGAATTAGCCTAGTATGTTAGTAAATTTATAGATATAGCCTGCAAGTTCTTTAGTGCGTGGAAGAACTTTTTTGTTAAATGATCCAAGGAAAAGATAGTTTCTTGTTGCCATCCCATCAAACTCAATTGTAGCGTATGCAAGTCAGAGCACATGATATTAACCACTTTATGCAAATGACAAAAATCAATGGAAGCTTCAATGATTCAATCATTATAATAAGATAATAATTCATGAACCTGGTTTTTATGTTGTCACTACTAATGAGCTAACTATGTTTGTTCTTTGATGTTCTGAATCTTGCTCCGCTGGTCAGCAGTATGATTCTGCTTAGGAAAATTACTTCAACTCTGCATTGGCTTTCATGCATACTAGAATTAACTTTTCAGAATCTCGATCTTGAATCCCATAACTCACTTTATTTTGTTGTTACAGTATTCACAAGCTAACTCGAGAGAGGAAAGGCGTAATCTATTCCTGGTTCTCTTGGATTACATTTTACATCAAATAAACGAAGCATGCATGGCTACTGGAGCTTCTCCTTATGCATATGATGAGATTCAGTCAGTTGCTTCCATCCTTTCTCTTGCAGATGCCCCTGAGGCATTTCACATTGTGGTTAAGCATGGAGTAGAGGGAATTGGGGAGATTCTGAGAAGGTCTATTTCTTCTGCTTTGTCCAGATCCCCAAACTGTGAGCGCCTTAATGGGGTAAGTTTCTGTTAGGGAATCATATTCTTATTCCTCTATGAAATATAAGAAATGCATCATGAAGTCCTGAAAAAACCTGACAGGCTTCTATTTTGCATTTCTAGGTTTGCATATTAAAAACTTATCTGTGTTGATGTTTTGCTTATTGACTCTTCTAGATTTGCATCATATAAACTATTCGTTGAGCTCTCAGAATTCCTTAAATGCCGGAAATAACAGTGCTGCAGATGTTGGACTTCAAGCGACATCTTAACCATCAGATGATGTTACGTGCATCATAATCTTCATTAATCATTATTATTTAATTAGGCATAGAGCTCTTCATTTTATTATCCTGCTATATCTAATATCCTATGTGGTTCTTCTAGTTAAAACATATTTTAAGGCATGGCATTCCATGGCTTCTACTAGAAAAGCAATGAACTCTCAAATTGATTAGGGCTCCCAACCAATCAGGCATGCTAGGGCCTACCATTGCCCGAGTTCACAATTCCAATATAGAACTCTTGGGGTATAGTGGGCTTTTGGGCCTGGCCTCTTCAATATTGAATGACAAAAGGTCCAAACCCAACTAGGTGTTCAAAATTCCAACTCTGAACCTCAAACATCAGCAACAGACTTTTGGCTTTTGGCTCAGGCCTGTCTTTTAACTGCCTAAATTGAACAATGCAAGACATCTTTGATTCACTATTTTCCCTTGCCAATCATGATATTGCTAAGATTAGTAATTCCATGGAACATTATGCTAAACGCAACATTTCTAAAGTACTGACCAAATTAACTGACTGTTGGGTGTAGATAAAGGACTCTCCCATATATTGTTGATGTTCATAAAAAGAATTTGCCTCAACTGATTGATCAATATGTCCTATTCTCCACAATAGCCTTCAGGCTCCAAATTGATGGCTTTAGGGTATTATAAATTAGCTTCGGAAAGGTCAACAAATAACTTTTGCTTCACAGATGACATTGCTCTCCACATACTTGAACCTACAAATTTTTGGATGATATTCTATATGGTTTTTATTTTCTGTAATAATTTATGGTTTTGTAGTGTAAGCACCTGAAGCTGAAGATAATAATCCCTGCTTTTCTATGTCATTGACAACTTGCATTAACCTGTTTTTCTTCTATACAGCTCTTGGAAAGGATTGTAAGAAAACTAGATACTTCCATGAGTACATTTACTCAATTAGATAGTGAATTTGCGTTCATGATTCGGATGACAAAATCTTACAAATCAGTCATTAATATTGAAGATATTGGAGGATCTGATTCTGATGTTTACACAAAAGCTAGACTTTCATGGGCAACATTACGTGCACTTCTGCATTCAGAGAGGCCTGCATGCCGCCGGAATGCATATATTTGGCTAGTTGAGTTGCTACTTTCGGAAATTAGCGAGGATGATGACAGGAGTATATGGTTGAATATTAGAAACTTGCTGCAGCACATTGTAGATGCTGGTAGTCAGGATTTGACTTGCTTATCAGTTCCATTGCCAATTTGCATGCTGTGTGGACTTTTGAAGTCCAAACATAACTACATCAGATGGGGTTTCCTCTTTGTTTTGGAGAAATTCCTGATGCGTTGCAAATTGTTGTTAGATGAGAGTGGTCTTCAACATGGAGATCTTGAGGATAATGTTGGTGAAGATTCAATTCAGAATCGGCTGGACAAAGCAGATGCAGTTATAGACCTAATGAGTTGTGCATTATCTCTTGTGGTTCAAATTAATGAAACTGATCATATCAATATCCTGAAGGTACCTTTCATGCAGTCTTTTCTGCATACAATTTTAATGCTGGCATATGCTGTTTTGATTATATTCTTGGCTATAGTGATATACTCAAATGTAACATAAGCTATGAATAAGATATTATGAATGGAGAGGTAACCTTAGCCTGTTTTTTTGGTCTTCATCTCACTAACGATTATCATGAATTAATACCTCAATTCAGTTTCCTCTATTAAATGAATTTAGAAGGCATTTAAAGAAAATAGGCAATTAAATATGGAACAAAATGACATGGTCAACTTCTAGGTGGACTAAGATTTATGCTAGAGTGATTTCGATTTATATATCTGTTTGTTGTTCATTCTTCTCCGAGTTTTGGATTTTTTTTTTCAAGGCTGATTTATGTAGACCGTTGTTTCCACTTCTATGCCTATGCCCATCATCCATGCTCATGGCAATGATGTGTGATTCTTTTAAGAATTAATAAAAACACTTTTTATTTCAAGAAAGCCAGATATTTGATTCTCTTTGTACACTCCTTATCTACCTTTTCTATTTTTGCAGATGTGTGATATATTATTGTCTCAGCTATGTCTGCGGCTTCAGCCTACAAATAAATTGCCTCGAGGGGACGTTAAATGCCTGAGAGACCTTTCATATAGCACAATTAAAGGCTTCACTGCCGACTTGGATATTCATGCACCCCAAGACCATTTACAGAAGAACAATGTCTACAGCAATGAGCTTGCAAGCAGTGCCAGCATCAATGTTGATACTTGTCAGAACAACCAAACTTATGAAACAACATCAATGGCTGCATTGCTTCTACGTAGCCAAGCTATCGTCCCTAAGCAGTTGGTGGCTCGTGTTCCTCCATCATTGTTCTACTGGCCATTAATCCAACTTGCTGGTGCAGCAACAGATGATATTGCACTAGGTGTTGCTGTCGGCAGCAAAGGGACAGGCAATCTTCCTGGTGCTACATCAGATATTCGTGCAGCCCTTCTTTTACTTTTAATTTGTAAATGCACTGTTGTTCCAACTGCATTTTTAGAAGTTGAAGGCGAAGAGTTCTTTAGGTAATCTTTTTTTTACTTGTGTTGTCTTGATTCATTACCTCACTGTGCTTCACAATGGCAAGAACTCCAAAATTGGCAGGGGCCTTTTAGATGATACAGACTCAAGGGTAGCATATTACTCTTCAGCTTTTCTCTTGAAGGTGTGGATGTCCTTGCAATTCAGGTAGGTTTACAATTGGAATGGCATTGCATGGTACTTACTGGTCCAGGCTTGCATTTACAGAGGATGATGACAGAAGAACCAGATAAATACCAGAGGATACTCCAAAGTCTTATTTATAAAGCACAGCAGGTTGGTCCTCAAGGATATTGTTCAAAAAATATTTTATGATGGGTTCACACAAGCATTGCTCGCATTTGTTTCCACGGATATTTGACCTGCATAAATGTATCTACTCACATTCAATTATTTCTCTATTTTATTAGATCAACAATGAAAAGCTATTGGAGAATCCATACCTTCAGATGCGTGGAGTAATTCAGTTGTCAAATGATCTCAGAGCTCAATGATAGCGTCTGCTGTTTGCACGATACTGTTGCTTTTCTATCACAAGGTTGCTCAATTGCATCCCAATTTTTCAGTATTGTTGATGAGCACGGCTTTTGCCAGAGCAAGGGTGGTTATATTGCAGGTAAGTGGTGCCAGTATTCTCCTGTGATATGTCTAAGGTTAATTGATCTTAAAGCATGTCCACTTTATATCCTCTTTTTCATATGTTTGTGCTCCAAGCATACATGGTTCGCGAGTCAAGGATCATAATTGCTATTTTATGACTTACAATAAATCTCAACAGTAAAAAGTTTCATACCCAGAGATAAAAGCCTCAGAATAATTTTCATTTGCTGCAATATCAAAGTCATCAACATGAATCATGCTGCATGTATCCTGGATCAGTTGTATATGCCAGTATAGGTTCCGGACATCTTTGGTTGGGGACAAAAATGTCATGCTGACAGCTTATCTACTTTGTGTCTCCATATCTGGTACATGTGCATGTGACTTATCATGGGTTATGCTTTGTGATTTTGTTTTCCTGCTAGGATTTGAGCAACACTGAGGTTGGCTGGGCTAATGTGTAGCTGAAGAAGAGCTGTACAGAAATTCTTTCAGATTTTGAGTACGGTTTTGGTTCACTGTTGGCACTGGCCATTAATTTATATAATTAACATGGAAAAGTTATTATTTTTTTTCGTGACCTGCTTTTACAGATTAACTTATGGCAACTGAAGATGGATTGCGTTATGTATGGCCAACTTCTTTGCAACCAAATTTTGTCAGGTACAAGGGAGCCCGAAGTGCAAGTTTTTTAAAGCAACCGGGCAACAAAATTTTGAGGCGTGCCTTTTTCCTGTGAGAACTTGTGTATTGGCACTTTGCGTTACATTTGTGTTAGAAATAAAGTTGCATTTTATTATTTTTTTTACACTATGGGTCATCATGGTTTGATCTGGTCACCATAGACTAAGGCGAAATCTAGGAAGTATTTGGCTATCGAGTGTAAAGATCACACTCCCATGAGTGACCCTACTTGACCAGCAGACATTGGGACAGCAGGCACACTCCCATGAGTGACCCTACTTGACCAGCAGACATTGGGACAGCAGGCACGATGAGGGTTGTTTTTGGAAAAGACCAACATTTGTTGCATATTTCTAGTTTACTCAAGCCACAGTACAGCTACTTTTGGCTCTAACACAATTTCTTTCAGTTTACTAGAATAATTTAAATTTTTTATATTAATTTAGTCAATAAAATCGAATTAAAATGAATATTTTCTCTTTTTTTAATACAAAAAAGCACATAATATTTTTAAATTTGTAAATAATGCGAGCAAAATCAAAATTAAAAAAGTGATTCTTTGCCTAAAAAATCATTCGAACAAGGTCCACTTCCTAACATGGCATAGTAGTTCAAAGTCCAACCCAAACAAGAGAGAAGAATGAATAAAAGGCACTGCATCCTAACCCTATGACTTCTAACATATAAAGCAAGCATTGCAGTATTCCTAAATATTGTTAAATTATAAAGCCAAATATTAGCCATTCCCCATAATAACATTAAAGACAACCACGAACCTTGGAAAAAAGAACAAAAAGAGCGACCACTTGAGCTCTGCATCTCTCTTTTTTCTCATTTTCATGTTAACCTGCTGACAAAAGAACTCTTGAAGGAAAAATGGACCACTAGCCAGACCTTCAACATAGGTGCTATACCACTCAACTTCAAACTCTCAAGACTTTCCCGTGCCTATTTGATGATGGAAGGCTGTCATACCAACTAGCTCTATCAATAATTTGTATACTAGCTTGAGGTGCTCATCACCAGCAAGACTACAAATTACAAATCTATCTAGAACACAATCCAGCTTTGGGGCAACCCCATAAACAGTATCAACTCCAGCGTCAACTTCCGTAAGATGCAAAGCTAAAAACTCAAGCAAATTGAAAGATCAAACCATTCCATGCGGCATTCCAGGTTCAGAATAGGAGAAAGAAAAGTTAAAAGAGTGACTGAGAAAACACTTAGTTGTCATGCTGAAAGAAAGTGGTTCTCCACGACTGCATGCAGCCTTAGATAGCAACTCCAAAATGTAGAGCACATGCATGGGCAAAATTTCACATGATGAATCAGGTAAGTGGCCCACCTAGCAACAAAAGCAATTCGAGGATTAAGTTTCGACCGAGTCATGCATATAACATTCGGTATAAATGAATTGAACCTACAGTCTTCAAAGAAATTCAACAAAATAACATACTGCAGATATCAAACAAAGAACACAAAAGAAATTACCTGTGTTGCATGCAGAACTCGTGTAGGAAGCTAGACTTTTGTATGAACTTGTGTGCAGTACCTAAAAGTGGTTGCTGGCCATATCCATTTATGAAGTGGAGTTTGCAATACATGTGAATGTTTGGCCCCTGTTGTGCAAGAGGGAAGAGAATGGGAAACCGAGCAATAAATGGTCGCATTCTGCAGCCACTAGTTGTCCACTATCCCAGTAAAATGCGATCAAGCAATAGAAATACATATAAAACCCAAGAATCCCATAAACGACAGGCAGAACTCTAGATGTGATGTCTACCCCTCACATAAACACCATAAATTGTCAAGATACACAACAATTCAGCATAATCAACCAAACCATCCTTGTAGACTACAGAAGCTAAAAGAGTTTTCAGTTGGTCTGCATTGCTTCCGACTGATACTTATCTAAATCAGCATCAAGAGCTTCTGCAGATAGAGATTCAGCCTGGCCTCCACGTCGACCACGGCCTCTCCCAAGCCTGCGTCCACTACCTCTCTGCCATCCTCCTGCAGTCACCCTTCCCGTGCCACTACTGCATAGCAAAATAAAACAAGCAAAAGATAAAACTTCAGAAATCTGCAATTTTAATATGATATCTACAGCTCAAGAATAACCCTTCACATGGCACAAACAGAACACAAAAAAAACATGGGAAGGCATTCACAAAGCACTGATCATTATAAATCTCAACAAAAAACTATTGAAGGTTATCCAAGTCAACCCCAAATAGTACACCTCTGGCACACAATGTGAAGGAACAATAAAGCGATGTTTGTCAGCTATTATTCACTAAACCAAGCGCACAAAAATTGTTCAAATGAAAATCAATAAAGCATCTACAATCTGATAACTAAAAACATCATCCATGCTGATATAGCTTTTAGATGGAATAGCGCGGTCAGCAACTACATCCTCATAAGCTAATGAGAAACCTCATTTTATAACTGTAGACTATGAAAATAGCTTCTATAAGGCGGCCTTTATTTTTACTCAAGTTTTGTTTTTGTCCAGTAAGTGCAAATTAGAAAGGTACAACATGCTTGTCACTTGTATCGAACTTAATATTCACCTTTTTTGCATTTTCACTGATAAACAACTAGATCAACAAACATATTCAAGAATTTTGGAACATTTCAAGAAGATGAACAGGTTTATGGGGCTTATTTTAGGAACCCCTAATCAAAATTGCACCATTTCAAGAGGGCAATCATAATAAACCAATGCCAATTTTGTTTAAACTCAAAGAGAAACTAAAGTGCTTGGAATTCAGT
This sequence comes from Trichopus zeylanicus subsp. travancoricus, assembly GCA_005019695.1. NCBI lineage: Eukaryota > Viridiplantae > Streptophyta > Magnoliopsida > Dioscoreales > Dioscoreaceae > Trichopus > Trichopus zeylanicus. The sequence goes on from RXID01014964.1 coordinate 259,231, forward strand.
TATAGTTGGTTAGAAGTTGATTTGGTTCTCAAAACTTAAATCAATAGATCAACTTTTTTCTTCACCTTTTTTATTTAGCACAAAGAAGATTGAGAGCATGTTTCCCTCTTCTCTTGATTTTCCTTCTTATTTTATCTTTTTGGTCTAGCCTATATCCTATAATATATATATATATATATATTATATATATATTGGTTGGGGAGTAAAACCAAGATTAGGCCTTTAATCCAGGTTTTAATCTCCAGATGGTGTAAAATTATGATTAATATTTGGTCTCAAGTTTTAAAGCTATTCCTTGGAAATCATGGAAGCAACTATTACTGTGTAGGAGAAATAGTTATTCCTGATGCTACAATATGGCGTAACTGCAAATAAAAGTTTTGTACTATGAATTACTCCCAGTATAACATCCAAACACATGTGAATAAAGATAGCACTATTTTATCTTATTCTTCTTATTCTAGCTTTCTTTTATACAAAATCAAATTTACTCTCACTGCTCCATTCCCCATCCAAAAAGGCCCTTAATGCTTTTAAGAGAAAAAGAATGCAATTTCATCTAAGCAATATTTTCTAATTCCTAACTTACATACGAAATGTCTGAAAGAATAAAAAGGCTTCATCCAAGGTTTTAAGTTTCGGTTTCGAAATCAGTTTTGATGCCACCAAAACCGATATGTTTTGACTGAAATCAATCCCGTTTTGGTTTCGGCCAAATTGTTTTTTAATTTTCTTTGACTATACCTGGACTTTAACTTTAAAAATATTAAAAAATTTACAAAATATGTGAGAAAAATTATATACACATATTCTTTTAAAATTATTAAATACAAATTTTTTTGGTAGAAAATTACCTAAAATAGTAAAAGAATAAATAAATTGTAAAATCCAAGATTTGAACCCAGGTCACTATGAGCTGGTTGAGAAACTTAACCATCTATCCTAACTTGAACTCATGAAATAAAAATAATATATAAAATTAAAAAGAATATATTTTTAGTCTGAAATACATAACATATAGTACCAAACCCATAATCAAATACAAGCATTACAATTATGTGTTGACTTATTTTAGCTCTATATATTAGATGTTTATTTTTTCCTATTATTCCTATGCAAATAGCTTCAGATTGGATGGTGCTAGACAGACAACCATCAGGGAAAAGGTCCCTCACCAACAACTAGCTCGTATGAAACTAATTCGACTTGTTGCATATTCACCAACATGACCCATACAGCTAGCTACACATGCAAACTTAGGACTGCTAACGGCGACAAATTTCATATATTGTAAGGCAAACATGACAAACCAAGGAAATGAATCCAATACATGAAGGAAGGGGCAGAGAGAGAGAGAGGTCAAACAAGGGTCACCTAGGAAAGGCAAGGATTCCATGGGATAGGCAGTTCAACATAATTGTGATAATCAAAATGAACATGAACAGACCATATTAACTCTATGCACTGGTACAAGAGAAGACATTATTAATAAGAATCCTAACTACAAATTGTTTGGGCCAAGATTGTTTAAATGGATGTTTAGCTTGATTGTCAAAAGTGAACTTGAACATAGATCTGGAAAAATCAGAATCGACTCCCAAAGGAATGAATTCACGAACCTTCTTGGAATCGCATTAGGATTCCCAAAGTTGCCATTCACAACCTGGGGCACAGTAGCAGGAGTCATGATATTTGTTCCTATAACTTCAATCTTCATAGGCTTCCCATCAAGCTGTACACTGTTGTATCGTTTCACAGCTGCAAGGGCATCTTCTCTTCTTGTAAACATAACCTCCGCCGTCCCCTTAAACATTGTTTTTCAAAGAACATAAGCCAAACAAGAGAGAGAGAGAGAGATATTTATACTTGGAACCAAATTAATCCCCATGGAAATAATACCTTAGATCGCCCACTTCTGTCATAATGAATTGAGAACCTTTTCAGATCACCCACCTCTGAGAAAAGCTCCTGGCCCAAATAAACTTGTACATTAGAAAATCCAAACAAGAAAGGACAGAAAACTGAAGAAAAAGATAAAGAAAAGGTGCAAAGAAATCCATCTGATAAGGTGCGACTAATAGTTCCATAATAAATCATCCAAACGGAAGAAAACGTCTAGAAAAATAGCTAAAATTGTATCAAATAAACACCAAACCACAAACTAAAAAACGGAAAGAATAAATTCGTCTACATTCTTCCAAGATATATTTCCAGGGTAAACAAACCAAATAAAGAAACATCGAAAAAAAAAAGACTCAACTCAAAGCAAGAAATCACAGATCATCAAACTTCATAAAGAAAAGAAATAGAATTCATCTTAAAAGTCCGACCAATCGCAAGGAAAACAGAGGAGAAACCAGATCAAAGAGCGAAAACCAGAAACAAACCATGATATCTTCGTTGGAAACTCCATAATCGAGATTGGAGATGTAGAGCTTGGTTCCCAGCTCAATCGACGACCCTCTGGCGGCGGCCGGAGCAGGAAAGGCGGCTATCTGGTCAGCGGAGTACATGTCGTGCTGCCACGCGGCGTCGGGTGCCTGGATCGACGGCGTCCACGAATCACGATTACGATCAAGATCTAGGTACATTTAAGAGATGAAACGGAGATCTGGGTGTCGAGATCGGGAGATCGGGAAATCGGGTTGGGAGGACGAAACCCTAAGCGCATACCTTCCCCACAGAGTACGGGGCCGAGCGATTCGCAGACCGGTTGGGACCCCGGCGGATAGGGCCGGATCCTGATGAGCGGCCGCGGCCCCTGGAATTGCCGCCGCCACCGCCTCTGCCGCCGGACTTCCGGTTGTTCTTGATGATATCGTCGAGGGACATGTCCAAGGCGCTGGACATTGTAGCGGATCGGGGAGGGCAAGACGGAGAAGGGAGAAGGATTTTCAGAGGGGAGGGAGGAGAGAGGCGACGATGAAGCGCTAGGGTTTCAACGATGCACAGAAGAGGAAGAGAGAAAGGAGAGGGTAGTGGCGAAGGGGATGAATAAAGGGGCTTGAAATTATTTTATATTGCGATAAATAGGAATCATGGAAGCTGTATGCAGCTGGTGTCGTGGTGTAGTTGGTTATCACGTCAGTCTAACACACTGAAGGTCTCCGGTTCGAGTCCGGGCGACGCCAACTTTGAACAAACCTTTTTTCTCGCGTGTACCCCTACAAAAACTCAAAATCACAAATGGGACCTCCAAACATAGATATTAGCATTAGCTATCCGAATCACCATGAATTTTGTCAAATATGTGTATAAACCCCTTTGTTTTTCGAAACTATGCTGTGAAACACGCGTAGCTCCGCAAAAGCTGAAAATCACAAATATGACCCTGTAAGATCGATATTTCCATCAGTTGAAAATTACCGTCAAATATGCATACGTACCCCTTAATTTCAGAAATTATACGGTGAGACAATAAAATGTGACGATTTTTTGTGGATAAAAGGTTTTGACGGGAATTCTTCCACAGGGAAGTACAAAGCAGACAGGCATTGAAATTTCATTCCAGATACATCATCTAGCTCAGCGGGGTCCATTTTCCAAGGCTACGGCTCCATTATTTTTCCTTTCAAATAAGAAAGCATTGATGTGACCAATGTATGACAGAGATGGGAGCCATACAAATCAGAGACGGGAGATCCATATTCGATGTCTTCCATCTTCGTTCAAGGACGATGGCTGAGGAAAAGGACCCTTTTGGTATGCAATGGTCTGCTTCTTCTGGGGTTACCAATTACCAGTTTTTGTTGCTCACTTAGGTTCAATGCAGGCTTCTTTGCTGGCGATGTTTCATCTATATTTTCTTTTCTTCCAACTTGTTCGTATCTTTGTGCGACGACTAATGACAAGTAAAACAGGAAACCCAAAAGGTATATTCAATAGGTTATGTGCGACGGTTTCATAAGATCTCGTTGTGTGAGGCGGGGGCTGCAATCATAGAAAACCCCGGGAACCCTGCAGCGCTCTGCTTGTTAGCTCTCCTGGGACTCGTAAGATGGAGAACAAGGCACACACAGCCTTCCAAAGTAGCATATTGTGGTTGTTGACATGTTGTCCTTGTGTGGGTCTCCTGTTGTGGAACCTTGGACAATGTTGTGTTACCTGAGACAACAGAACACTCGGTAGTTTGGTGGTTCTCAAAAACACAACTCGATCTTCTTGTCTCGAACTGTAGTCTCATATAAATAAACAAATAAATTCCACCGCTTTTGTGTGACCAAACTTGTGAAATAACAGTACAAGCGTGATTTTGCCCGCTTCACCCGATTGGGACATGGCGACGCATAACGTGAGCCATTGCATTACGACTCGATCTCTGACAATCATATTTCAGGGAAAAGACCAGCCACATATTTAGTGGTCAAGTGGAGAAACTTTTGCCGAAAAAAAGCAGGAAATCACGTGAGAAACCAAGGAGTAATAAGAACTGAGAAGTCTCGTGTGGCAATGCAAGCTTGCTTCTTTGTGGAGGCACCTCTCTGCTTTCTCTCCTTCCTTCTTTTCCAGTTCTTTTTCTTCGTGCCACGGGACCTGAGATCGTAGCCGGTCATTCTCTTGAAGTTATCAGCAACAATTGTGTGCGACTCGTTATCAGGATGCAACTTGGATTTTGAGATTGTGGCTTCCCACCGCTGACCAGCGATAAACATTGTTGTGTTTCGCTATGTAAATTGTACCGCCAGCTGCAGCAAACATCTTCAGCGTATCATTAGATTTTTGAGAGGCATAACTGCACGGCATATTGGAATCTGTCAGAGTTCGGCTTTGGGTTGCTGCAGTAGCGACCAGAGGTCGTCGCCGCTGCGGTAACCCAACACCCACGTCAGCGGCAGCGCCCCAAGCTGAGCTCACTCGACTCTTGCATTTGCGGCCTGGATTCTTTTCCGTATTTTAAAATGTAATTAATGATCCGGAATCGAAGTTAACGGTAAGAAAAAAATATCGCAAAGCTTTTGTTTCTCCGGCATCGAATAATTTATATTTTCTGATTTTTCAAGGAAATCAAACGGGAAATGCCAGATTAATTTTGGAAGCGAACGACCCACATGTTTCAAGAGAAGCAGGCTCTGAATATCAAGATTCTAAAAATATTAATAATAATAATGAAATTTTTCTTTCCGTTTCTCAATTTGTTTTATCGTTTCGATAAACATAGATGCGCACGGGAGGAAAGACATAAAAAGAGATTTGGTTGGTCGCCGAACTAGCGGGAAGCCTAATATTATTTTCTAAAAAATTAAATTTATAATAATTTGATATTTAAAAAAATTATAATATTTTTTTTAAAAAATATTAAATTAAAACAATTAATTTAAAATTTTTAGCAAAAAATAATTAAAATTTTAATCAGATAATTTTTTTATATTTAATTACTAATCTGGCTAAAACTAAATTACTTTTAATTCTAGCCCATTACCAAATAATTACCTAGGTGTTTGTCACCAGCGGAATGACTTAGCAGGCACGTGTGCATGCGGGGGTGAACGAAGGGGTTTACCGTTGGAGAGGGCGATGAGTTAGTTTGGAAGAGTTTATAAAGAATAACTCATAATAGTAATAGCAATGCAATGGAGAGATGATACAGGTGCATTTGGTTTAAAATTAGAATTAATATTATTTTATCTTGACGGCCTATCATTTAAGTATAAAATAATAATAATAATAATTTTTATTTTATTTTTAAAAAAATTATCAGATTACTTTTATTTTTATTTATTTAATTTTAAATAAAATAATATATTTAAGGAGATAAAGGTGTAAAAAAATTAAATCATTCGCTAATTATATTAATATTTAAATATCAAAATTTTAGTTTGATTTTTTTTTTTAAAAAAAAATATTTTTTAAGCTTAATCTTACCTTAATTCTAAATTAAACGGTGACCTAGTTATCAGTTACAGCATCCCGCAAAACTCTTTCGACGCGCTGAAAAGCATCAAAAGGAATACGAGAGGGCGTCCGGGTTCATCCTCCCCTGAAGGACACGTGTCCTCCTCTCTCAATCTTGGTGTCCGCTTTGCCTGACCACCTCCCCCTCTATAACTGCCCACGCACACCTGTTCATCAACGCAAGTATTCATTCACATTCGTTCATTCACTCAGAGAAGACAGAGAGGAGGAGCAGCAGCAGCAAAAATATAGCAAAAATGGCGGTGAACATCACCTCCATCAAAACATCATCCAACGGCGTGTGGCAGGGGGACGACCCCCTCAACTTCGCCTTCCCCCTTCTTATCGTCCAGAGCACCCTCGTTATCGTCCTCAGCCGCTCCCTCGCCATCCTCCTCAAGCCCCTCCGCCAGCCCAAAGTCATCGCCGAGATCATCGTATTCTTCTTCTCTTTGCAATCCGTTTTAATGGCGGATAACATATATACAGGTACTAATTCTTCCATTGCAACCAGGGTGGCATCTTGTTGGGGCCCTCGGCCCTTGGCCGCGACCAGACCTACATGCACCGCCTCTTCCCGTCGTGGAGCACGCCCACGCTGGAGACCGTCGCCAGCATCGGCCTCCTCTACTTTCTCTTCCTGGTCGGCCTCGAGCTAGATCTCAGCTCCATTCGGCAAAGCGGCCGCCGCGCCTTCTCGATCGCCGCTGCGGGGATATCTCTCCCATTTGCGTGCGGCGTTGGCGTCGCCTTTGTTATTCGCAGAACCCTCCCCGGCGCTGACGCCGCCGAGTATGGTCCCTTCCTGGTCTTCATGGGCGTGGCCCTCTCCATCACCGCCTTCCCCGTCCTCGCCCGCATCCTCGCGGAGCTCAAGCTCCTCACCACCCCGCTCGGCGAGACCGCCATGGCCGCAGCCGCGTTCAACGACGTGGCCGCCTGGATCCTGCTCGCCCTCGCCGTGGCCCTCTCTGGCGGGGACCACCACAAGAGCCCGCTAATCTCTTTGTGGGTCCTGCTCTCCGGCGTCGCATTCGTGGCTGTACAGATGATCGTGGTGAGGCCGGTGATGTCGTGGGTGGCCAGACGAGCGGAGCGGGAAGGGGGCGAGAGCGAGATCTGGATGTGCCTGACGTTGACCGGCGTGCTGGTATCCGGCTTCTTCACGGACTTTATCGGAATCCACGCGATATTCGGCGCGTTCGTGTTCGGGCTGACAGTACCCAAGGAGGGGGAGTTCGCCGGGAGGCTGATCGAGAGGATCGAGGACTTCGTCTCCGGTCTGCTGCTGCCGCTCTACTTCGCGTCGAGCGGGCTGAAGACGAACGTGGCGAGCATAAAGGGCGGCACGGCGTGGGGGCTGTTGGCGCTGGTTATCGCCACGGCGTGCGCCGGAAAGATCATCGGGACGTTCACCGTTGCCGTCGCGTGCAGGATGCCGGTGAAGGAGGCGTTCACGCTCGGCGTCCTCATGAACACCAAGGGCCTCGTCGAGCTCATCGTGCTCAACATCGGCAAGGAGAGAAAGGTGATATTCGCACCCCCATTAGTTTTTCCCACCATTTGTCATTCCTTTTTTGGTGATGTTCAGTTTTCCTATTTCGGGCTCTTGGCGTACTTTTGGCTCGGTAGTTTAGAATTTATTATTTATTTTTCCTCTCGACTAAAGGAAATTTAGAAAAAAAAAAATTAGGAATTCAAAAGTCGAACAGCACCTCATTGGAGACGAGTAGATAACTTGCTCCCAGTGGAAACGTGTTACAGAGATAAGCATTTATGGGTTAGTCTTAGTGGTTAGTAGTCGGCTTTAGTCTGTGATTCTCTCATTAGAATAAGCTAATATTTATTAATGCACAAAAATAGAAAGCATGTTCATGGAGGAAATGTTAATTGAGGAGAATATGAAATAGATGAATGAAATAAGTCATTGTTATTTTTTTTAATATGAATATCTAATTTATGATTAGAAAAGTATCCCACCAAATATGGCCAAAGTGGGATCGCTCCTTCCTGTCCGAGCGTTTCTCACGAGTGCTGCTCCCGAGGACGGTGCGTACCACCACCGCTCAAAGACTTGAAATGCAAAGCCGCCTTTCTTCGTATGGCAGCATCTCTCGTGACTAAACGACTTTCGCTAACCTAACTCTGGGTGGACTCCACTAAAGCAAGGGCAACTCCAGCTTCAGCGTGCTGGCGACTTCTGGACGCTTTCGCGATGCACTTTCCCTGGAAGAATGGTCCTACAGTCGTTCGACTCATCGGCCATTTCGGCTTGTTTCAGTCATCGAGACTAACGGCCGAAACCAAAAGCGATATCCCGGTTTGGCTCCAAACTGGCCGAAACCGGTTTTAAACCCTCGTATCTTTCGTGTTTGCCCGATATATTATTTTATTTATGGTGAACTAACCGATGTTTGACTTTCAGGTGTTGAACGACGAGACGTTCGCCATAATGGTTCTGATGGCGCTCTTCACCACTTTCGTGACCACCCCGGCCGTTTTGGCCATCTACAAGCCCGCCCGCCACGGCAACCGTCGCAACCCCCGGAAGCTCCAGCGTTCTGCCGCCTCCTCGTCCTCCCCTCCCTCTTCCGACTCCAACGAGCTCCGCATCGTCTCCTGCGTCCACGGCCACCGAGACGTTCCTTCCGTCATCAACCTTATCGAGACCATTCGTGGCGGAGGCAAGAAGGAGTCCCCTCTTAAGCTCTACATCCTCCACCTCGTCGAGCTCACCGAGCGCTCATCCTCCATCGTTATGGCCCACCGCGCCCGCCGTAACGGTCTTCCCTTCCGCAACCCGCTTCGCCGAGCCAGGCCCCACGACGAGGTCGCCGTCGCCTTCGAGGCCTATGCGCAGCTTGGCCACGTAAGGGTCCGCCCCATGACGGCGGTGTCTGCGCTAGCAACCATGCACGAGGATGTGTGCAGCATCGCGGAGGACAAGCGAGCTGCGCTGGTGGTGGTTCCGTTCCACAAGCACGGGGTGGCGAATGAGGTGGGGATGGAGAACGTGGGACACGGGATGAGGACGGTGAATCAGAGGCTTTTGAGGGAGGCGCCGTGCTCGGTAGCGGTGCTGGTGGACAGGGGGTTCGGAGGAGGGGAGCAGGTTGGGCCTGCGGAGATGGCCAACGGGGTCTGTGTGGTGTTCTTCGGTGGGCCGGACGATAGGGAGGCGCTGGTGATGGCCGGAAGAATGGCGGAGCATCCGGGAGTCAAGGTTTCTGCCATCAGGTTCGTCACCACGAAGAGTGGGGAGGAGGACAGGCCGGCTGTTAAACTGCGTTCATCTCCACAGAAAAACGCGGAGAGGAGCTATACATTCTCCACGCAAGTGGATGTAATGGATCGAGGGAGAGAAAAGGTAGGCTGCCCAAACTACTATCAAGACGATTGTATCGGTTCCGACTTATTAATCTTTGTTGGATTTCTGTAGGAGCTGGACGACGCGGCGGTGGCGGAGTTTCGGAGAAAGACGGAAGGGAGAGCGAGGTACGAGGAGAGACCTGCGCGCAACATATTGGAAGCGTGCCTGGCGATAGGGAAGAGCGGGGAGTATGAGCTCGTGGTTGTCGGGAAGGGCCGGTTTCCCTCTTCAATGGTTGCAGAGCTGGCAGGGCGCCAGGCAGAGCATGCAGAGCTGGGGCCGATTGGCGATGCACTGGCGTCGTCAGGCCATGGTGTGGTCTCTTCGGTGCTGGTGGTGCAGCAGCACGACGTCGTGCACTCGGAGGAAACGCCTGTGTCAATGGTCTTCGACGGGGAAGCTGTCATGATTGACGTGCAGAGCAAGATGGATCACAAGTAAACATATCGAGTGCGAAGACAGCATATGCATATATCAAATCGACCATAAGTACTTTTATTTTGTAAGAGTGTTTACTGGAGGGTCTAAGTTAGGCCGATCACATGAGAGCTGATCGGATGATCAGATAAATGGGTTATCTTGTTCACTCCAGATTGGACTATATATATATATATAGTCAGAGTGGATAGCACGGGGGGCAGTGAAGCAACAGTCAACCAAGGGGTTGTTTTGTTGGAGAGTGTGAAGGTGTATACAGATATCAAAACGATCATAAGCAATTGAATTTCTACCTCTGTTCTGCGAAGGGCAACAAATGGTTCATGCGGTTCACCTTCAGATTGAAGTACACTGATGAAAATAAATGTAATATAAGTGAATAGCACAGTGGGCAGTGATGCAGTAGCGGCCAGCCTAAAAGAACAAAATGCAATACAAAAAAGGGACAATTTTTTTTTTCTCATTTTATCCTAAACAAATTTCATAATTGAACTTTTTCAGGAACGGGTTCTATTTAATTTTAAATAAATTTTGAATAAACCAGAATAATCAGCAGTTTAGATAGCATGAAAGTAATGTATGGCATCAGATAACAGAAACACACAATCCTTCCTTGCATGTTATAGATGGTTTTGGCTTAGAAATTGCCAAAACAACAGAATTACAAGAAGCCCCCTTCTGTCCATATGGAACCAGCCTTCCCATTCTGATTGGCATTCTTAAATGATGATGAACTACAATTGTGATTATAGTTGTCAAAGCTATCACCATCCTTTGGATCATCCCATCCTGCCCAGGAATCTCCAATTTGCGTGCGCTTGCCAGAATCATGCTTTGTTTCTTTCTCATCCCAATCATCCCAAGAATTGACAGAATTGTAATGTCTAGAATCATCCTCAGATGTATTCCAGTCCTTGCTATTCTGCTCGAATTCCTGGTAGTGCCTGTTTCTTTCAGTCTTGCTATGCTGCCAATCATTCCCTTTCCAATTGATTCCTTCTTTGGTGTATGCTTCAACTTTCTGTGATGCCATTGCCATAACACCCTTCATAATTCCCCAGGTCTTCTGGCTGATTTCAGTTGTTTTGTTAGCCACCACACTGACTGTTTCATTCATCTTGTGATCATAGCCTCCTTCTTTTACCTGTACTTCAGGTTAAGCAGTAAGTATTGATCTCACTTGACTGTTATCTTTCTAGAACAGATCAGATAAAGTTAGTTCGCTTGAGTTTCATGAGGCAAATCACTACCAAAGCTAAGTGGCAGAGATCTTATAGGCCAAAGGCAAAACTAGAAGCTTCCAGCAATAAACTACAAATAACGTGAACAAATTTTGCCTATTGTCATTAACGGCATGGTCAAACCCTATTATCCAAAATAAATGAAAATAGACTTGGCAATTCGAGTTGACAAATTGAGTCAAATCTATAGTATTACATTACATGGGTTAATCAGAACCTAACCCGTCTATTAAACGAATCAATTTTCTGAATCTGAATCCGACCTAATTTTTAAATGAATAACTCAACCCAACCTGAATTGACCCGTTTATTAAACAAATCAAATTTGGATCATGATCTAATTTGACCCAAATTGACTTATTTAATTAAACAGATTATAATTTGATTCAACTAGAATTGATCCAATTGGCTTAAATCAATCCAAATTGACCTAAGTCGATATGACATGTTTATCTAATATTAATAATTTAAACATATTTCAAATAATTAAAATAATAATATTTTTAAAAATCAATTACAATAATAAAATATTTAATTTATAAACAATAATTTTTAAAAATTATAAAAAAAATATTGTAAAATAAATTATTAAATAAATTCAATTGGCAAAATTAATAAGTTAGTTGACCCAACCCGACCAAATTTATTTATGACCCGACAAAGGATTATACGAATTGACCCAATCACGACCGGAATCTGATAATAATAAACCCGAATCCGTTTAATTCGGGTCAGATTAACAGGTCATGTTATATATTGTCAAGTCTAAAGGAAAGGCCATAACATCAAAAACCTAGACACAATCTTCACTACAAAGGGTTGATATGCATGACAACCTCATTATACAAAAACAAAAGTGTAGATCAAAGAGCTATTATTCAAAAAGAAGTCGTCTCATTGGAATGCTTGTGAAACTTCCATCATTCCCAACCAACATAAAACCAGTTATGACACCCTTTCCCTTAATACAGTGGATTATAATGGAAGTGTTCAGACCAACAACCATATTGGAAGTGTTTTTATCTTCTATACAAAATTGACACGCAATTAGATCCACTTTCAATGACGACCACCTTATTTGGTTACAAGGCACAGTTACCTCCAATTATTTCACGTTAGACCTTATAGCATGCTTTGTGTGTATTCAGTTTCCAACAGCTCATGTCATCACTAAAACTTCAGAACACTCTTAAGCAAGCAGGAGAAAGAAAATGGGATGTGATCTTAGAAGAGAACAAAATGCTCTTTGGAAGGATGAAGTAACAAACATGATGGAGCAGTTTAAGTTAAAACAACGCAGCCACTTGTAACGCAATACATTGCGCATGCCAATTAAATAAATAATCTATATTCCATTACATAGAATATGCTGCTAGTGTGGACAATAAGAAATACCTTGGATGAAATCTCTTTAGTGCCTGCCTGGACTACATTAGCTGCTGATTGAGCAGCAGAAGCTGCGACCAAGGATAGTTGCCCAAGTCCCTACAACACGTATGATGAAAATAAGTCACTGGGATTGCAATTAAGTTGTGGTCACAAATATCATGGCCTGAAAAGTGACTAGATTTCCATCGAGTATCACTGACTAAAATAGGTACAGTGTGAAAATTTAAACACAAATATACCAGATCTTCTTCCAGTTCCCACCAAATGAAACGAATGTAAAAATTCACCTGAGAAACCATAGAGAACATATCATTGGACGAACTACTCCGCTGCGACGAGGGCGGCGGTGCTGATCCAAACCCAACATACTTTCCCCCCTGGGATGGCGGGATCCCCTCCGGCCGAGAATCATTCTCGGCCATCGTTCTCGCAAAGAAGCTCTCCTTGTTTGCTGCCGATGCCTCCAGCTGCGCCCTGGTGTAGATATCCTCTGTGGATCTGGATCTCGACGGCGGTCCACCCATCCCCCTTCCGCTTCCTCCGCCGTCCGCTGTAAATCCCCCCACAGACTGGCTCCTCCTCATGTCTGAAGACAGGATATCGTTGCTATCCCAGCTATCCCACCCGTCGTTCCTTGAAGGCTTACTATTGCCCAAAGGCGGCTTCCCGCCGGTTTTTAGGGATTCTTTGATGACGGGAGGATCCCGCCATGGCCGGCCCTCAGCCAGGGCCTGGATCCGATCGCGATAGACGATGGCGGCATTGGTGTTGTACTTGGTGACGATTTCGGTCTCTTTGGGGATGCCGTAGCCGGAGAGGAAGACGTTGAGTCGGTCGTTGCCACCGGCCTCCATCTTCTTGAGTTGGATCTCGGACCAGGCGTCCATGGTGACGGAGCGGACGAAGCTGATATGGACACCGAGGCCACGGTGCTTGCCGGAGCATTCGAGGCACATGAAGACGCCGTAAGAGACGGAGGCCCATTGCGGATTCTTCTGGGAGCAGTCCACGCAGGTCTTGTTCCCCTGCTGCGCCTGGAGTTCCCTCAGCCGCCGCGCCGCCGCCATCAGTTCCCCTGAAGATCTGGATCTCCGATCCCAATTGAGATTGGGACGAACAGAAACCCTAGATCGGGGGGATCGGGGCTGCGACGGGCGGGGAATCCGCGTATCAGGTGGGAGGCGAGATTGTTGGGTGATAAAGGTGGAGCGAACGCTCGACAAGTTTACGAAGAGGCCCTCGCTATCCACCGTAATAACAAGGAAGCCCTTGATATAGCGGGCGTGGGCCTGAGTGGTCGTCACTCGTCAGTGAGTTCTCCGACCGCTGAAAGTGACCACAAAATCTGACTCAGGCGTGCAACCGGTTTCATTATTTGTAACAGTTAGCTGGGCGGAGTTTCTTTTCTGGGTGTCAGTCGTGGAGCGGAATCTGCGGATGTTGCCGTTCGGCGAGATGGAGTGGTGACGCGGTAGGCCCGAGTGCGGTGGTTGGTTGAAACGCGCTTTTGGAGCTCACCATGTATCGGACAAAAGTAAGGTGTTTTACGTAAAATAAGCGGTTTCTGTCCTGCGAAAAGAATCAAAACACTGTTAAGCTAATTGTTTTGGGTTTTGGTCCTGGATCGGTCCAACCGAAAACGGATACTAACCCTTCGGTTCGGTTGAGCCTGTTAATGTAGTCAGCCCGTCACGCCGGTCGACGCACAGCCTTTTAGCAATCAAATTCTGTTATAACTTAACTCTAGGCCAAGCAAAAATATGCAAATTTTGTTTTTCAAAATGCATCAGCGATAGCAGAAGTAGAAAATCTCCAAAAAAAAAAAAAAAAAAAAAAAACCGGAATCGGGTTTATTTACCTCAGGAAATTGGAAGTCAAAATCTGAATTGAGGAGGGAAGAAAATTATCCAATTTTCCTTGTTTCGAATTTGAGAATTCAACCTAATAACAAAATTAAAAAAATTAGACCTTTAATTTTTTTTTTTAATTCTCTTCATTTCGGAGTTTTAGAATTGAGCTAAGGGGACCCTTAATATTTATAAAACCCTCGAGACGGGAGGATATAAGGGGTATAATAGACTTCTCTATTTTCTGGTGAAGTTTCTGGAGAGAGACAGAGGACAATGGGTATCTTTTCTTTGGTGACGGGTTTGCCCGGGTCAGCGGGTTTGGATCCGCTTCCACTGCTGAGCAAGTCGCTTGCATTGATGCCTCCGATCTCACTGCCGTTGCCACTACTGGTCGGTTCCCTCTTTTGCTAAGCATCTCTGCTGTATAATTTGCCATTGAATAATATGATGGATTTTGACTTGCATTAATGTGTTTCAGAGAAGAATCTCTCTCTTTTTTTTCGTTACTAAGCATCTCGTTTAATGCAGGTGAAGCAAGCGGAATTGGCGCAGAGAATGCAAGAGCACTGGCACTCCACGGAGCTAATGTTATAATAAGCTGCAATAAACATGAATGCTGCAAATGACACAAAGCAGCTTATTCTTGCAAGCAACCCAACAGCTCGTGTAGATGTTTCAAACATTGATCGCAGCTCATTCAAGACTCTCGTGTAATTTATGTTGCTCCTCTTTACATCTTTATCAGTGACAATTACTTTTTTAACCGATCAATAACTTTTAGCCATTCAATTTTAGAACTAATGCTGGAGTCATGTTCTGCCATTACCGACTTTCCGAGCATGGAATTGAGATGCAGTTTGCCGCAAATCATCTCCGTGAGTTAATATTTCAATCTGTACCTTTGCAGCTGGTTCTGGGAAGCATCGTACGATTGCAGAGTCGAATTTGAACTGGCCGTTCTTTATCCAAAAATTAGTTAGATTTTTGTGGTACTAATTATTTTCACCGACCAATCTTGTTATTGAGTTTTAATATCCGGAATTCGAATTGAAATTTTAGTTAATGTAAAAAATTTAAAATTGGATTCTCAAACTTAATAAAAATCTATAAATATTTTAGTAATACATAGAATTTAAATATGATATGATTCTCAAATTGAATTAAATAGAAACAGAGAGAAAAATAGAGAGAATAAAAAAAAAAGAAAATATCACCTCTTATGTGTGGATTTTTTAAATATTTCTCGGTAATCTCTTATAGTGATTTCTCATGATGTTTTTTTGGGAATTCTTTTTGAAGATGAAACCATTGCCGAAACTTAATGAAAAAATTTAGTTGAATAAGAAAGAGTAGAATCTTTCTTCTAATATTTTTTGTAAACTATTGTAAAATTTTTTAAGAGTAGGTCTCTTGTTCTCTCCGTAAACGTAATCCCATTTTGGGTGAATCAAATATATTGTTGTGTCTTTTTTTATTATTTTCTTTTATCTTATATTATTTTTCATTTTTTATATTATTTGAAAATAAGGTGATTCGTGAACTTTCCACCGTAAATATCAATAATTGGTATCAGAGCTTAAAACCTAACAACAAAAATGACAAAGTTGTTACTCGAGATGGAGAAATTCGATGACAAAATAAATTTTAACTTATGATAGAATAAAATAAACACGATTTTTATTTATCAAGACCTGCAAAATACATTAGAGAGTAAAAAAAAGAAATCGGTCAAAATAAACGATAAAAACTAGAAGGAAATATATCAAAAATTATTAAATTTAATTATTCTAAGTATGATTGATGAGATTTTTTACAATATCATTGATAAAAAAAATGATAGTGAACATCTGAACAAAACTTGAGAAATTATACATGTCGAAAAATCTTACAAACAAATTTTACTTAAAATAATAGTTATATGAACTGCGAATGAGTGAATGTACAAATATATTGTATCACTTGAATATTTTCAATAAAATTATCAATCATTTGCTGAAAGTTAATGTGACATTTAAAGATGATGATAAGATGTTGATTCTCCTTATATCTTTTTCTATTTCATATGATCATATTATGATCATAATTCTTTATGATAAAAAAATTTTCAAGATAGAAAAATTAACCGCTAGTCTTATTTTTAATGAGAAGAAAAAAAACTCCAATATTGATATTAAAATTGGTGAATAATTGGTGACACACAAAAGAGGAAAATGGAGAGAATGTGAAGAAGGTAAACGACATTCCAAATTAAAATCGAAGGCGAACATATAATGTTATTTGTATAAAAAGTGTGGTCACAATAGGCGATACTGTCTCAATCGTAGAAAAAATTGAGTCTTCAATATGGCAATAGCAGTAGCGGATAATACTTCTGAAAATAGTGTGGACAGAGACATTCTTACAATTTCCTCAAAATTCGACACATTTGGTAATTGAATTTTAAATTTTGTAGTTTCTACCATATTTGCTTTAAGAATGATTAGTTTACTTATTATGAAAAGAATAAAAAGAAAAAATATTTCTTGGACGATAATTCGATCTTTGAGTTCGCCCATGTGGGAACAATCAAAATCCATATAATTGATGAAGCGATTCGTACTATTATTGGGGCTAGATATATTCCTAAGATATGAAAGAATCTAATTTTAGTTAGTATACAGTACTCAAAAGACTATAAATATTTAATAAGAAATGAAGTCATAAAGGTGACACGTATTATTAGATTCTTGAGAAAAGGAAAAAAGCAAAAGTGGAGTTTTAATGGCTATAGTAAAGAGGAAGAAGCGTAATACTCATAGTAATTTGACAGACAATAGATGTTCTTTTCAAGTTACTTTTGTTATGGCAGTAGACACAAGTCTTCCAAAAGATTTTCAAAAATATAATATTGTAAATATGAGCAGCAAATTTGAGATTGACTCGAGTTGATATCTTGTGATTAGCTGAATAAATTAGTAGTTCAAGGAAAGAGGCTGAATGAAAAATGATGGCTAAATTTTGGTGACGATAGCACGCCCAAGTTCAAACCAATATAGAAATTATTGAGTTTGGATATTTCGAATTCGGATTGGAGTTTAAATTAAAATAAAATCTAAATTTAGATTTGGACTTATAATTAATTTTTAATACTTATTATGCAATATTAAGAGTTATAGTTAGAGTAAAACTCAAATTCAATAAAAACCTATAAATATTTCTCAATGGTTTTTCGTGATGATTTTTAATAATATTCTCTTAGAAATTTTCTTTTAAGATAGACATTGTCGAAACTTGGTAAAAAATTTAATTAAGCAATAAAAAAAGTAGAGTTTTTCTATAGATTCTTATAAAATTTTTTGATAATGGATCTCTCATTCCGCTCGTAAATATAATACAATTTTAAATGAATCATATATATCATTATATGTTTATTTTATTTTATATTATTTAATAATAATGTAATTCATTAACCATTCGCTCTAAATTCCAACACCTTTTGCTTAATAAAAAAAAAATACAACAAAGACCATGGGACTTGAGAGTCGTATCGTGAATTTCTCATCTATGGCAGAGTCATACTTATGCAAAATCAATGACCAAAAAAGGTATTCTAAATATTCTTTGGATATTTATCTAAAGATTATTGTCTGTACTCCCTAAGAGTACTCATCCTGATAATAATCTAGACAACATTTGCCTGGAACAAATCTCAACATGATTTCCTCACTTTCTTACATTGTAAACCAGGAAGAAGGCGCAAATATCACTGTGAGACAATTGTTTACCTTGTAAAATTTTGACTTGTTCAGATATGCAGAAGGGGTTGAAGGTGCCCACATACTTGTTACTGGAAGAATGCACCACTAGTGTGTCAAACCTCACTCTTCCATTTTTGGTACTAGGATTTTGATATTAAGAGGCCGTTTAGTTCGATTCCGGCTTTAGGAATAGTGGGTATTAAATGATTCCGAGGAATTGAAGTAATTAGATAATTCCAGTGTTTGAATGAATATTTACTGTAAGGAATTTGAAATTGGCCAATTCCTAAATTCTAAATTCCGTTGTTTGATTGACAAATGGAATTGATCAATTCCATAAATTGTTAAATTCTTGTATTTGGTCGACGTGAAAATTAAGAATTAACATATTACACAAAATATTAATTTATATATAAATTAATACAAAAATATAATAAACTTAATTTAAAAATTTGTAATTATAGAAATATATGTTAACTAATTATTATTATTTAATATAATAATATTATTTTCATGTAAAATAAATTTTTTTAAAAAATAGTTTCTTTTTTATCATATTTTATTTGTAAATAATTAGAAAAATATAATAATGTTATTATTAAATATATAAAAATAATAAAAAATAATAAATATTTTTAAAAAATTAAAAAAACAAATTATGTAAGTAATTTATTATAATCAATTATAAATTTATTAATCAATTACAGATTGATTATAATCAATTCCCTCGTGATCACGCGCGGTCTGCCGACTTTCTTAGAAATAAAATCCATATTAGACTTTCTTAGAAATAAAATCCATATTCCAATATTCTCATTTCGTTGAATCATCAATGTTCCTTCGCTGGCTGATAGGACTGAGATGATGACCATACATATAATTCTGACTAACACAATTGCTCATAACAAAAAGCAAAATTGAAACAAAGGCTGATACATCTTTGGCTCTGCCGAAAACCTTCTTCAATCTTCAATGGTTCCTTCCATCATCCAAACATAGTATGGAAACTAAAATATCTCAGACAAACTACACCTTATTCGATATAAACAACAACAAAACACTACACAGAAACTGGTATGTACCTCTTAAACTACTCAAAACATCGAGTCTCCATTACAAGTAGATGACCATGCCATCATCTAACATGTTCCCTTACTCCAGCTAGAGAGATACTGTAGCCTCTTTATTATGTGGATGTTGCGCCTTCCACTCGCTGTGAGTATATTGTATAGAAGAAAGATCAGTCGCTATACTGATTGCGTCCTTTCAACGCATAAAAGGAGTGTAACAATTCATATCTTTCTGGTTTCGATTTTATTATTCAAAACTGAAGCTCTACACAAAACAACTTTCTTTTGCTTTGAGACTGATGGCATTGAAGAGCATTAAGCTATTTATATGGATCATTTCGCATACCTAATTGATATTCTTTGCGATAACGTGGACCAGGAAGTCATATTCATCTGCATGGCTCACAGCATTAGCAATGTCGGCCCTCAGAATGTTTTGCCTTCTGTTATCTTCAGCACGAAGCCAAGATCGGATGGTGAGGTCCAAGATGAAAAGCTCACAAGCCTTTGCAAACAGAATTGGTGCATCAGCACTTATCATCTGCAAGTACAGAACAGAAACATCAATTCACGAACAGGCCATCGTTTGAATGTAAAAAACATCAAATCAATTTTTCTCATCCCATAAATAAAAGACAATATTCAGGGATAATTGATAAAAAAATCAATAGGATGCCATCGAAACCTTAATAGATTTGTCTTGCTTCATCACTTTCTTGATCCTTGCAAGAGGAAGCTAGTGCTGCCTACAAACTGCAAAAGCACAAAAACTCATGAAAAATAACCATAACTTCCCATGAAATATCAACATTTCATCATGTACAACACATCCTCTGGTCGAGAAACAAGCGAAATCAATTGATCTAATGCCTAAGCGCACAAAATTCTTTGAAAGTTATCCCATGAAAGAGATCCATAAGTACTGCCTATGAGATATCAACATTTCATCATAGACAGCCCATACTCGGTCTAAGAACAAGCGAAATCAATAGATGTAATGCCAATGAATACGAAAGTCTTCAAAAGCTAACTCACCAACAAATGCCTTTTTGAGTTAGAATGGTTTGTGCATGATGAAATTTTAACATGTCATAATGCACAAACCATTCTAACTCAAAAACAGGCGAAATCAATCGATCTAATGGCTAAAAATGCAAAACCTGTAAAAGACATTTGTTGAAATTATGAAATGAAATATTATCATCTCATCATCCACAACCCATACTTTCTAAAAAACAGGCAAAATCAGTTGATCTAATGCTTAGAAACATGAAACGCCTCAAAATTTTCAGATATAACAGCAGCTAGAGTCCCATCTATAGCGTGCAATGTGTAATATTCACTATATACTCGAAAAGATATCATCAATTAGTAGAGAACATAGCTATAGGTATCATCAAATTCTAACAGAGCTTCGAGTCCCAAGTGGAGATACTAGGAAACATGAAAAAATCATGGAAAAACAACTCCAGAATGGGATCTCGGGCAAAAGAACATGCAAGCTTTTCGAATCTAACTCATGAATTGACCTAATAATTGGCTCTTGCAAACCAAATCATCAAACAAACTCAATACAAGACAAAAAAATCCATCACCAGATACTGACGAATTATTTACTCAGGATCATCAAATCAGCCAAAAACAGATCAAGTGAAGAAGCATAGTAACTTAATATGCTCCAAGTACATCATCGAACGCCCAAAATAATTGTTTTAAAAAAAATTCAAGTCTCATAGTCCCTTGAAATCAGCAGACAAAACCCTAACAAAAAAAAGCACGACCGGGAAACAAGGAAAATGAGGAAATCAACGTCAGGAACATCGGAGCCTCAAAATCAAGAGAGCATTGCTGAAATTCAGGAATTATGGCAGACGAGAGTACCTTCGGATGCGGGGTCGGCTTGGAGTAGACGAAGAAGAAGGCGAAGCCGAGAAAAATCCCGATAGGAACGCCGAGGGCGAAGCCGATGATCCCCAGGACAGAGGAAAAGCTTGTGAATGGAAGAAGGAGATCGACATTGGGATCTTTGAAGGAGACGAAGAGAGGAAGGAGCAGCTCACGAGCTCGATTCGGCCGGCTGGAATCATGAGAAAACAGAGAAAAGCACCGCCGAATTCCTCAGGAACCGTGTTTTCCTCTCTTTTGCCGGAGAAAAAAAAAATCCGGAATTGAGAGCGGCTGGAATCGGGGGATTCCCTGATTTCAGATTCTGGGAATCGAAACAAACACGGAAATGGAGGAAATTAGCTCTCAATTCCGGGTTCTGGGAATCGACACAAACACGCCCCTAAAAGTCTTGCAATCACCAGCCCCAAATGCATTCACTAAACCCTAATTTCACACATACAATTCATTAACAGACACAATGCCTGGATCCGAACATGTAATCTGTTCGATAAGAGGCAGGTGTTGCAATTAAAGCAATATAATATTTATTTTCCGAAAGCCATATCAAGCTATATCACAAAAAAAACAAAAATCAAACGATGAAATACTAGTTTTCCACAACAGAGAAGCACCCCACCACCGACAATTCAAGAGCTAGTAAACTTAGTTACCGCCTTAGTCCCCTCAGACACCGCATGTTTGGCAAGTTCTCCAGGTAGAACCAGGCGGACAGAGGTCTGGATCTCACGGGACGTGATGGTGGGCTTCTTGTTGTATCGCGCCAAGCGAGCAGCCTCCTGGGCGAGCTTTTCGAAGATGTCGTTGATGAAGGAGTTCATGATGCTCATGGCCTTGCTCGAGATCCCAACGTCGGGGTGGACCTGCTTAAGCACCTTGAAGATGTAGATCTTGTATGTCTCGGTCCCCTTCTTGGCCTTCTTCTTCTTCTTGTCCCCGGCGGAGTCCTTGGAGGGGATCCGTTTCTCAGCCCTGGGCTTCTTTGCGGCGGGGGCCTTCTCGGCGTCGGACTTCTTCTCCTTCTCCTCCGCTGGCTTGTCGGAGACCGGCTTCTTCTCCGCAGGCTTCTTTTCGGCTTTCGGCGCCATTTGACTCGAAATCGACGAGAGTATCGAGAATGACAAGACGAACCGTCTTGGATTTGGGGTTATTAGACCGTGGATTGAGAATGGGAGCCTCGGTTCCATATTTATGGACAAATAATACTTGTTTTCATTGGCCAGGACATGACTCGAAGATTGATGAGCTGGAAGAAATCATAGACCATTGATCTGCACCCAATGCTTGCTTGATCGACGGTCCTGACGGACAATAAGTTACACGTGGCACGTAGCTGTTGGATTTACTGCTTCGCCTCGGATCCATGGCGGAATTTGCTATAGAATGGTTAACCCGAGGTTTTAAATCGGTTTCTGCGCTTAACGAAACGGATACAATTTAATCGTTTCGATTTAATTTTGATTTTGATTAAAATATTTTTTAAAAATGCGATAAAATTTTTTTAAAAAATTTTATAAAAAATTTAAAATTATGAAAAATTGATAATTAATTTTATCATAATATTAAATATTATTTTAATTAATTTTGATAGTTAATCACTGATATAATTTATTTTTTATATATTATTATATAAAAAAATATACGAAAAATAATATGAATATAATTAAAAATTTAAAATTCACATAAATAATTTAACTTATTATTAAAATATATTTAATATATATAATTTATTAATTATAATATAATACAACTAATCATGATCATCATAATAATTATCATTAGTTGAGTTTAAAATATTTGGATGTAAAATTATAAATTCAATATTTAGACGATACAAATGAAAATTTATACTCATAGTGTTAAAATAATTAATTTTGTACAATCTCATGACAGTAATATACGTGAGAGTGAAAACAAGGGCGCAGAAAAGAGGGAACCCTCGGAACGATGACATTGCCATCTTTGAGAAAAAGTAAGCAAAGATTATCCCGCCGGCTCCACCGCCGAAGACCGGGAGAGGAGGAGCTCTCGGAGCACCGAGGGCATCGTCTCGATGCTTTTCGCGAGGAATGAAAACCCTAGAACGAGATCCCAAATCCCTACTCCAATGCCTCCGAGAGCGATTGCATAAAAGGGGATGAGATCGGAGGAAAGGACAACGGAGATTTCTTGTAGATTTGGATGAACTTGATATTACACAACATGAAAACCATATTATATTTTACGAAAGAAAGATGAAAAAACCAATTTATTTATTTTGTGAGAACATATAAAAACCCATATTATTCCAACCGTCGGATTCAAATTCAGTGCGGCGGATTGTTTACTTCCTACCCGTCTCGATTCCATCACATAAAGAATGTAGAGCCCTCACGGCATTGGTCCAAACGAGTTCCCACGGATCGCACTTGAACAAACATGAGCCGTCGATCAAAATAAAATCCAACGGTCACGACCATCAATCGTCGAATTCAAGCTTCGGCCCCAGCCATCATAAATTCCCCGCCGCACGACGCTTTGCTTCCAAAAAGCATCACCTCTCCGAGCCAGGTCCATCTCCCTCCTGTTACCAACAGAGTTCACCACGGATTTCTCATCGGCAGCCATGGAAGCCGGGGGCAAGATCAAGAAGGGCGCCGGTGGACGCAGGGGCGGCGGTCCCAAGAAGAAGCCTGTCTCCCGCTCCGTCAAGGCCGGCCTCCAGTTCCCCGTCGGTCGCATCGGCCGCTATCTAAAGAAGGGCCGGTATGCCAAGCGCGTTGGTACCGGTGCGCCGGTCTACCTCGCTGCCGTTCTGGAATACCTAGCCGCTGAGGTACCATGCTTTTCCTTTCCTATTTTCTTGGAATTTGTTGAGGGTTTTTGTTGGGTCTGAAGGTTTTCATTTGAATTTTCGTTGTGTTTAGGTTTTGGAGCTGGCTGGTAATGCAGCAAAGGACAACAAGAAGAATAGGATCATCCCGAGGCACGTGTTACTGGCGGTGAGGAATGACGAGGAGCTCGGACGGCTGCTGGCCGGAGTGACGATTGCACATGGAGGAGTGTTGCCGAACATTAACCCGGTGTTGCTGCCGAAGAAAACTGCTGGGAAGGAGGGTGCAAAGGAGCCCAAGTCGCCTGCCAAGTCTCCCAGGAAGGCGAAGGAGTAGCGCAATCGGTAGGATTGTTTAGGTCGAAGAATGTAGGTTAGCTTTAGAAGGTGAAGTGTTATGTTTCATATGATGTGTACTGATCGCATTTCCGAAAGCAGGGAGTTGTGCCACTCGCTCTTGTAGTTGTCTTCTTTTTTAATTTTCTTTTTCCGTTAATAAAATATCGAATAGAGAAGAAAAAGGCGGAAGCTTTAAATGGGCAGGGCTGGCAACTGAGAAATAAATTTAAACAGGGTTAATTGTATATAATTTCTTATAATTTTTTAAAATTAAGTATAATTTCTTTTTAAATAATTGTATATAACTCATCATAATTTTCTCTCTTATTTAAAAAACTCTTATAATTTTTTTATTAATTAATTTGTTAATTAAATATATAAAATTATTATTTTAGCTTGTTCTATTACTCTCTCCATCATTATCCCCATTTTCCTATTATTAAAGACATGATAGTTATTTTATATGAAATTTAACACCATTGACGAAATATTATTAGTATATTTTTACTTATTAGAGTTAAATTTAATTAGAGATGTTTTTAAGCCAACAAAAAAAATGAGTAACTATATATAATTATTTAAAAAATGAGGAGTTGTATGTAATTAATCCAACTTAAAATTCGAATATATTTGAAAATTTAAATCCAATCTAATATCGGGAGGATAATTTTTTTAAGTTTCGAGCTGCTCGAGTTCGGTCGGTCTACAGGCGCAGCTCGAGCCGAACTCGAGCTCGCAATTTTTAAACCGGTCCGCAAGAGGTATTGGGGTTTCAGTGTCTGGGACAACAAGAATGATGCTGGCTTCGAGTGCCGGAGAATTTGCGCGATCGTCTATTTCCTCTGGGCGGCGCGTCTTCATGCGAGATGCTTGCAGCAAGCTGTTCGTTGGTGGTAATTATCTTGCTTTTTCTCTATAATTTTGCTAGCAAATTATGCACCTTTTGATTGCTCAACGTAGATCTATCATGTAATTTTGTTGAGGTATCGTTGAATGAATCATCGATTTGAGTTCAAAATGAAATAAAAGTGCCTGAAATCAATCGAAACTACAAATTTACAACAATGTAGACGTTTTCAACCTGGAAGTTGTTTGTGGAGTTGTAGAATTTAAGAATTTAACCTTGATCTTAATGCCAAATTAATCGTGGATTGCTTCTTGTGATATGCCTTTTGTTTGTTAATCCATCACTAAGATTGCGGTCTAATTTGTGCTTTAGTGGATGGCTTCTTGTGGTATGCCTTTCGTTTGTTAATCCATCGCTAAGATTGCGGTCTAATTTGTGCTCTAGTGGTTGTCCCTTTTTTGCATTCAGATGTATATGGTATAGATAAAGCATCTAAGGTTCTACTAATTTGTTGTTTGTGCATCTTTTTGTATTTTGTATTGAAAAATTAGGATGTTTGTAGTTTTTACTTATTCTCCTCAAATTTCATCATGTGTTACAATTATTAAGAATCCTATACTAAGATATGCACATTTCTATTCTGTTATGTTGAAATTAGGTCTTTCCTATGGTACAAATGAAAGCATTCTCAAAGAAACTTTTGAGCAGTAAGGTATTTTTGCATGTTCTAATTTTACCTTTTCATATAAAATTTGTGAGAAGAACGAGTTTAAAATAATTTAAAACTGAATTAAATAAATTTACATGCCTCAGTTTATCTGTAATTTTCAGTTGATCCACTTTAAGTCCTTACCACTCTTTAATGATAAAGAATTAAAGAGAATGACAATTTTCAAAATAAAAAAAAATTCTTCGAACAGAGATAAGAACGAAACAAAACAACAGCGTGTTTTGCTGCTCTGTTTTTCTTAATTCAATTACTCTGTTTAAATTCGTAACCGACTTTTTATTTACCATTTTGCAAATAAGTCTTCTAAATTCTTTATAATTACAAATCAAAGTTTTGTAATTATAAATAAAGTCAAATATTTACAAAATGATGCAAATCTCAAATAATTCAAATAAATCGATTTAAATCTAATTTTCAACCTAATTCAGTCTCATAAAATTTATTCTTTTTCAACCAGACAACTCAAGGTAAAATCAGATGCGGGGTATATTGTAAAATATTCCGACCCATTACAGAACACCCAAATGAATACACACATATAAAAGTTGACTCCATCTATACTGTTATCCATTATCATATAAATATTAATTAGACAGTCAAATTTGAGTCATTTATTACATTTTCAAAATGTATAACCCGAATTGTACAATCAAACTTATTTTTAAAAATAAATCAATAAATAGTCTATAAGACCACAAAACTAGCAATTTCTTCCTATATCTACATGGAACCTCTTCAATACCTCTTACCTTTGAAATTTTCTAAAAAGAATATATGTATTCGCTTTTTCGGTTAAAGTGATATGTGATAGAATAAGTGGAAAATCAAAAGGATATGGCTTTGTCCTGTTCTCTTTGGGAAGTGAAGCAACAAGTGCTCCGGAAAAGATGAATGATCAGGTAAATATAAGTATTAGGCGGGGACCTTGGTCACATCTTCTATGCTTTTATTGTATGCTACAGAATTTTGACAGCAAGAATCTCACCCATACACATTCAAGGGGAGATTGCCTTGGAAATCATTCTCAAATATCTTTTCGGATCCTGTTTATACTTGCAACGCTTTGGACTTGAGAGCTCGTGACATTGTTCTGATGGCATTTGTTCGGCTCGAGTGGAATGGCAAGTCTTTTGTCACATTGAATCCATGTACCCCATAGATATAGTTATATTAATCATCTCTAGCTATTATGCATCCCTATTTGGGTTGAACATTTAGCACACATGTTCTCATAGTTTGTACTACTTTTGTATAGAAAGAGAAGAAAATATTGTTGGCTTTGTATTAGCAACTTATGGACACAACTTGCAATATCTGTCTCAGTAGGTCTGCTGGACCTCTATAAATCCTGTTACAGTTTAAGAATATGGATTACTTTGACATTTGCATCTCTTTTGATCCTGTTATGCAAAATTTGTTAATAAAGGGGGTATATTTAAGCACTGACAAAATCACACAAAGGAATTTGTTTGCCAACCATGAAAATTTAGTTGAAACACACATCACCATCTAAAGTCATCACTATTGCATATCCTTATGGGGATTATTTTGGCTTCAATATGCTATTGAAGGGAGATTATCAGGATAACCTATAGGCAATTCTACAAACTCTAGATAGATATCCATCCTTATTTTGTGAAAATTAATATACTAACTCCTAATCATTCTTTGTTTGTAGTCACTGGATGGGAGAAGCATTCGCGTGCATTATGCAAATAAAGGATGAAATGGAGATGCTCACAGTATGCAGTTGAAGGATGAAAATAGGGATGCTTCAGTTCAACATTGAAACAGTTTTGGTCAGCCTTACATCTCATTTGTCAAGTATAATCAAGTTGATACTTTGCGATTATGTACTGAACATCTTATCATTATGAAATATTTAACGATTATGTACACTATATTTAGTGATTATATCCAGCTGAGGGCTTCAAGACTACTTCTTTGCACCCCACCCAAATGCATGAGATAACAGCTTTGTCGCACGAAAAAATAGATAACATGCCTATTACTGCCAGACCTCAGGACGAAGGTCAACTGTTCACAAACATGGATAGATTGAACCAGCATGCGTTTTGCCCATACTACATAGACACATGACCAACCTAGAGACAGATGAGTGATGCAAGTGCATTATGCCACTTTCATCCTCAAAAAAATATACCATTTCAACCTTACAGTGACATAGTCACCTCTAACCTGAGCCACAGCCAACACATATTAAATGCAAATCCATTTTTTGGTGCTTACAAGTTTTATATTTAAGTGTGCCAAAAATACCAAGTCATTCACTAGATGAACAGAGCATCTCATAAATCATTATGCTGCAGTGTTACTCTCTGATTTATATTTTGAAAGCTCGACAAAGATCAGCCTTCCACGGAGTATCTGCTAAATGAAAACATGCAATGTAAGAATCCATGCAACCAGAGAGATTTTTGTCACTGCTGTCCACAAAATGACATCCTTATCAAACTGCAGTCCCAATAATACAAGAAACCATGCACCCAAAAACCATCAAAAAACTGTTGCGGCCATTGAATGAGATTAGAATCTTAATCTAATAATCTATTCAAGGATAACATCATATACAAAATTGCAGCAGCAGACTAAGACAACAACCATCCCAAGCAGATATCCAAGTAAATATTACATTGGCATATAACTCATCCACAATACAACAACAAAGAAAGGCATACATAAGGCTCTCTGAAATTGAACTTTAGCAAGTGCTACATTGCCACAATCCAAATGGATCTTCTAGATATGATTGCATTGTACTGGATGAGAGGGAAAAAAAAAAAACCTTTCAAACCATAGGAGACTGAGATTGTATGAGAACTAAATTGCAGTCCCATGCTCAAGAATTCGCAGGTTATTCTTCAGTAAATTTTCCATGATACCTTCTTTCAAACACAAAGGAAGCACAAAATCCATAACCCCAGTTCACTATTCATACACAGCAAAATTTTGAGAGGCAGTGTAATTTTTAACCAAACAAGATCTTCCATCATGCTCCTTGGACAATATCTTGGAGTTTGCCTTGACATCCATCATAACATAAGAGATAGTAGCAGAAACATTTGAATGAGAATTGATATGCAAGATAGAACTGAACTATTTATCCTCGTGAATAAGAGAAGATGCTGTGAAAAAACCTTGAATTTAGAGAAAGCATTCAAGAAGTGAACAGTACGCTTCCGTCCATAGCCTTCACTGGTTTAAGTGCATCAGCCTCAGATTCATAAGCTACAAAGGCAAATCCTTTTGGCCTTTGTGTTCTAACATCCTTAACAAGCCTGACTGAGAGGTAATGTAGAAGAGAAACAAAATCAATTGACCATTCCAACACATAACCATCATATCGTATAAATCCTCAATCAAACAGTTACTTCTACAACAATAAAAGCTAAGGAATCACCAAAAATTCTGAAAAAGAAAGCAAAAAGGAAAAAAAAATAGTGACGAGCTGCAAAATACCTTCCTTGACCTGTCCAAATGGTGAAAACACATTCTGAAGTTCTTCAACCGTAGTGTAGGGAGATAATCCTAACACAAGTAAGAAGAAAAAAAAAATCAGCAAATTCGCTCTAAACTATTGGCATGGAGGAAGATACATACGGCTAACGAAGATCTCTGAGATGAACTTCCTTTGCAAATCGATCGCAGGATTCAACTGGGAACTAGCGACCCTCCTCCCAAACATCTCTATCCGCCACCCGAAACTGCGATCAAAAGGAACGCAGGACGTTAAACATGGCATTGATCAAGCACGCAAGATCCGATCTAGACCTCGCAAGCACGATCAGAACCGTCCATTCATAGCGAGATTTTGAAAATTTTGAGAAAAAAGCGGTCGAACCGGAAAAGAAGGAAAAAATTGCAAAATATTGACAGAACATCATCTTGGAATTAAACGAATAATTTTCTACTGATTTCCTGGAATAATTCATCTTCCATTGCAACGCACACTTTGATCGTCAGAGAAAAACGAAGGAGATATAAGATCTGAAAAATATAATTCCAAAACCCTAGAAACAGAGAGATCCCAAAAAACGCCCGATCTATCGTGGCACAAGCCCTAGGGCGTCAATGCTCCAAATCAAGAGCTGGTGAACTTGGTGACAGCCTTCGTGCCCTCAGAGACAGCGTGCTTGGCGAGCTCGCCGGGGAGGACGAGGCGGACGGAGGTCTGGATCTCGCGGGACGTGATGGTGGGCTTCTTGTTGTAGCGGGCCAAGCGGGCGGCCTCCTGCGCGAGCTTCTCGAAGATGTCGTTGATGAAGGAGTTCATGATGCTCATGGCCTTGCTCGAGATCCCGATGTCAGGGTGCACCTGCTTCAGCACCTTGAACATGTAGATCTTATAGGTCTCCGTTCCCTTCTTGACCTTCTTCTTCTTCTTGTCGCCAGACGCAGAGTCCTTGGAAGGGATGCGCTTCTCGGCTCTGGGCTTCTTCCCGGCGGGGGCTCCCTTCTCGCCGTCGGACTCGTCCTCCTCCGCGTGCTTCTTCTCCGCCTTCGGCGCCATCTGTTTCTTCGAGAACTAAGACAACAATGGAAAAGAAATTCGAGCGGAGGTTAACAAGAACAGTTGATTACGTAGATCAATCGAGAGCTTGTGATTGGATGCCACATCGTTTACAGAATTGATGAGCTGGCGATCTGTCATACGTTAATAATCAGAAAGTCAGGGCTTTTGTAGTTGTGGGCCGGGCCTGAACCCAAATATGGGTTTTGCATTAGGCCTAATTACACTATGCCCATTAACGGCGAACCTATTCAAGCCCATTCGACGATTGCATTATGTTCTGGAATGTAATGGATTGTTTTGACAAACTAATTTTTTTAGTAAATTTTGTTCTACCAAAAAAGAAAAAAAAAAAAAAGTGTTGGAAGAGAGCTCGAAAGGGCCGTTTGGATTATGATGATCGCCTCTACTCATGAAAATATATTTTAAAGTTTATTATTAAAGTTAAATCCAAATACAATTATATTTGATAATATAGTGAATCTTAGAATCAATTTAGTCAGGATTCAATAAGTCAGCCGGACAACAAATCTAGAAAAAATTCACTCTTGGAAAGATAACTATATTTCAGAGATAATTATACTAAATTTTTTAAAAATCAAAAATATTATTCACAATAAACATGATCCGTTAAAGTGTAAATACAAGGTATTTCTATTTCTTTTATAAAAAATTATAGAGAGACATGCTCTCAAGTCTTGAATTTTATAAAAAAAAAATTCTCTTTTAAATTCTATTATGAGTTTGACTTCATCAACAGTATTAATTTTGAAAATGTCTGTAGTTAAAAAATCGTAATGACTAGTTACTCGCTTAATTAACAAGTCACAATTTTCAAATAGACCATTGATCATATTGAATGACGGAAAAAAGGATGATAATATTTTTTTTTGTGGAGGCAAGAGAAATTTCTTTTCGCGCGATACCTATGGACTACATTACAATGATATTTTAAACACAGTTGCAGAGAAAAAAAAATAAATTATTTAATCCAAATATATCGAAGAATTTGATCATTTTCCAAGACGAAATTAAGTCAATTCAATTCATGTATCCGCGTCGAATAAATGCGGGGTCAAGTAGCATTGAAACAGTGCATCATTTCATGCAAGCTACGTCATGGCACTCCGCCACAACAGTTTGAATAATGCCGCCAGTCCCACCTTCTCCTTACAAATACAAATCAGCAACAAACAAGTGGCTGTAGTCGCCGGCTAATGAGAACAGACCAATTCGAAGTCGTCGAGCTACAGAGACTTGTGTAACAAATTTAATCAATCATAGAACAAACTAACTAAAAACTAAATCAAAGAAGAAATGACAATGAAAAGGTTCCCTCAAGCATAATGACATCCACCAGGTTCCCAACAGTGCTCGTTAAGACTATGGGCTACGAAATTAAACGTGTATTATAGTTGAGATCCGTTGAATGTAAACTTATAATGGCAATAATTAGGTTGAACGCGTGGGTGCTACAAAAAAAGTCCTCGGGGGCAATCCATCTCCTTCTTGATGTCCTCAGTTCAATAGCGACTTACGTCCAACTCTGCTTGTGAATCTCTCGGGGTCGCTATTGCGGGCATGCTCTTGATTCTCCAAGTTGATGATTGTTGTAGAGATGGGTACCAGGCACAGCCCTCTGCTTCCCAGGCTTGAGCTTTCACTTTCATTTTCCTGATTCAAGGGAGACATGCAACACATGAATTGACCTCAGGAGCTCGATTCTCACTCGTTATGACCTGATGATTTCTTACCTGCAAGTTCATCTTCAATCTACTTGGAATGTATGGAGCCGCCAGCATCTGCAGCAACAAGGATCAAACATTTATGTTCGGATGCATTCAGTTGATTCTCAATCGAAGGGAAACATACTATATTGGACTTGTACCTGAATTTGCTCATGGAGGACCTTGATGTAAATAGATGCCTCGTGAAGCACTGATGCTGTGTCAGTCTGCATCCAATTCATTCATGTCATTTGCTTTCTCCAAGTAAATACCTAAACTTAAACTGGACAGTTGGTTTGCTTAAGATTATCCCAAATTGCATCTCACCTTCCCAAAAGGTGACACAAGTTGCTGAAGAGCTGTGATCTTATCTCCTAGTTTCTGGCTCCTCCTCACAGGTGCCTACCATCAACCAAATGACAAGTTCAGATTCTCTCCAAGAAAATAAGAGAAACACTTAATAGCAAATATTAATTAGGCCAACAACATTCAGCGTCCGTTGGTTTTTGATTACTGCTAATCCATCGGATGGCACCGGAAGAGGCCTCTCAACATGTGAGGTCTTCTGCCTCTTTGATAGCTGTTTGCCAGTAATTGCTGCAGCCTCAGTCAGATCTCCAGATATTGCACGTTTTCCAGACTTGGTCTACACTCAAAGGCAAGAGTTACCGCGACAAGACAATTAACAAACCCTAAGATATGATGATAACTAGCACAAAGCTTGGAAACATGTATGGGTGTTTACTTCGGAATGGGAATGGGTTGTGTTTGATATTCTTGAATTTGCTATAGTTGTTCCGATGAGAGAGTCGCTATTTCCTGCCCCATTAGAAGTATGTATGTTCATATACCAAAGAAAACAAGAAAATTGAAACTAACTGAAGAATTCCATAAGAAAAGAAATCATGGAACCTGAAGAAATCTTAATCCGAGTCACAGCAAACCCTGATGTCGGTGTCGGTGCTCTCAAGTAAGCATTGGAAAATCCTTGATGCTCGAAGCTAGCGGTACTAGTTCCTGAAGTGATGAAGAAACCCCCATCCATGTAGCCACTGTTGCAGGGACTGGAATAGCAAAAGTAAATAAGAATTTAAACAAACAGCGGAATAACAGTATCATCCTTCTAAGGAGAATTCATGCAACCACGACTGTGAAGGGTGGCGAAATAAATTAACATCATTTGAATAGGTGTGTCGACAGAGGTTTACAACAGATCAGCATCGGAATTAGAAGAACTGTGCACTGCAGCAGGTTCATGGTTTCCAACTGCAGTAAAAGAAAAACAATAATTTGTTCACAATCTGAGAAAATAATTTTGTTTCCAGCAAAAGGCAAATGCTGGCAGATTACCGTAGTCAGTGAGAAGTTGAGAAGAAGAGACAGAAGGGAAGAAGACGTCCCTCTGCATTTTGGTTGCCTGTGCAAACTTGAGCAGCTGCGATACCTTGTGATCCAGTGGCAGAATTGCAGATGGCGCTTCCTGGAGATCCAGCTCTGACTTGAAGAATTGAAGCATGCTACTCTTAATCCTGTTTACAGGACATACGACATCCAAGTATGGTCATAGTTGCATTTCAGAAAATCAAAGAAAGAATGCTAGACGAGTAGGAATTGCACCTTCTGAGGGGCAAGTCGCAGGTGATGAGGAAGGAGGTAGGCAGTTGCAATGGCAATTGATGAAGGAAGAAGAAGAATTAAAGAGGGCGGGGGTGGGGCTCTTCGTTTTCCGTATGGGGTATTGGTTGTTGAAGATCTAATTAAAGCAGTTGTATTGCTTCACTTTTGAGGAAGTTTTATGATAGCAAGGCAAATCAAATGAGAAGAAGAAGTGTGATCAAATGATGGCGTAGCGCACAAGTGGGGATTTGCTTTAAATAGTGGGCAATGAGCATTTAATTAGACCAACATCAGTTTCAAATCTCTTTCAACCTTCTTCTGACTCTGATATACGTAGACAAAGCTAAATTTATAATGTGGGTGAGACTTGAGATAGAGAATAGAAAACAGAGCAGGTTTCTTCTTGGGTTGATCTGTTGTCTCATCCTGCAGTCCTCTTTTTTGTGAATCTAGTTGACCTTTGTTCGTCCAACGAGGGTCTTTCTTAACGAGTTGTAGGAATTATCTATCTAACCAATAGCGAAAACCGAGCTCCGAATATTCTACAATACAAGATAATTTGAGCAAAGCTGCTCTCATGTCACAAAAACCTCAATCCATAGATCAGACGCGATGGCCAAGTCAAAATTCCATCAGATTCCCTTCCATTTGGGTGTCTATAGGTGCATTTTGCTTAAGAATCTTGCCATATCAAAAAAGAGCTTGTAGAAAAGCTAATTTCTTCCCTCCATGGCTACGCATCTCCTATAAACAACCTTGTTACTATGAGTAAGACTTCTGATTGATTGCCTCAGAAAACAAAAAAAAGAAAAAGAATTGCGAATATCACAACATTTTGGAACCCTTGATTTAATCTTGCATTTTATGTACACCATTCATGCTAGTTTGGTTAGCAGGAAATACATCTTGATCAAGTAAATAAGTGAAACATTAGATTGCAAATTCATTAACACATCAGTCAATATTCCCTAGCAAAAGAACCAAAGAAGAGAAAGTGATGTGCCTCTGTATTATTGAAATTAGAAACTGTCAGCAATCTTTTTACCTTTTTATAAGCATGCCGTTCATCCAAATCCAGTACGACATGCTTGTGGGTATCTTTTGACTCTTGTTCCATTTAATATTGCAATTAGAAGAATATGACAACTTCATTTAAGTTAAGCCTATGCAATGTCCTTGTTTCCTTAATTTCTTCAACCTATGGATTACTATTTCTTTATTGTTTTGTGCATTCCACTTACTCTGAAGGTTGCAAAGTTCTAAAGGTCAAAAGGCAATCTGCTTTCGCCTTGTCCATTGTATAAAACAGGGATTTATAGGTAGTTTCTGTGTGATATTCCTGATCCTGTTTTTATTTAATACATCAGGCAGTCCTTCGAGAATTTATTATGGCAGGTGTGAACGTCTTCAGAGAAAACTTTATCTTAACCCACAATTGCCATTGATATTAGTCCACTTACTATTATTCATAAGCTCTGAAAACCAAATAAAGAAAAACAAGAGAAATCAAGGAAAGAAGGCTTTGAGGGGAAAATACGCCAAGCTGCATGGTGAACTTGGATGATACAATTCAGTATCTACATTCTATGATGCCCTTTTTCTGGTAAATTGAACATTTGCTAATCCAGCTAAGAAAATGTAAAAGGAAAAAACCACATGATGTTATATTGCTCTAAGTGTGTGATTGAGAACTAGTCACAGTAGTGAAATTTCAATGTTGTCATAAGTGTATGGCATCTGCAACTATGGTAACTTCCATTTTTTTCTGAGAAGCCTAAATTGAGAAAGCAGGTGATCTACACGGTTCGATTACTGTTCTCATCCTGCTACCAATAACATAAACTGACCTGCTATCACATGGGGGGAGGTTGCTCTCTTCTTCATTTCACAATTTAAGACATCATAGATAGTTTCAGAAGTCATCCAACCTAATTTCCAAAGGAAGGATCAATTTTGACTAAAACTATCAAACAATGAAGGAAAACATAAGACTTCCCGTGCTCCTTCATTTCCTATTTTTGGAAATTATCTTCCTAACCTAAAGTATCTTTTCTTTCTAATGAAAGGAATAAAAATATTACCTCTTCTCATCAAGTCACATTTTTTTGAACAACGAAACATGCTATACAAGTTCCTTGAGTTGTGATGCATTGTTTATCTAGATTCTGGCAGCTCAGATTCATGACTGAACTTATTGAACAGTTTTTAGAAAAAAGAGAGAAAAACAGTTTGCATTAGTAAAATCATGGTTCAAGCTTGGGCAGAACCCTATATTGTTATAAACTAGAAGTGAATATCCTACGAATTGCTTATAGGTTACAAGAGTGCGTTGCAACAAATGACTCCTTACAATACTACCGACAGCAGCCCATATGCATCTCTTATTTTATCAAGTTCAAATGATCTTTGATTATCACATACCATTGAAATAAGGGTGTTGTGGCACTGATAAATGAAGCAATATTGTCTATCTTTGTAGTCAATGTGGGGTTAACTATGAACTTCAATTTGCTAGAAATTATCATCCCAAGCAGCTGCTAGAGGTTGTGTCATTGCTGCAGTGATCCAGTGATGAAATATTACTCATCAAAATCTGATAGGTTCTCAGGAAAAATCTGACTAAACATACTTCTTCTAAATAATCAACAAACTTGTAGAATATGACCTAAATTGCATCTTCAATAAAAAGATGCAATTGCTAACATGACAAATAATTTATTGATACCAATGTACACAGTTTTGAAAATACTAGCCAACCGTAAGTTTGATTTCTACGATTAAATGGATTGTGGTAAGTCAGGTTGTTGAAGTATCATAACAAGGTCTTAGATTGCTAGAAATAAATTCAAGATAAGGCGACGTAGAAAATGTCTTGTAACCAACTGGTATAATTGAAACATGAGGAAAACCTAACAAAATGGCCGAGAACTGTTTCGATCTAAAATTCCCCCAATAAGCAATGTATCTCAGGGCAGAGAATTTTGAAAGCCCTTGGGAAATGCCAACGAAAGATCTGATGCTTAATAGAAAAGCATTTCTATTCGCACTAATTGAGTTTCAGGTCTTCTGTAGCATTTGGGACATTCTGTTTGCAATCAAAATTGTCCACACCTTAAACTGATAGATTGCATACACACGTATCTCATGGTACTACAACCAACATGTATGTGATTGCTAGATGTAAATCATGTACAATGATTCTGGTAAATGTACAAATAAAACAAGGCAGATAATTTCACAATGACTGCTTCTCACCTCATTTTGGACTTTTGACTGCTTCGTTCATAGAAAATAAAAGAACATTACAGCAGTACGTTAACACCACAACAATTGAGGCCAACAGACGGAGCATGGCGCAAATAACTATAATGCTGCTGCAAGAATTTTTTGCAGAAAAACATTCTTCATTCGATTCAGGTATTCGGAACACTGACTGAAAACAAGCAAACACCTTTAACAGATTAAAAGAGCAGCAAGAAAGCAAGCACATGTCAGTAACGAAGAGAAGAGAGATCCACAACAATGGAGATGTTACCGACTACTTCACTGAATGTCCAGGACTCAAAGAATTGCGATGAAGAACACTGCCTTTCCCGCCTCCAATGCAGCCGCAGCCATCTCCAATCAAATCCCTCAGTCCCGAATTACTACTGCTCTTCTCCTTGCTTCTGTTTTTGTCTGCCAATAACCTCTCCAAGATATGCCCGTGCCACTCCCACACCGGGTACTCCGACCCCGGCTGCTCCTGGAACTCCGCAGAAGCTGTGGTCTCCAATGGTCACCGACTGGCCAGAGTTGGGTTTGAGCGTCTCATAGGCGTTGCCCGCGTTGACAATCCGTATGATCTCCTTCTCGATCTTCTCCTCTTCATTGGCAATGAGCTTCCGGTGCTTCGACTCATGAGAGAGCTCTAGGTCTTCGTCTTCGCCGTCTTCGACATCGTCGGCGTCGGAGATGGGGTCGTGGAGAAGGAGTTCGTCGACAGAGGGGTAGAGGCGAGAGTTGGGTGTCGAGGAATGGAGGGCGGAGAGGAGAATTGGGAGGCGATCTACCTCATAAAATGGCCACTTTGAAGGCCATGGCCCAATTCTAACAGTTAACAACCGGGCCCAATGTGATACATGAACCCAATTCACCAAAGGCCTAAGGCTCGTTAGGTCACGAGAAAGAGCCCTGTCGCACAATCCACCGTCTGATTAGAATCCAAGGGCTGGTGGTAGTAAGGTTGAACTATAAATTCTTTACATCGGCTGCTGTTTTCTTTGTTCGCCTTCGCTTCTCCGTTCTCGAGTGTTTTGAGGAGGCGGCGGCGCCGTAGCTCCCCAGAAGGTAAGATCCCCTTACTAGCTTTTCTGTTTCAGCTATTTCGATTCATAGAGACAAACCTGCAATTCATATCTCTTTATTTCCATTACTTTTTGATCCGCTTGAAGGTCGATGCGGATCGTGTTATCATACAAACATATGTGTGTTGTTGAATCGCCGTTTATTAGAGATCTGGAGAAACACATTTTCGATGCTTTCCCGAATTCATGTGCTCTGGGATTTTAGAAACATCTGCACATCTTAGCGTTTACTGAGCTTCTATAAGCTTGCTTAGAAAACGTTGTTTGCATTGATCGAGTGGCATAAAGAGGACGATCAGGAATTTTGATTAGTAGATCTCTTAAATGCGTTTTTAGTGTTGTTTTTTTTTTTTTGTATTCTGTAAGATGCTGTCTTTTTCCTTTGTTTTTTCTTTGTCTTAGTTTGATTTTTTTTTATTTGGAGTATTGTAGAATTGTAGAATTTAACATGGAAACTCGCGTGAAGCAATTATGTTTGATTTATTGTTACCAACTAAAATTTCATATTTTAGCCTCAATTTTTGGTGAGAGTTTTTTTTCCTGTGGAGAACCTACTAGTTGGAAAGTAAAAAAGTGAGATGCTATTTTTTCAATTATATGAGCAGTTTTATTGAAGCTTATTGGATATGTGAGCAATGCTATATCTTGTTGCATCATCATAATTTACTGTTTTTTAAAATGTTTTGAGCTTGCACCCACTATTGAGATAAAATATCTCTAGTGTGACGTTGATCTGCAATTTTTTGTCAAGGTTCGTCTGGTAACAATGCATATGTGGTTTCTGTAAATCAGGAAGCAGATTGCTTGAAATAACCAGTATGCTGTTGTGATTTTCTCATATGTCCAACTTTCCTTATTCAAATGCTGTGCTCAGTAACTAATACTTATTCTTAGAAGAGATCCTGAGACAGATCTTGACTGTGCTTTGTTAATGCTACTTGTTTTATTAAAGAGTTTGCAGTTTGTTTATATTTGTCCTCACATGACATGTTCTGCATTCCAGGATTCAAAAAGATGGTGAGAGTTAGTGTGTTGAATGATGCTCTGAAGAGCATGTACAATGCTGAGAAGCGTGGCAAGCGGCAGGTCTTGATCAGGCCATCTTCAAAAGTGATCATCAAGTTTCTTCTTGTCATGCAGAAGCATGGTTCGCAAATTTTCACTGTTTCTTTCATAAATTTTACTTGTAATGGTGTTGAATCTCTTCTTTTTATTTGCTTAATTTTGACTCTTCAGGATACATCGGTGAATTTGAGTATGTGGATGATCATAGAGCTGGTAAGATAGTGGTGGAGTTGAATGGGCGCCTAAACAAATGTGGTGTCATTAGTCCTCGCTTCGATGTTGGAGTGAAGGACATTGAACCTTGGACCGCAAGATTACTCCCATCCCGACAGGTTTGTTTGGAGACAATTTAATGCCTTTTAGGATCAGAAAGTATCTAAAACATTTCTTGTGTTCATTCCTTGATGGAATTTTTACTTCTGCCTAACCCCTCAGGAATTAGAAAAGTGCCCGCAATCACCTCAATATTCTTTTTACCTGATTTGTAGTTTGGTTACATTGTTTTGACTACCTCGGCTGGTATCATGGATCATGAAGAAGCTAGAAGGAAGAATGTTGGGGGGAAAGTGCTCGGTTTCTTCTACTAGTTGAATACTCGGGAGCTAATTTTATCACCTGTGGTGATTGAGAAATTTTAATGGAAATTTATCTAATGTCAGTTGTGGATTTCCATATGCCTTTTGAATTGGTTTAAGTTTTGATATTTTGTGAACCTATATTTCCATGAATTCAAGTTAGAGTGGAGTTTGTTTATTTGCATTTGAATTCAAGTTTTTTTTTTTTTTCTTGGCTTAAATTTTTAGGGTTTTACTGATGTCTAGGCCAATCTTGGAATAGAGCTGGGCCGTTTCTCTGCTTTATAAGATGTACTTGATCATCATTGTTGGTTGCGTGGATAGGCCTATTGGGCTCTTCTAATTTGATCTATCTCAGCGGCTCATTACATTTCGTGAAGTCTTCAAGCCCAGATGAAGGATCTGCCGAAGGCTGTCAACGGGTTCATGCGGCCCAAAAGCCCACCTGGAAGATTTCGTGTTCGGTCCGGCTATTATCGAACTTTGGGTGGGGCACGGGTTCTAAATTTTCCGAAAAAGAATAGGACTTACCGGAAGCCCGAGCCAGGCGAAAGAGATCAAACATAGTCCGTCTCGGCTCGTTTCAAGGCCTAGAAGAAGCGAAGTCACGCAATGACCATTGTCACCTAGGAAAGGCCTAGAAGAAGCGAAGTCACGCAATGACCATTGTCACCTAGGAAAGCTCCGCGGCGCGCAGTCACGCTTCTGTTATTTTCTATAGTGATTAAAACACGGAAAGAAGAAATAACCAGATGAGGCCATTTTACACTGCTATTAGATACGCATAGACAGAGACAGCCTCGACCTCAGAGGACCAACTGCCAAAGCTTCCAAGTTGCCCTTGATGACTGAGTAGCGATGTACACAACTCGCCATCTTTCTTCTCAGGGTAGGCCGAGAGGGGCCTGACATCGCCATGGTTGCCGGTTGGTCAAGCCATCTTAGCTTAACCCGCCATTGAACACATCTGGTTGGAGGGCGAATTCATGAAACCAGCGGCCTCCTTTTATTGGCATGAATTGCACAAAAAGCATGTACTTTTTGAGGCTTGGTGGGCTCATTGGTGGCGGATCTTCTCCGCATATGCTCCCAGCATCTCCTTTTTTTCATGCCTGGTGCCCTCTTTTTGATTGCTATGTTCTTTACCATCACTCATTAGCCTTTTGATTATCCTCTCAAAAGATTATTATTGTTTTGAGTTTTACCGAGGCAAAGCCATCCTAATAGTTAGACCATTTTCTGTAACAAAATTCACTGCTTTTGGGTTCGCAGATCAAAGCCATCAAGTTTACAGGCAGAGAAATGCAAGAAAAGATAACAGAAATCTTGCAACATGCACAAGTGAAGCAGGATATTCAAAAGCATAAACGCAGCAAACTTACTGACACATAATTCAGCAACCCAATAAACTCAACATCTGGCTTAATGAAAAATAAATAACCACAAAATATAAAGCATCATGACAAATATTGCAAGAAAAAGGTTTGTTGGCCGAACAGTGGGAATGAGGAATGATGTTACATATGAGTAACACTTTTGGTATTTGAGGTATCAATTTCCTTGGGTGCTTTTTCAGTTTTCATACTAGTACCACATGATCTCTTCATAAGTACCATCACTATTTAAGCAGTTGAATAATCCACAAGACAAATATTCATATTCATTCAAAGGATAGACAGTAATGGATTCTATATTCCATTGCGGAAATACAAAAAAGAAGCCACACTCCGAAACATTTAACAAGTCCAGATACTGCAGGAAATCACATTGAAGAGACCTACCTCCTCAAGCTCTCTACAATGTAGGCTGCATACAGATCCCTACAGGAAAAGCAGAAAAAATAAAATATTATGAAAAAGGTAGATTATATGTAGAAAAACACAGGCATGTCACCAATAGAAACAAAATGTTAATCAGAGGGCTTGAATGCTTAACGAAGTGCAAATGCAGATCACTAACAGCATACAGAAATATCATGAGTCCTAAGGCTACAACATGATAACACAAGTGAACAAAATAATAGTTTCAAGTCCATCCATTGTATTCTCTTTTTTTTTTTTGAATGAAACAATCCTACCGAGCATAGCTCCTACAATATTCTAAATAGATGAATCCCCAAAGCAAGGCCAAAAGTTCACTGCTAGGCTATCAAACTTGTGCTGTTATAGCATTTATAGACCAAACTCTAAATAAAATCTTAATATATTGCTAATGCCAAAAATAATCTTACATTGAGTGCTTTATTGCATCATAAGCTTTGTTGGCAGGCAGGAAGTCATTAACTGCAACTTCCTTGTTTTCATTTTTTTTGTCTGATTTGCTGTGTAAAGGATAGCACTAAAAAATAATTTAAGATAAAAATGATTTAACACGAGCTATTTACCAAGATAACTATTCCCAGACATGGTTCCACAAAGAAAATTGTACAGAGTTGCAAAGAAATTCTAGAAGTCAGAAAATGGAAGCAGCTCAAAAAGGCTGGCAGCTAGATAAGATAACGGGATTTCAAATTTTAGTGATACAGACTTCAAACATAAAAAAACTGATTTAATTTGATTAAATGCTATGGATGTTTGAGGAAGACTACATCTCACTAAAATCCTAAACTGAAAGAGGTGATTAGCATAGTATTTTCGCATCAATGGAGTATCTGTCTGTTTTTTGTCTTGCCTTTTTCTAATAAACTCTAGCACAAAAATAGCCGCAAAATAGGTAAAGGATACAATCTTCAAAGAAGCGTCTGATTTCAGCTAGACGATGAGGTGGGAGCTCCTTGATATCATTGTAATGCTTATACTCAGGATCATCAGCACATACAGCAATTATCTTATCATCCTTTTCTCCCTATTTCCAGCATAAAAGCATTAGGATAAATACTTAAAGCAAGCGAGTGAACAAGAGAGTGAGAGAGAGTGAGAGAAGCATCTGTGTATCAGTTCCTCCAAACTGAACAATACCTGATCAATCATAGGCATGAGACCTATGGCTTTAGCTCGAAGAAAACAACCTGGAAGCACTGGTTCCTGTTAACAATGTCATCAATTAGAACAAAAATTCAAGCAAGCTATGGTCAATTTGGTCAGAGCAAAGAGGCTACCTAACATATCATCAATGCATGCTGAAAAAACACCCAAAAATAAATCCACATTTTCTATCTTTTTCCTTCACATAATTGATTTTTATCTTATATAATTTGTTCTATGGTGCTTCAATTCGGAACCGTTACATCAGCATCATGGAATCAAAACTAAAATACCTGCATGAGAATCAACACATCCATAGGATCACTATCCTCACAAATAGTACGTGGGATGAAACCATAGTTGTGAGGGTACACCACAGATGAGTAGAGCACACGATCAACCTACAAACATAGGAGGCATAGTGCTCTCATTAAATAAAGGGAAGCGGCAAAACAAGATGATACCTAAAGATATGAAACTACCTTAATCAGCCCACTTTTTTTGTCAAGTTCATATTTCACCTTACTTCCCCTCCCAATTTCAACTACCTGCATATATTTGTAACAAACAAGAATTAATATTAGGCAAACATAATTTGGATGGTTTATTCATTGGAATACAGAAGTATTCTCAGTGGGAGGACATTCAGTGAAGATGTATTTTTGATAACAAGACATAAACAAAATTTATTAATCAAGAAACAGAAGATAAAGTGAGATTTTTCAATAAGAATCTAAGCTTCATCTTATCAAGCAAATAACAAACAAAACTACAAGAAAGACAAGCATGGTGTCCACTATTTGCCACTAGTTAGACAAAGATGTTTGAGCTTCGTATCTCATTTGAAGATAGAAAATGAGATATTAATTTTTCCTTGGGAACATATATGCTTCATAAGTGGAATATTGGAAGAAAAGTCCTTATTTGAGGACTAGCTTACTTGTGACTTGTGAGGTCTGTTAAAATTAAAAGGACAGCACTCCATGCATTAAAGTTTAAATGATAACGTCAATAAGAAAGTACCAAGGATAAATAACACGCAGACAAAATAGTTAAAGCATAACTGCAAACATGAAGCCACCAAGATTTACATTTTACAAAATAGCTGGACATTTGCATCATCAAAGACTACCAATTTCATTTATTGAGAAAAAAAACCAAGAG
Source organism: Trichopus zeylanicus subsp. travancoricus (assembly GCA_005019695.1). Taxonomy (NCBI): domain Eukaryota; kingdom Viridiplantae; phylum Streptophyta; class Magnoliopsida; order Dioscoreales; family Dioscoreaceae; genus Trichopus; species Trichopus zeylanicus. Next base: position 302,839 of record RXID01014964.1, read on the forward strand.
AACAAAATCTCAGTGTCATCAGTAATATAAAATGGGCAATCAGACAAGTTTTGTGCAACTAAAGAAACAGAACAATCAAAGAGTCTTTACACAGTTGAATATTTCAGGTGCACCAGGTCCTGCAAAAAAAGAACAAAAAGCAGATGCCATGTAAGCAAGAATTGGAGAAGATGCTGAGCGTGTATGGTGCATTTATATACATCCATACATGCACTCGCACATGCACCCGTAAAGAGAGGAGAGAGTGAGAGAGAGAGAGTACCTATCTCCAGATCATGCCACGGGTGAGCTGCAATAGATCTCCTGGACATGGAAGAAAGAATCCTTTCATTCAGAGGAGTGTGGGAGGAGTTTGACTTTGTAGAGTTATCAGAAGATTGAACTGTTGGAGACATGGTTACAGCCTAATAAACAAAATTCAGAAAATATTCCTCAGTTCACAGTGTTGTTTGTTGTTTGTTCTGTCAAAACTCAGTCATGGTATGAAACTCAAATAAATAAAAATATTGATAAACGACTGACATCCTATCCAGCATTGAATAGTGTATTCTCCCAACCCCTGAACTTAAACCCACAGGGTTATAGAACATGCTGGAAATGAGATAGCTTACTGTCCCTCCTTTATCTTATTATCAGAGAATTTGGAGTAAGAATCAAAACATCCCATATTTCAGTAGTCTAATATTTGATTTTCCAACATTAGGAAAGTTCATTTTCCCTAAACATTTTTATTATAATGCAGATGTAAGCATATCTACAAATCACATCACTGGCGACATGTCTTTGTCGACCGAGCGTTATACGTGATATCCTCAAAACAGCAGAGATTTCTATCACAGCTACACAAATTAATATCCATGTGCCTAGCAACAGAACCACTAACTTTTCTCTTCTCTGCAATGAATTTGACGCTACCATTTAGGTCTACCACCACCTTTGTCCGATCATGTATATCAGAGCAGGGAAAGCCAAAGGCTCATAAACAAAGCTAAAAACCCAGCGATGAATGATATCTAATCTTTCGAAAAAATGGTTTACAAGCATCATATTGTTGTATGGTATACCACAAAAAAGAGATAAAATCCAGAAATCAGAACAACTAGAAGGCATGTCGAGCAGAAAACTAAAAGAAAATCGCAGATCTACCTCTCCAACCACCAAACCTTACTTTCCAACCACCTCATCGATAATCCGGTCAGATCTGTAAACGAGAAAAAAAGAAGAGAAAAAAAGAAGAAAAAAATCGCGACGCAGCAGAAGAACAAAAGATCGTCTCTCTGGTACCGCCATCGAATGATAGACATCCACGAACAAATATCAGAAAGAGGAAAAACAAATCGAGGAACAAAACACAGAAAACCCAGGCAAAACACACATGAAAGCCTCGAATCGGAGCAAAAATGCGGATCTCCACGGCAAAAAGATGAAACGGCGCAAAATCGAGGAGCGAAAGCCGTACCTCAAACGCAGATCTGGAAATCCCCCGGCGAAATGAGGGAATGGATGTGCCCGAAGCGAGACCTAGAATGGGGAATTTATAGCGAAACGAGGGCAGAAGCGAGAGAATAAATGGAATGGAATAAAAGTAAGGAGTTCCCGCCCCTTTCCTTCTCTTCCATTTAAAGCATCTCGCTCTGACCGGCATCGAGGGGAGATATTCCGGGTTAACGAGGATGAAGGATCCCAGCGTGGGTCCAGCTCCGTAATACGTGGCACGATCCTATTGGCCCCTGACGGGAGAGACCCTTTGGCGTGCGAGGAATGAGAACGTGGACGGGTCTGACTCGTATGCCGGGGGCATCCAGCATCCGACGGTGAGGATTGGTCCGCGGAAGACGTAGTCCGCATGCGGGAGGAGGAATCGCTTGCGAATCACGTCAACAAAAAGGATGGTCAGGTTTGGGTATCCAGTTCAAATCGAATAAATTAATTAAATCGAAACCAAATAATTAATTTTATTCGAATTATTTGATTTTTGGTTAGGTTGGATTTTAAAAAATAAAAAATAAAAAATTTGATTTGATTTCGATTTTTAATTCTTAAAAATCGTAAAAATCGAACTGAACCGAATTATATATTATATATAAATATATAATATTAATTTTGATTTTGATTTTGATTTTTTTTTATTTAAATATAATTAAATTTAAACTTAAAAAAATCAGTTTAAATTTTTGATTTTCGGTTTAAATCGATGAACCGAAATATTTTGATTCGGTTCGATTCAGTTTTTTATTTTGAAAATTCGAAAATTTCGGTTCGATTTATTCAATTTGGTTTAGTTCGATTTTAACCGAATGTACACTCCTAATCAAGTCAGACCGCATTATCGCGACCGTTTAGCACATTTTTTGCAGGGTATCTGATTTTTATTTTCATTAGATAATTATGTTTTTATAATAAAGTGAGAATTTATTCTAATCGGATCTTCATTTATTTTCTTTAAAAAAAAAAAACGTTCCACGAACAAAAGAGTAGAAAATAAAATTGTGAAGGCCTTCTCCTTTAATTGGCTTTCAATCTTTATCTTGGCATTTTTTAATGATTATCTAAGTCCATAAATAAATAATTTACAACATGAAGCATAGGTCTTGCAAATTAAAAAAAATAAAGACATCCAAGTTTTGATCCTCCTAAACGTGATGATTTTGAAGGCTTTGGCACTAGATAACGTCTTGTTTAGTAAAAAAAAATTACTCTAATTTTTTAAAACATGTTTTTACACATAAAAATTTTAAGATGTTGTTTAAAAGTATTTTTTTTAACTTAAAAAATTGAGAACCGTTTTTTTATTTTCTAAAATTATATTAGATTTTGAAAAACACTTATTTTCTAAAGTTTTATTTATAACTTATCTCCATATGAAAATACATATTTCTAAACACTCATTTTCTAAAGTTTTATCTATAACTTATCTCCGTAAGAAAATACATTTTTCTCATATTTTCCACTTTTTTTTCATCTTTTGAATTTTGTTGTTACCCTTTTATTATTATTTGGTATTTTATTTACATTCAACGTTTTTTTTTTTTCTTCAGTTGTATATTTTTAGTCATATATATATTTTTTTTACATTTAACGTTTTTTTTTTCTGTTGTTGTATGAGATCTATAACTTTTTTTTTTTTATATGCCTTCTCTTACAACTATTGGAGTTTACGTATCTTAGTTATTATCTATCTTTATCAATTGATATAGTGAATGAGATATTGAAGAAAATCTTGCATATAGGATTTAGGAAATTTGTAAAAGATTAACTTCATATTTCATTAAAATAAAAAAAATTTTTTTGTGTGATTTTTTGTAAAAATAGAAACATAAAAAACAGAGAGGAAAATAAATTATAATATGCACTTAAAACAAACCCATTGAAAATGGTTACTACCATAACCACCGTGTTAATTATTATAGTTAGATGAAATATTAAAGTACAATCATCCCATATAATAATACATTAAATTTGATTAAAGGACGAGAAAAATAAAATAACAATACTTAGCATCAACATTTTAAGTTTCAATTTCGAATCCATTTCAATCGTTTCAATTATATTTTGATAGTTTCAATTTCAGTTAGATAATTTAAATTTTTTATTAAATTTTAATTTAAAAATTAAAAAAATTAAAAAATTATAAATAAAATAAAATAATTAATATACATATATATATATATTTAAAAATTATTAATTAAATTTTTTTGGTGAAAAAACAGCTTAAAAATGAAAAAAAATATATAGGAGATGGGATTCAAACTCAAGTTAGATATTCACTTTGGCCAACCCGGTCCAGCGTGGACTCTAATGACAACATTTTGGTGTGCCAACACACCCGGTACGATCACCTCCGACAGGAGAGGGCCCATCACTGGGGTCAAAATAGAATCTAAAAACTTGACAGGCATGGAGCCCCTTTTCTCCCTCTAACGGCCTCTCGCTCTCCCTCCCTCCCTCCTCTCAAATCTCTCTATTTCTCCCAGATTGTCTGGTATTTATATATATTTTTTATCCATTTCGCTCCATTTTATTTTTCGTGATCGCATTTGTTTAGTTCTTTCTTCTTCTCACTGGTCGTGATCTCCTTCCTCAGAGAGGGACTGTGCGATTTCGATTCAGGGTTTGGGGATCGCAGATCGCTTCTCCCTCTTGGATCTGTCTTGCTCGTCAATGGCTGCTGCTCCTGCCAGGGCACGGGCCGACTACGATTATCTCATTAAGCTGCTTCTAATCGGCGACAGCGGTGACGTTTTTTTTTTTTTTTTTGCGATTTTCCTGCTATAATTTCGTTTTGTTTTGCCAAGTACACGGCGTTTGAGATCTTGGATTTATGGTTTGCAAGATTTCATTTGCCTCGATGATCGTAGTTGTTTGACTTAGATTTTGCGATCAAAACAAAGTGTTCGTTTTGTTTTCATCCTGGTGATCCAATTCGGAGTGTTAGTTCGATACTGGAGCAGATGGATCTGATGAGATCTAGGGCTTTCTGCATCATGTTTCAATCTCAGCATAGCGAGACTCGGGATGCAGCTTTCTTCTTTGTTTCTCTTTTGCATAATTTTGCCATGCATCTTCTTGATTGTTCATGATCAAAGGCTCTTGTTTAGCAGTCAAGCTCAATGAAGAACAAGTCTCTCTAACATATCGGATCCCGCTTCCATCGGAAGCGTTTGTTTTTTGCTCAAAATTTTTATATTGTTTTTCCCCCAGCGGAAGAGGAGAGTTCCTTTTAGGCTGCTAATATTGTGGCATCTCGTAGAGAATGCTGGAAGTTTACTTGCTTGAAATAAGCTTTTGGATGCTTTATGGATTTTTTGCAAGAAAAACCTCCTTGTTTGAGCATTGGTAGCTCAGACTACGGTCATGAAAGTGAAATCATGTCTAAGATGTTGATCAGGTGTATTATCCTATTGCTTTTTCCTGCTTTCTCAACTATAATTTTATTGCTTTGTGAAAAACTTAATAGCACCAACTAGGACTTGATAGGCGAAAAAGTTAGTTTTGCTGTTTATACCCCCAGGTTGTTTTACATTCTTTTACTGTAGGTGTGGGTAAGAGCTTGTGTATGAAGCTCCTGTTTGTTTGATGACTCTTGATTTACAGCCTTTGCTACTATACTGCAGGTGTGGGTAAGAGTTGCCTGCTTTTGCGTTTCTCGGATGGATCCTTCACAACCAGTTTCATCACTACAATTGGGTGTGTACTTATAGAGATGTTCTTTTTTTTTATGGCACAATATGGTTCCCTACTTATTGTAGTTGTAGTTAATAATTTTTTGTGGACATCTCACCTGGTATCCCACGGCTTAAAATGTTTGTTTTACAGAATTGATTTTAAGATAAGAACAATTGAGTTAGATGGCAAGCGAATCAAACTGCAAATTTGGGACACTGCAGGCCAGGAACGGTTTCGAACTATTACGACTGGTGGGTTCTTTGCTTCTTTCAATGCTGGTCATTTGAGTGGGTCTTTGCTCAGTTGGATTTGTCAACTTGTTGCTGACTATTGCCCGAGTCCTCTGATTTTACTTCGGTGACAGTCCCATTCCGTTTAATAGTACTGCAAATAGATTGGTTTGCATTATTGTAGAAATCACTCTAACTTGCTCTATACTGTGCTTTTTCATTTGTTTATAGTTAGTTATTTAAAAGGGATATTATTGCTGGAACAGCCATTTTTTATCTTGTTTTGGTTTCCTTTTTACAGCGTACTATCGTGGGGCTATGGGTATTTTGCTTGTTTATGATGTCACTGATGAATCATCCTTTAACAGTAATATCCTCCCTTATCTTCTGAATATTTGTCTTCCCTTCATCTTTTTATTGACATCCATCATCCTGGTTCTGCAATTTTCAGACATTAGAAACTGGATTCGAAACATTGAACAACATGCTTCTGACAATGTGAACAAGATTCTTGTGGGGAACAAGGCTGATATGGATGAAAGCAAACGGGTACTAGCTAGGTGCCTTTTTTTTTTTTTTTTTGCATATAACCTGTTTCTTCTCATGATGTATTTAGGTGTTATATGTTTGTCTTGATTCATCTTAGGAATCTTATGACTCTAAACAATCTGTCTGTTTTAAATGCTTGAGTTAATGCGCAAGTCACTGACTCTAAGTGCGCACTGTGTTACCTATGTCATTGATGAAAACAGTTTTGTGCTTTGAATCAATTACCATACATTGTTGTACTGTTATGTTCCTCATCTTTTTTTTCTGAGAAAGCTGTATTTGTTCTATACAACAATAGGTAGAAAGTTCCTACCAAGCACTATTGCTAGTGTTTTTTGTTGCTGTACCTTGCCTTTGCTTCTCTTTTTCACCAATTATCACCTTCTTGAAATTGAAATCTGCAGTCAATGGTTGTGATGTTTGACTTGTATGGACTGGCTTGTTGGTGAATGCTTTAGAGACTTTTATGGACTGCTTCTTGGTGTATTTTAGTTCCAGATGACTCTGAAGTTTGTTTTTTTCACCTAGGCGGTGCCAACATCGAAAGGACAAGCCCTTGCTGATGAATACGGAATTAAGTTCTTTGAGACCGTACGTAGTGATGAATCCAAAATTCCAGAAGTAACTTGAAATTCTAATATAAAATTCATTGTGTTCTTGGTCGTTTCTTTTTGTTGCAGAGCGCAAAGACCAATCTAAATGTAGAGCAAGTTTTCTTTTCAATTGCTAGAGATATCAAGCAAAGGCTTGCAGTAACTGATAGGAAAGCTGAGGTCAGATTTGATACTCACAGAATTAATATAAAGTTTGCAATTCCATGATTTTCAGGTCTCAAGTTGTAATACTATACTTTCTACACTCACAGGACCGAACAATTAAGATTAACAAACCGGAACAGGCAGCTGCTGATGGCAAAGTTCCCGAAAGATCAGCTTGCTGCGGTACTTCCTGAGTAAACAGTCTCAGATATTTGGAGAATGACAAAACAAGGATTTTTGGACTATTGGATACTAATTTGCTTGTTATAGATGATTTGACTAAGATGATGATAACACTTTTTGTGTGGATGTATTCTTAACCTTATCATTCTTTACACTGCTTGCTGTCCGGGACCCATGGACTGCCTCCATGCTTTGCATGTTGTTGCTGTTATTTCAAGTTTTTGTGGGTAGTGTCACTCTTGATAGCCTCCTGCGTGTACAATATTGTGTTTTTTTCTGGTAGTTCTGTACAATATTCTAGTTGCCTCACTGTACTGATCAACCCGAATGATAAACCATTGGGCTCTGTCTCAGTTGGTATCTAATGCTACATTAGTAGGAGCTATCTCCATATGAAAGTTACGTTCTCCTGTGAGCCTTCTTGATTTGTGAAGTTCTGGCAGGCTTCTCGTTGTGACCATCCTACAGGCATAGACTCCACCATAGGATGGACAATATTTGCTCGGGTCACTTAGCAAAAGAAAAAAAAAATTGCGCACCAACTACAGTGATTATGTCAGGATTGGAACAACTGGAGAGTTTTCAGCACGGGGATGAGTTTTTTTTTTTTTTTTTTTTTTTTTTTTTTTATCACGCACCACCGGCAATACGACTATCAAAATCTGCACGTGAAGTGAACCAGCAGGAGAAAACAAATTAATGGAATACAATAAGAAAGTACGCAAAGCTTGCGTCTCGTCTGCATTACAAATCATTGCCAGCGCCCTATTTGGTTGGTGGACGCAATAATTGGACTGAACCCCAAAACGCCCAAGGATTTTTCTACAAAGAATGCCAGCGAACGTGCTCTTGGGTGCCCCCGCTTCTCTACGGCTATTTTAAATCCTTAGGTAAACAAAACAAAGCTGTTGTTGACTCAGGAAAATCCAGCATCAGGCCAACACTGATCCCTCTTCTTTTCTAGTGTTTCTATCTCTCTTCCATTTTTTCGAATTTCAATTGGGTGTTAGCTCATAAAGTAGTCAGAATCGGGTGGTCTTTAAGCAGCTTTGGCTTCTGGCCGTGAACAGCAACAGTTGTTCCTCCGCCTGCACCTTCCCGCTCGCTGGCGTTGCACTCACTGTGCTCACACCCGGAGCAGTTGCCGTTCGCTTGCTGTGTCGGAGGTTGCATGCTACGCCATCCGTCCCCCTTGTTTCCGGTCCCACGTGGTCGTTGTCCTCGAGTCTGACCGAAAAGAGCGAGTAGACCGGCCTGTGGTCTGAGAAACGCGATTCCCCTCTCACGTACCGCATCTGCTTCATCCCCTTCCCCCTCCACAATATGCGATCACACCTGCGCCACATACAACAATTATTATTAAGGCGTGAAAACGGCAGCAATTGACTTAATGATTTCCATAAAGATCTGGTTTTAGCAAATACGAGTGATAGAAAATCACCGGTCATGATGGATTAAGTTTAGTCTAAGCCTCAAGGTTTTCTTAATTACACGATTCGATCATAATTAGCCGTGGTCGGTGAAGTTAATTACTTCTATTCGGGCATGTATACCGACGAATTTAACGTTTATGAATTGGGACCGAAGTTAAATCATGTGAACTAGCCACAGTCAAACGATACCATCATGGATCTCTAAGCTTGCATGGCGATTAATAATTATCAACTATTGATAACTAAACAGCATTGTATATGTCCAAGTTGGATGTATTTTTCCAAGACTTTATATATTTATTCAATGAATAGATGATGTCGCATTCTTTGAAAAGGTTCAACTCCAGAGATGTTCATCACGAATAGATTATGAAAGACTTAATTGCCGACATGGCGACCCAACCGAAGGTCTACCTTGCCCTATACTATCTTTTTCTTCTGAATAATCTATTCTTTGACAACAAAAACGAAGAGCAAAACGTGAGTTGGACTTTTACTTACCAAGCAGGGTTTCGCCGTTTAACTCTAGACTTTGCACTGTTGACTACATAGTTGTCCGAGTTCGCCAAATACTTGTAAGTAGGAGGAAAGCATATCCTGCCTTCCTCCCACCCTGTGAACACCCGACCAGCTCTCTGTTCAATCCGTAGCTGAAAAAACACCATCACTTAATCCACCACCAGATGGATAATGAAGCTTCTCTCTAATCACAGTTTTGTTGCTTAATTACCTGGTCTTTCTCTAACAATCTCTGCCAGTCATTCTTCTGCAGCAGCAAATACGTGTCACTGCAGCTTGATGTAAGACGATAATTAAGGTCCCCGAGCCATATTACTTTGCTGCAAAGCACCCCTTAAATATCTCAGTCAAGCTTTGTTTTCGTAAACCCAATTATCAGAATAATAATAATAACAAACAATGATAATATACTCTTAACTCACTCGTGTTCCAAGATCGTTTCGGGAGATAACACGCCAGATTTGGAAAATCCGAGGGACTGTGGGAATCTGGTTCTCTTCAATATCTGGGACACATCGGAGTTCCTCCGGAGCTCATCGCCATCCTTTTCTCCCGATGCCAAGTGCGTGCACACGAAGCAGAACGTGCTCCCCCGCACCGTCATGCTTATCGAGATCGCACCCTGCATGCGCAACACCCCGATCTATGGTTTCAGATTCATTCCGATTGGAACGACAGGGATATTTCGAACATATATCTATATATATATATATATATACGAGTACCTTATTTCCCATGTAGCCCATAATGCCGCTCCCGACGCACGACACCTTGAGACTACGCACCTTCGGCAACAGGCTAGACCGGACCCACACGCACAGAAATATCCCCACCATTTGCTTGCTTGCCGCCAGGTAATAGCCCGCCTTGCCTGGGAATCCGGTCTCGCACTGATCAGGCGATCCCTCGCTGCCCTCTGCGTCGAGATTCGTGCACGCTTCTCCTTCTTCCTCTTCGTCGAGGGACAGGAGATCGGAGAAGCTGATCCTCCTGCTCGGCGGGGAGGAATCCCGGTGGATGGCATCATCGTAATTATTCGAAAGACAATAACTTGTTTCGCTAGGGTTGAGGGCCCGGCGAATCAGGGCGAGCCACTTGTCGGCGGGCCTCTTGTCCTCCGCGCCGAATACATTCCCTGCGCTCAGCGGCACGATTTCCTGAAACCTGCAAATCCGCACCCCTACAATTCTCAGCAACGAATTCACGAACATGCCTTTGGAGCAAAATGGTCAGTCGCATGGGTTATTCGGGTTCTCGGATCCGGATGCGAGGAAACGTGCCCGATAATTAAATTATTATTGGTAAAATACTGCAGGCAGGGGTGAGCGTGAAGAATCTATTGAAAGACGAGGAGCTTTTAGATCAGTCTGGCAGTTAAGAGGGAATAATCATGATTAAGAGGGAGAGCACGGGCGATAACACGGGCATACCCGAGAACGTAGATGTCGGGGGCGAAGGGCGTGCTCCTGAGCCTGTCCCGCAGGTTGAGCCCCTCGTGCGGGGCTCCGCCTCCCACGTTCCACGTCCCCACAAATATCCTACAAAACCAAACATAATATATCTGAAAATCAGATTAACTCGGAAAAAAAAAAAAAGTTGAATCAATTTAGAATTTGAACACGTTGGATCTGCGGTCATACTCCAGATTCTCAGCAGGAGGAGACGGTGAAACAGCTGGCGGATCGGGTCCACACCGTAGCGGTTTGAGGTTATCGGAGCTATCCACTAACCATCCACTTCCTGACAATTAAAATAAAATAAAATAAATATCATTTAATGAATCTCCATAACTGCCCTGGAGTAGGAAGGGAAGAAGCAGGTATCGAGGGAGCTGCGGCAGCAAGGCAGTAATGGAGTAGGAAACAGTACCATGGAGATCCCGGATGCCGTCGGTGTCAGAGCAGCTCTTTCGCCGTGCTTGTCCTGCCATGCTCCCTCCTCCTTCATTGCATCAAATTATTTCATGCTTTAATTGCTTGCTGTCATTTAAAACACATGGTATCCACAGTTTATTATCGCTTACTGTTGCAATCGGAGTAGAAGGCGTCCTCGGCGGCGGCGGCGGCGGCGGCGGCTTTGCTCTTGATGTTCAGCCATTTCCTCACCAGACTGTTTGGCCAGGATTTCTGTGGAGGAATATGGCATGGGAGTCTTTTTATTTGTTAAAATGAAGAGCTTTAAGGGGAAAGAAACAAATTTGTGAGAAAGATCGAACCTTGGGATTTCTGCTCGACTCTGTTCTCATATTTTGTTAAAGAAGATGAGAAGCGCCTGAAGGAAAGGAGAGCAGGGAGGATTGAGTGGATATATTCTTACGTGGAGATTCCGATCTCTCAAGTGACGGAGTATTTGAATAGCAAAAGAAAGGTGAAAGAGAAGGTGAGTGGTACATGGTACAGAGATCAAAAAGCAATTTTTTTACCCAGAAAATATGAGTTCGAGAATTATAATTTTTCCCAGAAAGGAAGAGAAGGAAAGGCGAGAAAAGGGGAATAGCATTGTTTAATGATCTTTTGGAAGCTTTTACAACTCGATACAACGTGGAAGACAAGAAATCGAAATAGTAGAAAACCAGAGGTTTTTGGTAGTCAAAAACTGGGTAACGAGCTCCGTGACATATGACAGTAGATCAAAGGATCAAAAGATACCAATTTGCAAGAAAGGGGCCAAAAATCTCTGTTTCTCAAACAGAGTTTGGACAAAAAACATGAGTTCTGATACGGATTGAATCAGATAGAAACATCTTGTACACCGATGTTTCAATCTTCCCAGATTCTCACGATGAAAGTGTCACAAAAGAGAAACCCTTTTCCTTCATTTGAACGAAAATCAAAATATCAGGAACAAGAAGAAGCATGGAATCCAAAGAACTCGAAAGCAAACCAAGTGGGTTTTGAATTCCCATACCGTCTTCGGTCTTCTTCTACGACGGATTCTTTTCCAGCTCTTCTTGCGTCACTGCAAAGCAGGAATGGCGAGGAGAAAGAAGAAGAAGAAGAAGAGGAGGAAACAGAGGTGATGGAAAGCGTGAGGATGGGGTCTGCAGGGTGGGTTTATAGAAGAGCACTGACGGTCGGAACGGAGTGTGGGGCCGATGGTTTCCTCATCCGACGGCTCTGGTTCGGTTTTCCTCCTCGCCCGCGCAGTCAAATTCTTTCGTCGGAAGTGGGCTTCCGTTACGTCCGATGATTCCTACTGCAGGTCGCTCTGTCGCGGAACTGCGGATGTAGTGCGCCGCACGTTCTGGGTCCGGTTGGTCCGGACCCTTTTTAAGTGGTCCTTGCTTCTGGTTACGTAACCTCGCCGTTCTGGCAATCATTTGCCCGTTTGGGTTAGGGCCCGATCCAACTGTCCCATTCCGACTCGAACCATGCTGGTCGGATCAAATTCGGAATGCCACAGTTCGTAATTCACTGATTTATCTAATTTTTCTTCAGAAATACAAAAATCTGATAAAAAAAAAGGGAACAAAAGTTTGCTATGCTTAACTATGTTTTTCGATTCCTTCCTCTTCTTTGGCATATTTCGATCCAATTTTGCTATCCAAACTCTCTTAACAGAGCAATTAGCGTTTGGAAATTCTTTTTTAAATGGAGATGGTAAATTAAGCAATTCATTTGTAATTACTTTTCTTAAGCCTGATTGCGATTAACCTTATATACTAATGTAAAGTAGCTAATCATAATAATCCACATTTACTCGACAGGTAAGAAATTTGATTATAGGAAAATGACGCCCGAGTAACACGGTGTCAGCCGTAGAGTAGATCGAGTGCTCATCAGCTGGATTTCGGTGACTGGTTTGTCGCGGCGTGATTCGCAGGATGAGATGTGCCCGAATCAATGTCTTATGCTATCAGATCCTAATCTAAAAATAAATCCACAATCCTCTTCTTCGTTTCATCGCAGCCCACATCGACAAGTCGAGCTCCATGTCTTCGAGGTGGGTCTGCCAACCGTCAAATAGTTGACCGGCCACTCGTTTTCAAACAGTTGCGACATCCGACCAGCTGCCGAGTTAGAACAGATCTCCCGTGTGCTTCGATTGCGACCTCAACTCCGGGGGCTAAACTGCCTCCAAACTCATCCTGTTTGCTGTCAGTGTATGATTCAAAGTTCACTCAGTTCTTAACAAGCCCTGACACGTATTGGCTGCAACATGCTACTGATTTTCTCGCAAAGACTTCTTGTATCTGCTGATCGCTGAAAGCAAAAAAGCATCAGCTCAACAAGTTCAAACGCATCAAACTCGAGTCCGTGCAAGAGTATTGCGTGCAATTGAAGCATTCTTGCTCACGGAGAGTAGTAAAAATTTTCCAAACTAGAGGCACCAGAGCATCGAAGCATCGAGCTGAAGCCAATTGCAATGCAACTAGCACAACTGCATGCAAAAAAATTATCTTATGTATCAACGATCGGCGACTAGAGATTCAATTCATTGGAGGTGCAGTCAAAAGCTTTTTTCTCACGAATCATGGACTTGCATTGTCTAGTCACTCGTTTTCACTTCCATAGCAGCCAATCCTTGGCCCACGCACTGCAAGTTGCTACTGTTTGTATAATAGACTGCCTAGTTTTCCTTCTCTTCCAAACTGATTGGATCAAATATTTGGTATGACTTGGCGGCCTGCCTGGTTGAATTTCTTCTTATAATTTGTGTGTATAATGTCTGGTCACGTGCATTACGCATCTATTTTATCTCCACTTGCCATTTTAGTCGTTGTTGACTTTGATGACTCGATTGCCTGTATTTTTTTCAGCGTATCTAATGGTTGTTGGCGTCTGTCCAATGCTCTCTACTGGACGGCGAGATGGCATTGAAATGCTGCAACATACTCTGAAAGTCGTCGCTTTTCTTTTTTATCTTTCAGAATCACGATCATTAATGGCTTATCGATCAATTCAAATTTTTCTTTCGGTGAAACAAAAGAGAGACATACAATGGAACTTCCATCGTGGATCTTCAATGGAAAAAAGTTAAATAAATAAAATCAACCCTTCAAAACTGCATTCAATATGTTTTCGCACTGATGCATGCTTCTCTCCATTTGCGAACTAGAGTGCGCGAGGTGACGGTGTTCTTGTTTGTTCTTCATGAAATAAATACGTGGCCTTCGCTGATAAACCAAACCAATCACATTCTCGGTATCAACCGACCAAAATCATGACAAACATCAGTGGAGAGTTCAACTTCGATGATTGATGATTTTGTAATTGCAGGGCAAAGACAACGCGACACGTGATGCGTGTAGGCTTCACCCAAAGGATTATATTATGATTTAGGAACGATAATCAAATGCCAAACTCCAATCAATGGCCATTTGTTGATAAGCGATGCTCACCATGGTGGTCCTGACCGTGTGTTCATAGATAAATAAGAGTGGCTGCTTCACTTCTCTTACATCTGTTCTCGCAAACATTTTGTGGATTTCTTTTGATTATTTGTTGAAGAGGAGCTGTGTGGCGTGATCAATGAAGTCTTGTGGGCGGCTGCAATTGCTCCAAAAGATTCTCTGCATCATAAGCACAACTTTAAAAGGACCTAGAGAACTCTCATAACTATTTGTCGAGGTTATTTTCTTGAATCAAAGCACATGATTGCTGATTAATGAACCATAAATCAAGAGTCAGGTGTGCAGGTGTGGGTTGAATGCTACCTTAACCAATTGTGGGGTTAGTTCTTACATCACTGTCCAAAATCAGCTTAGAAAAGTTCTCTGTGCATGGCTTTTTTGACAGATATGACACAAGATGTTTAGCTAAGGAACTAGAAGACATTCGAGCGCATGAACTGCAATTCATTTTGTAAACGAAGAAGATACGAAGCAACCACGAGAAAGTTTCTCGACTTCTCATGATCGCGAAAACCGTGTGTCTATCTTTCTTGCCTGGGCCACGGGCGACGATTTTGAATTATTGATCCTGGCCTTCTCGTGTGGGCACTGAATCCTACTCGATCGACAACGAGTTGTTTTCGCAGTTGGCATCAGACGTGACGCCAACATGAAAATGGCTTCTTCAGATGGCGACACCCGCCATGGTTTTCGCTGCTTCGTTTAAATATTCAATGGTCTTTCAGCGGCTGATTCATTTCCTGCAAGAGAGCAAGTAATTAATGCAACTCACGAGTTTGTCACTCCGAGAAACTTTTCTGCGCTGCTTCCCATGTTGGGGAAACAACTCCAATGGACCCGGCCTAATTGTAGAAAAATACCAGCCATGGCTGAAGCCCACCGGGTTCGACAAGTTCAGACCATGGCTCACACTACATACTGGGCCTACGTGGCAGCCCAATAACTGCCACTTCGAATCGAACGTCGCGTAGGAGATAAGCCTGGGGCTGGAGCACGGCCTTCTCTTTGCTTGTCCTCCGGTGGCCATGGCCTCCATTCTCCGAGCTTCGCCTCTCCTCGCGCCCCGTCTTCTCCGCCTCGCCCGTCGCTCTCCCATTCCGCACCCAAAGCTTCCCGGAAGAAGGCTCTTGTTCACGTCTCCTCTCACCGCCGCCGCCTACTCTTCCACTTCACCAGTCTCTGCCTCCGCCGCTCCTCCTTCCCCGCCGCTTGAAACCCTAGCTCAAGATTCCCGCCCCGGGGCCTCTTCCTGTTTGCAATGGGTTTCGAGAACCGCGTATTGCGGTGAATTAGGTCTCGAGGACGTTGGCAAGCGCGTCCGGCTCTGCGGCTGGGTCGCGCTCCATAGAGTCCATGGAGGTCTCACCTTCCTTAATATCCGCGATTCCTCTGGGATCGTTCAGGTTTATTCGCCTTCCCTCTAGACGGAACGCGGGCTTTCTTCCCTTTTCTTGCTGATTTTTTGCTTCTCTTGTTTGTATTCTATCGTCAGATCACAACTCTCCCAGATGAATTCCCAGAAGCCTATTCGGCTGCGAACAAGGTGAGGGTCGAGTATGTGATCGCCGTTGAGGGGATTGTCCGTTCACGACCCAGTGAATCTGTGAATAAGAAGATGAAAACTGGAGCTATAGAGGTAGTGACTATCCTGTGGTATATGATATTTAGTTGTTCGATCGATATTACAAAAATCGTATATTCTTGATATTGTATATTGCACCTCACGAAATGAATGAGTGTTTAAATCTGGACTTTCATCTTGTTTTTGAGTGCCTCGCTAGGTTGCTGCTGAGCATGTTCTGGTATTAAATGCTGTAAATCGTGCCCTGCCATTTCCAGTTACCACTGCTGATGATGTGAAAGATGTTCTTACAGAAGAAATTCGCTTGAGGTATGCAATTTTCTGTTGGTCTTCATTTTTTTTCTGTCTTCTAAATATCCAAACTATGCATCAGTTGCTAGTTTGCTCTAATTGGTAGTAGTATTTGAAAATTGCTACTAGATACCGATTCCTTGATTTACGTCGGCTACAAATGCAGTCTTATATAAGGTTGCGGCATAAGGTGGTTAAACTCATACGGCGTTATTTGGAGGATGTGCATGACTTTGTGGAGGTATCATTACTTACATTTCCATACTTCTTTACCTGATGATCTCTTAAAACTCTGAAGTGTGAAATGTGTTATGTCATTTATCTTGAAGAAGGTAGTTTATGAGTTGGCTGTGCAAAATTTGAAGGTTTGAGCCAACTGCAATCCAGAGTTTTGCAATTGATGCAGGACATACAACATGTCCTGCTCAAGAGTGGCTTATTTCTTGTGCAATGTCAAGAGTTGATGGAATGTAGTCTTATTTACTAGTGCCATGTTGCATCAAATTGGAACTGACCTGTTTGTTAAGAGAGAAAATCATTAAAACATTCATTCACTCGCTAAATGGTAGATATTGACTATGGTTCTCTGGCCTGGTTGAATTGCTCACTGTTTTAAGATTGATTGATGTATTGGATTAACTACTTTAATTATTGAAGACTGTTTTATTTGGTTATGGTTGTTTAATGCTTGCTGCTTTAACTTGATCCCAAGTTAACTATTGTTGTAAGGTAGATCGAGACTCCAGTTTTATCTAGGTCCACACCTGAGGGGGCCCGAGATTATCTCGTGCCATCACGTGTACAGGTAATTAATCTTACTTGGCTATTATCTGTAATTTTTTTGATATTATTTAATTAATACATTTACCCTTTCCTCCCTTATGGTTTTTGAAGCCAGGAACCTTTTATGCTTTGCCTCAAAGTCCCCAGCTATTTAAGCAAATGTTGATGGTCTCTGGGTTTGAGAGATACTACCAGATTGCTAGGTGATTATTCTCGTCTCCCTCTCTTCTCTCTCTCTTTTTCACTTTCCGTAGTTTATTCTTGGACAGGTCAGTCTGTATTATGCTGCATATTTTGGTAGAATTTCTGTGACCTTATGGCCTTATCTAATAGGTCATACGTGCTTTTCATTTTATGGTAAAATAACCAAGGGACACCATTGCTTATGGGTGTATTAGTGATGTTCACCTTTTACACTATTTTCAGATTGCATGTCCCCATGAAGAATTTACTTAATTTCTTCCAAATTTGATCAGATTGTTGTGTCATGTGTGATGCGTTTCCCTCAGCATTAGGTCTGTAGTTGCTTTATTTTCTACTACGTTTTTCCGTTCTAGGTGTTTTCGAGATGAAGATTTGAGAGCAGATAGGCAGCCTGAGTTTACCCAGTTGGATATGGAGTTGGCATTTACACCTATGGAAGAGATGCTGAGACTCAATGAGGACTTAATGAGACATGTCTGTCCTTTTCTTTCTGTGTCACACTTGACATGTCACTGTATTTCTGTTATTTCTAG
The DNA here is from genome assembly GCA_005019695.1 of Trichopus zeylanicus subsp. travancoricus. NCBI lineage: Eukaryota > Viridiplantae > Streptophyta > Magnoliopsida > Dioscoreales > Dioscoreaceae > Trichopus > Trichopus zeylanicus. Next base: position 320,423 of record RXID01014964.1, read on the forward strand.
AATCTGAATCTGATAGTTCAGATATTATGTGCCAGATATTTCGAGAGATGATTGGTGTTGAACTACCAAGACCCTTTCCAAGACTCACATATTCTGAGGCAATGAGTAGGTTTGGGTCAGATCGTCCTGATCTTCGTTTTGATTTGGAGTTGAAAGATGTAAGTTTTATTTTAAAATTTATATTATGCATTGTTTAGTATTTTTTATGTGGATGCATATGTATCATGTATGGATCTTGTTTTTAACAGGTAATTAAAGCAAATTTTTGCTTTAGAGGCACATTTACTACTGATGTATTTTAGGTTTTCTTCTTAATGTGCGAACATTTAATAAACCTTAAAAGCTGAACATCAAATTGGGTAAATTTATTCCTAAAACCAGTATTATTCAATTTTTATTCATCATACAGCTATCAATATTTGGGGTCACATGTTTCCTCTTATTAACATGATGTCCAATGTCTTTTGCAAATTTACTTGTACAGCATAATAAGACAAATATAAATGCGTAATGGGACACACCTCATGTTGGGTTTTAGTGAAAGATTATGATGTAAACTGCCCTCTATATAGAGCTTTTTAATTTCTTCATTGTAGCACAACGCTAAGCAATGTGCAATGACTCCTTAGGACAATATGTGACATGGTAAAACAACCTGTTTTTCAAATTTCCTGCTCCAATACCTTCAATTAATAGTGATGAATGCAATATTCCCAAGTTAGAATTGAGTGTTAATATATTCTCTGAAATCATTGGGCTTGTTATTTACTTGAAAAAAATGTCCTGTTGGATTTGCAGGTGAGTGATATTTTTACCAGGTGTAGCTTCAAAGTTTTTGCAGATGTCTTAGGAAATGGTGGCATTATTAAGGCACTGTGTGTACCTTCAGGCACCCAGAAATTTTCTAACACTGCTCTTAAGAAAGGTGATATTTATAATGAAGCTATCAGAGCTGGAGCAAAGGGTTTGCCATTTCTCAAGGTCATGGAAAATGGTAAAGGAACTGTTACTTTCATATTACTTGTTAATGCACCTCCATTTGCATGTATTCATTGTTCGTACATTCTTGTATAATATAATGTAGGGGAGATTGAAGGAATTCCTGCCTTAGCATCAAGTCTGCAACCTTCAAAAAAAGATGAATTGCTGAGGACTTGCTCTGCAAAGTCAAATGATCTTATCTTGTTTGCGGTAGGCCAACATAAAGTGGTCAACAAGATTCTTGACAGACTTAGGGTGTTTGTTGCCCATGAAATGGGATTAATTAATCATGTAAGTAGTATTTAGTCCTTGTAATGTTCGGTTATTTTCTTTTGTTTATGCAAGTTGATTATCTTGGTGCTAAAATTTTTAATCCTTCTCTTAATTTGGAAAGGGCTCTGGTGCAAATGATAAACTATTTGTAACTGGAAGTAATTAATTTGTGATGGCATTAGGAATTTTTTTTGTTTGATAACAAGGAAGTTGTTTCATTCTAGCCATATATAATTGGTGTTGATAAAATGTGTCTTGAAGTCAGTTCTTTATAGTTCATTTGGTCGCATTCATTTTCAAATTTAAACTAGAATTGTGTTGGTAGAGATTTTTCATACAATCCTATTATGTAGATTTTATGTTGGGATGAGTTCCCTCTTTCCCCGTCCTACTATGGTTGCCTGTTTGCACATGACTGTATTTTGTGGAAGTTGGCTTGTAGGTGATATTTCTCTAATCATATTAGAATGGAAGATGGTACTGTCAAGTATGAAATATGATTACTACGATGAAAGTGGAACTGACAAATGCAAGTGAAAACAGAGGAATGTCGACACTGGTACTCACATGTTATCTCTTGTTAGAGCCAACTGTCCATGCTTTCTTGGGTGTATGGTGGTATACAGAACGTGAAATTTGTCAGTTGTTTGTTTTTGAATATGAAATCATTTCTTGGCCTTAATTCTGAATTTTCTTTACACACATCTTGTGGTGCTATAAAAGAAAATATTTTATTCTACCTGTTCTTGGGTGTGTGGTGGTATACAGAACTTGAAATTTTGTCACTTATTTGTTTTTGAATATGAAATCTTTTCTTGGCCTTAATTCTGAATTTTCTTTACGGTGATATAACAGAAAATATTTTATTCTACCTATTCTTTTGATGATGTATTTATTATTCACGAATTTGAATTATTTGTTTCTATAGCTATTTCTAAAATTTTCTGGTTCAGAAGTTGCCATAATCACCGCCGCTTATGTTTCTATCTTTTTTCTCCAAATGCCAGTCATTGCATTCAATTTTTTGGATAACAGACTTCCCTATGTTTGAGTGGAATGACTCAGAGCAAAGGCTTGAGGTCAGTTACCATTCTTTCATAATCTATGAAAGAATCACAAATGTTGTTTTCTCAGAGAGAATCTAATGCCTTTTTCCTCCACATTTTTATAGGCCCTCCATCATCCTTTCACTGCACCAAATCCTGAAGATTTGGATGATCTGTCTTCGGCTCGTGCTTTGGCATATGATATGGTGTACAATGGAGTTGAGGTACCTTTCATACAACAGCAGTCTGTTTTTTGTAATTTTTCACCATCTCTATACTTTTGAGTTCTGTAATGAATCTCCATAAGAAGGTTAGACTACTTATGAAAGACTAACTGAAATGAGGTCCTTAGTCTTTGTGATATTAATGAATTAGATTGGTGGTGGGAGTTTGAGAATTTACAAGCGTGAAGTTCAACAAAAGGTTTTGGAAATGATTGGTATCTCCCATAAGCAGGTGTGCCCTCGAAATGTTGACTTCATGTCATTGAAATATATTTTCTTAAATGTATGGTTGTACAGCACTGAACTCAGTTTTTTACAGGCTGAAGAAAAATTTGGATATCTTCTGGAATCTTTTGACATGGGTGCTCCTCCACATGGTATGTTAGCGTACACCAATGTGTTCTTCCTAGTTTTCTTATGCATTAGTTATTTCATATGTTTAATTCGAGTATGTAACTAGTTGGTTGTGTAGCCAAGAGAGGAATCGGCAATTCTTCAGCTGACTAAATTCCATTTAGCACTTCATCTGTTAGATTGAGTGGCTCATGGGTCTTTTTTTTTAAGTGAGCTGTTTTGTAGCATGTCGATAGTAGTCATAGCAATAGCACCAGTGTTTTTGTGACCCCAACTATTTTTGTGTGCTCTTAGAGAGGTTGATTATAAACCATTTGGGTTAGACTAGTATTGATCCCCAGCAATAACTATCCTTTTTTTGGGAATCAAAATGATCCCTTTCCTACTTTATCACCTCTGATTCTGCTCAGATTTCCCTGATGGGGATTCAAGTTGTGGAGCTTGATGCCCTTGCCTCAACCGCGATGGCTTGGAAATCTAGTTGGCTGTACTTTTTGCTTCTCTTGCTGTCATACCCTACTACATCCACTTTTGAATCACAGAATTTTCTTTAATCAGACTATATATACTCAAGTTTAACCATATTTCATGACCCCTGTTTTTTACTGTAATCTTATTTGATGAACCCTTTATTATGTGATAGATTTATATCTTATATCATGGCTATTGAGCTGAAATCGATTGTTAATGCAACTGTCTTGTTTCCACATATTTGGCAGGTGGAATTGCCTACGGTTTGGATCGTTTGGTGATGCTTCTGGCAGGTGCAAATTCTATCAGAGATGTAATAGCCTTTCCGAAAACCACTACAGCCCAGTGTGCCCTCACCAGGGCGCCGTCAGCTGTTGACCCTCAGCAGCTGCAGGACTTGTCCTTTGGAACTGTAGATTCTGAAGTTAGATTGTAACCATTTATTTAGCAAAATTTTGTTATAGTTAAGTGTTTGTCTGTTTTATTAAAATAATCATATTTTTCAACTGCATGCTAATATTTTGTGGAGGCTGCAACTGGCGAGCTCATGTTGGAAGTTTCTCAAGGGAGCTTCCCTTTTCTTTTTTTTTTCTTTTCTTTTTTTCCTTTGTGACAATTATGTGGATTACATGTTGGCTTCATGTAAAAGGCTAGAGAAATTTCCTAGAGCAGGACTTCATTGTTAGTTGGTTCAAAATGCCCACCATAAATGCATCCAAGTTAATCATATGAGAGTTTTGATCGCGTATGATTAACTTTTGTGGGATTAAAAGGCTGTTACTTTTGCATGGGCCAAAATTTGTGTAAAGAAAAGAGCAACTATGCAAGTCAAAAGGACAAGAAAAGACAAATAAATGAAAAATACTTGACAAAAGAAAACAAGCACGAAATAGGAACACGGTTGACTAATGGAGGCAATCCCCCGTGGGCGCCTTCTGTACAAGCTCAATCCCAAAAACCATTGTCCGGCGCTCCACGCCTACTCCTGACGGCGGCAAGTTCAAGTCCAACACCAAGGCCTTCGCGCCGTTGTTTTTCTTCTCCAAGACAGCTTCGCCGAGTCCAAGGGCTTTTGTCGCCGCATGTGGCCTCCAAGAGCCTGTCCGAGGGCAAACTCGAGCTCGCAAATGGCGCACTCGTGAGATCTTTGTTTAGCAGGAGCTGTTTGGTTCTGCAGCCCATCTCCGTCGAGCCGTGGCCTTTTGTGGCTAGTTCGGTGGCCTCCAAGCTCCTGGAAGGATGGGAACCGTCGGCTGCATGTCTTGCACTCGCACATACGCCCCGGCGCCAAAAATGCTCGCTCTTTGTCGCCGCCTTCACCATGGGGGAGCAGCAACAGCACGCTGGCCATATTGCTCCTTCCTCTCGAAATCTATTTCTCTTCATGATGCTAACGATATCACTAATGATGGACTGTCAACTGCGTATTAAGGGGTAGTTTGAAAAGAGATAAAGGAATGGAAAATGCCCAGGCATGACGTCCTGTTTATATGTAAGCTTATTCAGGAAACTTGACTGGCTTTTCCATGTGGTCTGGCTCTTCTGGAAGTGATTTTAAGTTTCGATTATCCAGAGTTTGAAACGAGCAAAAAGTAAAATAAATAAACGAGGTGGCGGCGGGGGTTGCAGTCTGATTTCAGCTCCACGGGGTTGGTTCTTTCTGCAATGCACGAGCCTCATGAGGGGTTGTTCCAGGAAGGAAGCCAGCGTCACTTGTGCTTCTACTGCTGGTCTCTTTTCAGATCGTTGATTCTTCGGAAACTTCGATACACACGTTTTCAACATTCAACATTTTCTCTGTAGAATTCCATCGGCAGAAACTAGAAGCGTTCACAAAATGACTGCGGATTTGAACATGCAACGCGAAACTTGTTGCGGAAGAAAATACTTGATGCAGAGACACTGTATATCTTTTTGAGAAGAATGTTTCGACTTGCACAGCAAAAAAAAATAAAACATGAAAAATAAAAAGGTGCCGCTGCATGCTGACGAGTCTTTTACGCTTTAAGTACAAAATGGTTATTTGTTGGGAGAGCTAGAAAAATATTAAATTAAAATAATATATTAAGTTGGATATTAAATTATTGTAAAAGCTTAAATTCATAGAATATGAATTTTTTCGCTATATAGATTGAACCCTATTTAACTAATATTTAATGTGAGATTAATTTATTACATCTGATATTATAATAATCTCCTCTTTTCAATTGTGATTTAACCACATCAATTTTAATACTCTTAATCAAGAATTCTTTTACTTTTAATTTTTTAAGAGAAACTAACATGCGACTGAATTCAGTCGAATCATCACGGTAATTTCGATTTTAAGAGTTTGTACAACTTTAAACTTGAAACTCTAATATCATTTATTGAGAAAGTCGAAAGAATATCATACTGAAATAATATAGTGGACCGGACACCAAACCATTCCAAAAACTTAAGCTTATGAAATATTAATTTTTTTCATTATATATATTAAACTCTATCCATTTAATATCTAATATAAAACTAATTTATCACACTTATCTCCCCAGCTTCCTATTTTTCATGTGCTGCTCCACTTTGATGCCCTTTTTTAAGGCTGTATAAATCAGTTAAAAAGGTTGAATCTCGTTGGCCCGGGACATCGAACCAGAAGGCCCTTTTGACTTCAAAGTGTTCGATGGAAGTAACAAAACCAAATCCCGGTGTCTGAACTTTGAAGTCATCGCAAATTAAAAGAAAGAAAAATACACCCGAGAAATCTGGCGTCACCGCTCACGGGGCACTCAAGAAACTCTAGAAAACATACTTCTGATTGGAAATCTGGCGTCACCGCTCACGCGGCACTCTGAAACTCTAGAAAACATACTTCTGTCTTCAGATGAAATTCATTGTTTTCAATACAGCAGTATTCGAGCAGCTGATGTTATCGCTGATGCAATCTACAGTCTAATCACCTCATAATTCACATCAACTTGCAATATTTTATCTAATGTTTCCCTTGCACAATGAAGTGTTATGTCGAGAACATGTAATGTAGATTATAGTTTAATTTTTTAATCACAAGCTTTTCAAGTTGAATCTTTTGATTGATAGGTCGAACCACCGATTGGTGTAGTTTCTGCTTCCAAAGCAGACACTTGACTTAATTGTTTCCTGCGAACTAGTTTCTGCTTAAACTACTCCTTATTGGGAATGGTTTGCTTTAGTGCATCAAGCATAGATACTATTATTCGGTTTTTCTATTAGGTCAAACGTGTGGAATGTTGCTTCGTTCCTAACTGACGGCTTCTGGTTTTCATAAACAGCTAACCTCTTAAAAATTACAACAATCTGGAATGCAAAGTGGGCGTTTTCGTGACATTTTTCTGAACATATATGAACTTGATGCATCTTTACGCATTAGTGCTTCAATTGAATAAAAGCTTTGACAACTTCAAGTGCATGTGATAAAGCGAGTATGACAGGCTCACAAGACCATTCGCTACTCATTGTGAAGTAGAAAATTTCAGAATATTTTCCGCTATCATCGACTCTTAACAACGGAGATAGTAATTATCCAGCAGAAAACTCATTATGGATCAAGATTCAATTAGTACATCTCAAAAGCAAGTGAAGGGAATTAAAGGGAACAATTTGAAAGAATGAAACCAGATCCTCCAACAAATGGACACGAAGAGGCCAACAAAACAAAAAGAAAGAGGAATCCGAAACTGATGCAACAGAAACTTTTGGATTAATTGAAGCAGTCCACCATGGGAATCTTTTGTACAAGCTCAATCCCAAAAACCATCGTCCGGCGCTCCACGTCAGCTCCAGATGGCGGCAAGTTCAAGTCCAACAACAAGGCCTTGTCCGCGTTGCTCTTCTTCTCCATGGCACCATGTCCATGTCCAACTCCTTCAGTCAGCCCTCTGTGTCGGCGCATATGGCCTCCGAGAGCCTGTCCGATAGCAAACTCAAGCCCACAAATGGCACACTCGTGGGTTCTTGGCTTCACAGCAACTTGGTTCTGGTTCCCATCTCCGACAACCCGTGGCTTTTTATGGCTGGCTCGATGTCCGCCTAACGCCTGAAAAGAGGGAAACTGGCGGTTGCATGTTTTGCACTCGAACACACGATCCGGCGGCGACGATGCTCGCTCTCCGCTGCCAACGCCGCTGCTTCGGGATAGAAGCATCAACACACTGGCCATGTCGATGCCCTCCACCTCTCCTTCCTCTCTATATCTCTTCATTTCTTACAAAATCAGTCACCTACTAGAGGAATGGAAGAAGGTGAGGGACGTTGGCTCCAATTATATAGGCTTCATCGCAGGGGTTGTGACTTGTTTTATCTCTCTTACATGTTGATCAAAAGGCCCTTGGAATCTGAAAGTCAAAGTGGGGGCATTTGAACTACTTTGAAGGTTAGTACTTGGTGGCTACGCAATCTTGGGCGAACTTGGGTGGCAGCCACGCACAAGAAATGTCGCTGTGGTGGCGTCTAAGTTTCCAGTACTGCCTTTTCTGAGTTTGAAAAGATCAGAGCAAGTCAGCAGAGACAGGTGTTTGTTTGTTGAACTAGAGATTCTCAGGATAAGGAGGGAAAATAACAAACTGAATTGGCCGCTGCGGCGCCGTGGGATGGAATTAAGATGCCTTGTATGCTGACGAAAAAAAACAAGGGCTGCCACCCGGTTCAATTAGTTGCTTCTGCAGTGCAAACAAAGCTAATTTCTTTCTTCTTCAAAACGAAACGGAGAAACAATTACAGATGTTCGGTTAGGCATAGTTTATGTTTTAGTTTTTGTTAATGATTGCACTAAAAGATGTTTACTGTTCAGAGCTCGAACAACATACGTACAGCGTTCGAAAAAAAAAATACATTAACGCAACTCAGAAACTTGTTTTAGAAGCTTTAGAATGTGATGAATTTGATGGGATATAAAGTTCATGCGAAGCAGTTCTCTTTTGAGAATAATGACTCAATGCCTAATTGAACTATTTGAACTTTGCTTACCAAAATCATCCTCAGTAACATTAAAGAACACGCTTTGTCAGTGGAAACGGATGAAAGGCAATACTAGTTTGCAAGTATTAGTGAATTCAAAAGGTCCCTGATCCCACTCGCAGTCGTGGGGAAACTTTATCTATTGCTACGACGCCGAATTGGTACCGAAACCTGTCGAGCTGGTGAGCAATGGGCGGAGGAATTGTGCTTTGTTTTCGTTTGCGGAGCTGTTTCTCTGTGGACGGCAGCCATCGCTTTTTATCTAGAGGCGAGCTGGCTGCGAAGAAGAGTTGGAGTTTCTCAAGTATTAGCTTTTCTTCCTTTGGTTCTCATCAGTCGAAGATGCATGTGATGCATGAATACAGCGAGACCCACAAAGCCTTTTGCTTCGCTTTATTAAAGTACTGATGCTTTATCAATACAACACGGAATGACAATTCTTTAAAAAGGGAAAAAAGAACACCAGTAAATGCGATAAATTACTATAGAATTCACATGTAATTCTTACAGGAAGCAAGTCTTTTGACGTTCTGCTTTGTTTGTTTATTCTTTGAAGACATCCTTTCTTGAAGAAGAAGAAGAAGAAGAAGGCGATGGCATGCTCGGAGGACACTGCATACAGTTTTTACCGACAAAAAGCTAGTTTCGTCATTTTCAAGCATCACCAAACCCTAATAGTACGCTAACCAACATTTATTTATTAGTCCAAGTCTGATGATGGCCATTATCCTCCTGCTTGATTCTCTTGGTTTCGAAGTGGTCTTGGGCTTTGGAAAGTCTTAGATGGATTTAACAAATATTAAATATTAAATATTAGATCATAATTGACCTCGTCTTTTCTGACGACATCATTTCGTTATATGTATGCAGAAATGATCGGCATTTACGTCCCTCTTCTCCTTTTAATACACATGGTTTAACTCCAACAAAACTATTGGCCCAGATCCTGACCGGATATCTTGCAACGAATTGGGCCGTAGCCCAGACCTTGAGTGGGCCGTAGCCCAGAACTTGAGTGACCCATAGCCCAGTTCGAGCGTGAACTGGGTCGGGCCTCCAAAACACTTGGCACTAAGGGGGTCGCAGGAGCGGACGCATCCCGATGCAGATCATATCGATCCCTCCCCGCCACCCACGCAGACACAAAGCAAGCTTCGTTTGCTCTTCGATCTCTCCGACTGCTCGGGCCACCAGATCTATCGCGAAATCATGGTTGTTTCTTCGCATTTTCTCTGCTTCTTGCTTTTGCTTCGTTCCCTGGTTTTATATCACTTGTATGCTGGCTTTGAATCGAATTTTAGGGTTTTCTCTAGATCTGCCCATTGTAGCCAATTGGCGCCGCGCATCAATCGAAGCGGAACTCTTCACCTCTTTGAATCAAATTAAATGTTCTTGCATGCAATGGAAATCAGGCATTCTGAGTTATCAAATTGCATTTGTTGTTTCTATTTGTATACTGAAACTATATCTGTTGCGTCCCCAATTGTGATGAAGAAAATTGCGTTGGAGTTTGTCATATTCTCTGAGTTGGATCATTGTGTCGGCAATGTGGGATTTTAAAGACACTCAATCTGCATCATATTTGATTATAATCAACTCTGAGATGCCAAGTTCTTCAATTTTGCAGAATTTTAGTAGAATTTTACCTCCCAATGTCGAATTTATGGATACTCACATTAAGTTGTCATCCTCCTCGCCTTAGACATTTTTTTTTTTTGACCAATTCTGTGCTGGGTTTTCGTCGGGTTCGTTTTTCCTGGATGCTGATATAGTCAATAGTGCTGGCACTGGCAGTAGTGCATGATTTTTCTTCATGGCACAATCTTTCTTTCCCGTGCTGTTGTTGGAACTAATCATTCTTATGTAATGGTATTTGAAGCACATTTTTCATCATTATTGCTCTCAGATTCCTGAATTATATCTGATTCACTTTATTAAAAACTACATCCTCCGGCCTTGCTGTTCCATGAGCTAGTGTAGTTAGCACTGAAGAAGAATGTTTTTACCTTATCCATGACCACATGATTTGTTCTTGAGTTTAGCTTCTTGTAGATTGCTCCTCTTTGCAGCCTCCAAGATCAACTAGGGCACATAATAGGTTTTGTTTGATTATTGTTCTATACAAAAATTGGGAATTACTTGGGTGTATAAAAGTTAATTCTTTTTCCATAAGTTGGTTTCCTTTCATACAAATAATCATCTCATAATATAATATGTGCTGTTATTTTGTATATTCTTATTTCACAGGAAACTTGCCCAACTATTAAAAACATTTTGCTTCTTGACTCTGAAGGGAGACGTGTAGCTGTCAAGTACTACACAGATGATTGGCCAACACTTGCTTCCAAATTGGCATTTGAGAAATCTGTATTTACCAAGACTCAAAAGACTAATGCCCGTAGCGAAGGTGAAATGAAACTGCTTTTATCCATGTCCATGTTAAATGACATCTGCCCTCAAAGTTCTCGTTAATGTTTATTAATGATTATAGTTGTTTGAGTTACATAACTTTCACGTAAGAGTTGGATTCAGTTGAGTTTAAGGTAGTCCTCTAGGTCTAGAAACAAAAAGGAGCTCATAGTTTTCCATCCACCATGTAGCATTATGATACTAATTGGTTCAAGTCAATTAGGTTTAAGGTTTAGCTGCAAAATGTTCAGTGAATTGTTTAAAATGTTCTAAGGCTCAATTTGGTAAAATGTTAAAAGTTGGTTAAGGAGTGTGAATAAATTAATCAAATATATTTTTCATTCAATCTCAACAACTAAAAAATAATTACATTTATTACCGTCCTTCATTCAACTCTAACACATTACAAACCGTAGCCTAAGGTTTTGTGTTGAATCATGCCATTTGGGTTTGGTCCAATTCACTGTCAACTTTGAGCAAAATAATGTCTCTGCCGTTCTACATACCTTGTTAGTTTGGCTAATATCAGGTTATATAGGAGTTTCTAATCAGTTACCTAATTAATTAGGTAAAGGAAATGAAACACTGATAATGAAACTAAATGCTCTCATCCTTGTTTTACTTTCTTATAGTGTAATATTTATTATACCAACTGCTTCTATTGTCGGTAAGCAAAATAGCTCTGAGCCTTCTTTGATATTCTAATTGAGTGTCTTTTTTCATTATTTGCAGTCGAGATAGCAATGTTTGATGGTCACATTGTTGTCTACAAGTTTATTCAAGACTTGCATTTCTTTGTTACTGGAGGAGATAATGAAAATGAAATCATCCTATCAACAGTTCTACAAGGTTTCTTTGATGCAGCTGGCATACTTCTCAGGTTTTGAGTATGATTGTTATGTTTTGTAAAGAGTCAGCTCTTTTGTTTCTCTCACTCCACATGTATCATTCTAGTTACATAATCACTGGTTTCCTTGTTCCAGGAACAATGTTGACAAAATGACTGCTCTTGAAAACCTTGATCTGATTCTTCTATGCCTTGATGAAATTGTTGATGGAGGGTAAGACAATTATTGTGATTTATGCGTTTGGTTCAAGTTATTGTTTGTGACAAATTGCTTCTGTCGTTCCTTTAAACTTGATGGACGATGAGATTGCTGAACTTAATATAGGGTTAACAATTTGTTGTTTTTCCAATTTTGCGCTTAGCATGCATGATCAAGGCAGTTCAAACTGTGTGGAAAAAGCTAAAGTATTTGATGGACATAAAAATATATAAACTGCATTAGATTAATATAAGCCTTATGATTTTATTGTTAGATTTTGATAATTTTTTTCCATATTTTAAATTCAATCTCAACTTGGCCATGAATGCCCTAAATGAAGTGGATGTGGCCTTCTCAGTTTACTAATTCGTTTATTGCCCCCTAGGATTATTTTGGAAACAGAAGGGAGCACCATTGCTAACAAGGTGGCAACCAACAGCTTAGATGGGGCAGGAGGGCCCTTGTCTGAGCAGGTACCTTTGATCTATAACTCATTAGTCTTTGCTAATTAATAATGATCGTAATGGTTACCAATGCCGTGTTCTTATGCAGACCATATCCCAAGCCTTGGCCACGGCGCGGGAACATCTAGCGAGATCTCTTCTCAAGTAATTGGTTAAGAAGAAGATAATGTTCTAAAATCTTTGAGACGCTGGAAACAAAAGAAAATGTTGAACTTGTAAGACTGTCTTGCCTTTAATGGATTATGCATCTCTCTCTCTCTCTTAAAATTCTCTAGAATCAGATGTTTTGGGATTTTATGGAGAGATTCACATGTGAGAAAAAAGAGAAACAGGTTAAATCATATCGTATAACACCAAGCTTTGATTTATGCAATTCAACTTTATATCGTATTATCTCTGCGCTTTAGAACACACCAAATTTGACGGTTCAACGCAACCAAACATGCTTCAGACAAAATGCGCATTGGCTTCCCCACCAGAGACTCATTGAAGTCCGTGTAAATACAAGGTCTGAAACTGGTCACAAAAAGCCTACACTGATGGGCGAATAGTTTAAACAAGCACGAAGCTCCATCCTCCTGCGCACAGCAACACCGTGCCGTGAGAGGCAAGATTTCAGCGGGTACTACTACTCTTGGGATGTTGCCTTCATTACGGATGCCGCTGCGTCATTGATCCTCTTGCTCCCATGCGTGCTGTGCGAGATGGATGCATCATTGCTTTCTTTTCGAACAACAGACTTGGGCTTCCGCGGGATGCATTTGGATCGAGCGCCCTGCTGGATTTCCCTCCCTGTTATCTCCGTCCTCGAGCTCCTGCACAAACACCGGCACAATCAACGTCAGCTCCAGATACCATTTTTGTCCTACAAACCACTTCAACACCGCCAGACAGATTTGGTAGATCAAGCAGACACTAAGGCTTAATTTGATAAAAATGCTACAATTAGTTAACTAGTGTGATTAAAAGTGTACTTATCGAATTAACCGTTGCCTTTCATGGGCCTGCATTTGCGGGCCCAGTAAGGCCAGGGAATCAAATTTTACAGATCTGAAGCAAAATACTCTCTCGTGGAGAATGCAACAGAAGGCAGGTGAACGTACCGCTCGGCGTTGCACGAAGACGACCGCTTCAGCGCCGGGAAATCGCCGCCGCCGTTGCCGGCCTTCTTCTTGATCTCGATCAAGCTTCCGCTGAAATACTCCTTGTCTTCCAGACAAATCGCCGGAAAGCTCGGGTTATCCGTCAATCCATCCTGGCCGTCCGTCTCCTTCGCCACCTGATCCGGCGCTCCGCGTGACATCCTCCTCCTCCTGTACTGCGACACCAGCGACAGCCCCCGCCCGTGGTCTTTCACCGAGATCGACCCGCACGAGATCAAATTGATCAGGACAGTCGAAGCCCTCATCCTCCCGCTCGTGCAGCTCCCCGCCGTCCGATCCTCGTCCTCCGGCAGCACGGTGATCCCCCGGCCGTCGGATTTCAGTAAGGTTTCCAGAGCTTCGGGGCTGGAGGACGACGGCGGAGGGGAGATCTCGTCGCTGCCGAGCTCCGTTTGAGGCTGCTCGTCAGGAACTGGAGGAGATCGCCGGCGCTGCTCGCGATCGTCGGTCTGGGTGGAAGCGTTGGTGGCGGCCTTGGCGGCAGAGTCGGCTGTGATGTCGGTCTTGTAGACCTTGTATTCGTTGAGATCGAGGGAGCTCCAGGTGGTTTTCTTCCTACTTGCCAGGGAGAAGTCAGAGTCGTCTCGAGACCTATCGGAGCTGGAAGTCTCTCGAGATCTCGGAGGGGAGTCGAGGTGGAGGACCTCGGATCCTTTGAGGACGTACTCGTGGCCGTGCGCTGGGTATATCAGGTCGTCCTCCGAGAGGTCGTGCCACACATATCCATTCTTGTAGCTCCTAACGAGTTCCAGAGCAACAGAAATCAGGACGAAGGAGAAGAAGAAGAGTATGAAAAAAGGGTCTCCATACCTTTTGGAGGACCAACAGTACATGGCGGCCATTCCTCTTCCACGGAGGTTATTGAGACGATTAATAATATCTGCGGAGATGAAATGAAGAAGCTTGAGAAGCGCACATCAGGTGTTTGAATAAATGCAAAAGAGAGACAATTTGATACCTCGGAGATAGAGGCCGTCGGCGGAGGAGGAGAGAGGCACCTCCATGAAGTGAGGGTGGTCAAGCTGGCCTTTTCTGGAGAGGTAGTAAACCACCGGCACTTTCCTCTCGAAGGGCCTCTGCTGTGGCTCCGTCCACACTTTGGCCCTCTCAGGGCTTGTTTCCCGCTCCTTCCATTGCATCGGAAGCTCTGCCCTGCCTCTGGAGGCAGCAACCGGCATTGCCTTGTTCGACGAGATGAATACAGAAGAAGAAGGAGGAGAAAGGGGGAGAGTTGGGGAATGAATGAGAAATGAGTGTTGTATTTATAGTGGCGTGTGTGGATGCTTGGAAAGAGGGCAAGACTCGGAGTTGGCGCTGCACCGCGGAGGAGGACTGCTGGGTGTTCTGTGTGAACAGGAGTAGTTGGCAATTCAGCATTCAAGCGGGGGATGCGGCTGACAAGAGCAAAACAACAACCGAGTTCAAAATATTATTACCTGCATATAAATAAATAAATAAATAAATAAATAAATAAATAAATAAATAAAATTTCCCTTTAATGTGAAATTAGTGTAGTATTATCATGAGGAGGGGAATCGAGAGAGTCAGCGAGGGGAGCCGGGTTGACTCGTCGCTTCTGCCGTACTCCTCTGGATGGAGCGAGACAGGAGAATAAGAGGGCCCTGGCCGTAGGATCCCATGGCATCTGATTTTAGAGGAAAATCCACCGGCATTTGACTCTCTATTAAACGTCACTGGCTGACCGCCTGGGCTTGCTTTATCACTTTTATATATATATATATATATATATATTTTACCAAACAATCGTATGCGTTGAATTTAAAAATAATTACCTCTTTTATTATTATTAATAAAACTTTATATATATTATAATTAAAATTTACAGATAACTATTTCCTATCAATATTTATTTATTTATTTTATAATATTTAAATTAGCATATGAAGTTAAGCATAAATTTTTTCATTTTTCTTTTTTTTTATAATTAAAAATTATAATATAATTTACCGATGTCAATTAGTAAAAGAGGAGAAAAGGCAACATTCAAATACTCAAAATTCTCTTATCCAAAAATAAAATAAAATAATTTAAAAATAATAAAATTTTACACTAACATTTTAACAATTAGGCATATAAAAAATCCCTTTATATTAATTAAATGATAAAAAAAATAATAAATTAAAAAATAATTAGAAGGTATTTACTTATAAATTGTAGCTATGACATCGATAATTTCTTACGAATTAGCGAAAATAATTTTTGATAAATTTATAGTAACACAAGTAATTTTTTCCAAAAATTTTTATTTAAACAAAATTTTTCAGGAAAGCAACTGCTGGGAAAAAGAACAAGAGCTGGATTAGCGCCGCCGGCACCTAAATAAATTTCACTTGTTAGTCAAAGCAAGGTCATTTACACAGAATGGAGTACGACCATGAACCGGGTCGTCGGTGGTCCGCGAGTCCAAGATATCGGCTTAATGGGTCCAAGTCCGTACTGCGTCCTCGTTTTGTTTTCTTTTCGTCCCACGTGCGACACGACGTGAGTTGACTCCAGGAGAAAAGCGAGGGAAGCGTTTCGAAAAATTTTAGGAGGCCGCCGCGGATCTGGCTTTCGTCGAATAAACGTTTGAATTTGGCTTTCCAGTTAAACTCGATGCACTGATGATCCACAGATTAAAAGAGCCCCTTCATATGCGGGCCACAATCACCAACGCCAGGCAGCAATGGCCCATATCCCACACACAAAGATTATTAGTAACATTGATACACCTTACTCACACGGTATGACGCTCTGCAACTTATTAGACTTGAATAGCAAAGCACAACGCTGCTAAGACGATGCTCCACCAATGGCTTCTTTAACCCGCCTTCCCTGATGTAACTCAGGAGGCAATGTCAAAATGCTGTTTCTTCTGCAATTTTTAATGTTTGATACAAATTTGAAGTTGTAATTTGGTACACCTGCAGATTGGCTGATGATCAAAACCCTCGCAAATACCATCATAATTGTTCTTAGGTTAACTTTCATAATAAGACATCTGACACACACTTGAGACTCTCAAGGATTTCTACTCGCCTCTTTTCCTCCACCCACCATAGCCCAAATGGCTATTAGCACAAGGTAGCTTACAAAATGGTGATTCAACTATTAGCCTTGGAGGAGCCTCTCTGACTCCATGGCTTTCTTTCGTGGACAAGCAGATGATAGGTGGCCCGGAACACCACATTCATAACACGTCCGCCTCTTTTTCTTCCCTGTACTACTGCCATTCTCACTTTCATTACCCTTAACATCAGCTGATTTTAAGAGCTTCTGCTTTCTTTTCTTGTCTGAATCATTGGCCAATTTGCCATCTTCTGCCTTCTCAATAGGAGGCTTTGAACTTGAATTGCTTCCCAATGTTTTCCTTGGAAGTGCACATCTTATCCTAACCGGCCGTCCACACATCACCTGCTGGTCAAGTTTCAAGGCCATGGCAAGCGAGACACTATCTGAGAAGTCCACATGGGCATATCCTTTAAACTCCTCAGTTTCCTTGTCCATACCCCAGCAAAGGGAGGAGATACTGCAGTCTGAGAAGAGGTGAACCTCAAGTCATCTTCGGTAATATCCCAGGACAAGTTCCCTACATAGACTCTGTTATAACCCTCCACAATCTCAGGTGCAAAATCTGGTTTTGGTGTTGGATTGGTCTTGAAAGGTTGTATCTTCAGATAAAAACCACCCCTGAAATGCATAGAAACAATGTTTTGAGTCATGCTGGCTTAACGTAATAAATAAATGTCAGATGGAGTCATGCTTACATTTCTGCACCATCAAGAGCTAAAGCTCTTTTAGCAGCACCTTCAGTCTGCAACATGGTAAAAATGATCAAGCCTTGAGATTGATATATAGATATCTCATTTTACACACACCTATAAAACCAATAAAACCAAGGTGTATTACAAATTTACAATGGGAAATTCATAAATGTGGAACATGATACATTGTGCTGAGCATAATAAAATAGGGGGAAAAAGAAATGCAAGGCTCCATGTGACCTGTTTCCATTCTCAGCTAGAAAAATCTCTCATTCAGAACATGATAGTTAAGATGAAGGCGTGGAAAGTTTTTGATCAATGAAATATAAGTGTTCAAAACATTGGGTAAGATTACAGTTAAGACAAATATGTCAGAGCTTTTGGACAGATAGATGTGATAGATGCAATAACTTCTAGCCTTCTAGAAAGTGAAACAGCAAATTGCCAAAAAAAAAGGTGAAACAGTGACAACCCGATTATCTGGAAAGGAGCAACTATAGCAGAGTGTGAAGGGGATAATAAAAGGATATTAAATCAAAACTGCAGGTTTAAATCTTTTACAGGTTAGGACAAGATGTTCTATAGTAATGTAAGTGCCAATGTTAAAGTTTTAAGATGTGTCTCACTTTTGCAATGTGATCTTGTTATCACCGTCCCATCTGCAGCAACCTCAGCTACATTTGTCAATCTCTAGTAATTGTGAAATCAGGATAAAAAAGCTTCAGTTAAAATGTTTGCCCGCAGACATTTCTCTACCTATCATCACTGTCCCAGCAGTTAAGAACCATTTTCATAGAAAGAGAACATAAGGGGAAGAAATATGTCAAGTTCATCAACAAAATTTCCAAATTAGTGTTGACATCTTGTGTAGAACAAAAACTAAATATCCAATTGGGCCTATGAGCTCCCGCAAATGATTGCCAACTCAAGATGTCCACACTACTACTATTGGTGACAAATACTGAAAACTATTATGAAGTTTTCTAACAAGTTATAACTTCTAACAAAACAGATCCCATGCAATCAACTCCAAGAACAAACAATCTGACCTTGAAGGTAAGTATGGCGATTCCCCTAAACTTGCCACTTTCAGGAAATGTCATGCTGTCAATTTCCATGATAGTGTCACAGCTCTCAAAAAAGCTCCGTATACCTTCCTCGGCGGAGTAGTATGGAATCCCCCCGACATAGACTTTTTTAGCCTTTTGTTCACTGTAACCAGATGCGACAGAATCACACAACCAGACAAGAAAAATCTACACTCAATAACTCAAATGCTTCGAAATTTTGATCCTCCAAAGACATTAGAACATATCATAATTCGGAGAACTGAAATTAAGAGAAAAAAAAAAATTTCACCTCTCTTCCAGATTCAAGGCTTTCTCGTCACCTTCGCCCTCTTTCTCATAGGATTTCTCCTTTCTCCTCTTCTTCCATACCTGCTCGCGCCACCACTTATTCGTCCGATTCCTTTTGCTCTTCCTCTTTTTTTTGGCGCCTCCTCTCCATCTTCACAACCGGCATCCTCCTTCCCCTGCTTTTGTTCGCCCTTCTCCTCAACCAAAGCATCCAAATCTGCATTCTCACCCTCCGACAGGACCTTTCTCTTACTGGAATGTCTTGAAGTCTTAGATTTGTGGGATTTGGAAGCGGATAGCTGGTCTTTGAGTCTCTGCAACACCTGATCTACGGCGGCGGCATCTGTGGAGGGGTTTCCCGACTGGGACTTGGCGAGGAGGGTGCGGAGCTTCTGCTTGAGCTTCTTGTTCGATAAAACCATCGGATTGGAGGAGAGAGAGAGGAGTCGCGACGATCGCAGGATGAAAGGAGAAAGCCGAAAAAGGAGGTGCTCAGGCTTCACAGAAGCGAACGCGACAATCCAGGATTTCAGGGAAACCTGACTCAAGCGGTGTTTAGTTGAATTCTGAATTGGAAGAATTTTTTAAATTAAGTAGCTGTTTCGATGAATTCTCAAAATTAAAAAATTGGTCAATTTTATTAATTTTAAAAAAATTAAGAAAATTGTTATAATATTTTTTAGATAAAATTTAAAAATAATTAATT